>JAMZEH010000014.1:19437500-19912500 GCA_024699665.1 Ostrea denselamellosa
CCTGCAGTTAGCATCACTGTCGCAAGCACACTGGCTAAAGTATATAGTTGTGAAATTGATTTCATAAAATATTTCTGTATTCTAAAAAAATTTCTAGACTTGAAGAACATTATATGACTGATATATTGCCATCTTATAGATATAGTGCTTGTCCTACATAAACAACAACTAAACATGTAAAAATCTGGTAATCATTGAATACACATACAGTCTGTCATGTATTTTTGTACACCAAATAACTCAAAAGATTGGTTGTCAAATGATATTAAAATCTAGTAATTTTAAACATTGCTTATCATAATCAGAGTAATGTATGTCTCATTCTGGTATATCTAGTTACTTCAATAGATATGATATACATGTAAATCTGAAAAAGTTTCTAGTTCCCCCCCCCCCCTTATCGAATTTACATTTAACACATGTTAAGGCCTAAAAAAAAAAATTCTGTGTTTCCGGTATTATCTTCGTGAAAGGGGGCCTCCGTGGCTGAATGGTTAGAGCATCACACTCAAAATCACAAGGCCTCTCACTTCTAGTTGTCATGGGTTCGATTCTCGCTCGCACCGATATATGTGAGAAAGTTTGCTAGTTTACTTTCGGAAGGTCGGTGGTCTCTTCCAGGGCACATTATATCTGGGTTCTCTCCTCCACCCATAAAAAACTGGATGCCACCAGATTACTGAAAAATTGTTGAGTGTGGCAGAAAGCAATAAAAAATCGATCATCTTTGTGAAAAATAGGGTCTGTAAGTCAGATCATTTTAATTTTTAAATTATATTTTTAAATATATCTGAACACTATGAAACATTTCACCTCACACAATGTTCTCATTTCTAAATGGCGTCTGTCAAAATTTGACGTTGCTTTTAGACTCTCTGCTTACCGTAATTTGCTGAATATAATACACAGTTGCATTTAATTTTACCATGCGATAATTTGTCTGTATACTTTGCAGTAGTTTTCACTAAACCGTTTTGTTTAAATAATGAAATAATGAATTTTAAACAAAGAATAAGAATTTACAATCATGCAGCTATATTTTCGAGATGACAGTCTTCTATGGTAAACTTCGCTGAATATCTCCGGGAAATACCCAGGTAATCATTTCATAATGATTAATTTCAGCAAAGCACAAAATTTTGTTGCATTATATACTTATAACTGACTCAGTATTGTTTAGATAAAACAGAATTAAAATCAATTAAATGTTGATGTTACTAAAATAAAATCATAATATTGAACTAGCCTTTAATTTGTTGTAATCAACACACCACATGTAATGTACAAAGGTGCGATTTATCCACTCTCTTGTTAATAATCAAAGGCCTGAAGTGCCACAAAGGAATCGAGTACAATATCATATTCATCAGGGTTCTCAAATTTATCTTGAGGATAGCAAGTGAAATTACAGAAAGTAGAAGGGAAAATATTTAGTGCTGCTAGAGGCATTTCCTTGTTTTTAAGCATTATCTTCCATTAAAATCATTGTAAAATGTCAGCAAAATGTGAAAATAAATAAAGAGGACAGCTTGGGCAGAAGTTGCTTATCCTAACAAGTTCATACCCTCTTCTTGCTAAATGTATCCCCCTCAAACCTTGTTACTTTACAAAGGTTATAATCAATAAGGTCAAAATGAAGACAAAAAATGCTGAAATGAATATCACTGCTTCAGAGTGAAACTACAAATTTACAAAAGTCCTATCTTTTGTTTCATTATGATGTAACAATATTAGTATGAACTCTCTGTTTTTAATAATAAATCTAAAAAAATTCACATGTTTAACATAATATGTAGAAAGGTTATTGTAAATCTGAGCAAGATTCAACTCCTATGAATGCTATCTAGTTTGGGTTTCTTCTTGAAACAATCTGTTCTTTTCTTTGTGATACATACACTAATTCCATTTTGCTTAATAGAAAATTGGGATCAGAATTACTGAAAACAAAACTGGGAATACTTTCTGTTTTAGTGTTTTTGTAAGAATGGCAAATGAACCGTGACATTGTGCAGAATTTATTTCACCACTTTAGTATTTTTCCGTTCTGCTAATCCAAAATAAGGATTCTTGATGAAACTATGAGACTTGAGATATAAATGAAATTTGAGCAGGTAATTTTGTAAGTTTTTAATGGTATTCATGAGCCACAAATTTTGAGGGGAAAATTCTCATTGATTATTCTGGTCCCCTTCCAACAATATCCCATTCACACTCTACACATCAGCTAATGGAATTGTGGGAACCAGACAACTCATTGATCTTTTTTGTAGTAAATTCATCTACGAATAATGAACTTCTATTACCAAACAGTCATTATTTAATTACTGGACAATAATATTCAATGACATCAACAACAGAATTGCTATTCTGCCTTTAAAACATCAATGAAATTGAATATTTCAAAGTCTTGAATCGTAAGAAAGTTTCAAAAACAGTTGGCACTATTTTGATTTTGCCCATTGAGATTGGCTGAAGGGCAGTTTAGCAAACTCGACACCTTAGTAAAAAGTATTACAACCAAAATCATATGTAATGAGTGTTCTGCCTGTAAAAATAATGCTTTGGATATGGTAGAGAAATGCAGAAAGTTGCATGAAGATGGGCATTTACAGCAAAAGAAAAATTAAATGTGTATACCGACTTGTGAAATTGGGCAACATGTCAATTTATGTCTTCGAAATTTTGCACATTTTTTTCTTCTTCACTTGATAGAATGGGTGGGGGAAAAAATTTCTTTACCCTAAGGGGGGTATCTGATAAACGATGGTTTTGTAAATCATGTGCTGATTGCCATCTCATTATTTCTTTTGCATAAGAAATTTTTAGTGGTAAATTTTAGCACGTGACAAGGCATTGTGTACATGTACACATGCTTAAATGTTGGCATACAAGGAGCAGTATAATCAGGTACTTGAATTTAACACAGGGTTTCTACATGAAAGTCTAACCTCAAAAAAATAAATGGTCAAAACCCTATTGTATTATATAATATGCTCCCCTTTCTCACACCAAAATAAAAAATCTTGAAAATTGTGTGTCATGTTATATTCGGCAAAATATGGTAATTACATTTTGCAATTTTGATTGCAATTACTGAACTAATTGGATATTCCTCTTTAAAAAAATTGGATGATTTCTTTGATAATGACTGGAATTTTGTGTATTTGTGTGCTGACGTCATGCGCAAAGAACTTGAATGGTGAAATGATGCTTCATTTCGTAGCGTTATCTCATTAAAACGACAATATTATCATATTAGTTATGATCAACTCAAGAATAACCATCCGAGTATTGAATTTTTATGTCTTGGGCACTTTTCAGTATGGAGTCTGCTCTGAATCTCCCTCACACATGCATTATAATAGCAATGGTAAGAGAGGAATCTCAGATTAATATAAAGTTGGTGATGGCCATGCCATTTGTTTTTTGTATAATTTTTAACTCCACATCAGAAACATTAAAAACTGATGCAAAAAAAACAGACAAATTCTGGATTTTTATTTTTTCTTTGCTGATCCATTAAAAAGATTAAGGTTGGGGGCTCAAAAATAGGGTCAGTAAGGTTAGGCCTAACAGACATATTGGTTTAGATCTGTATTGATAATTCATACATATTGTTTGTTCATGTTTCTTGGATTTATTGATAAAGATTGAGATGCAGAATGGTAAATTTAAAATGCACATTCAACAGCCAAATGAAAATTTTTTTTTTACCTACCTAACTACCCGGTCTGAAAATCTTGAGTAGGGGGAAACTAAGGGCCTAAAACATTTCAGATTCCTAAGGTTCTTTATAATATTACTTTCATATAAAGTATCAATTAGTAATTTTCCTGCAAACACTGAGTGGCACAGCCAATCGAATGGCCTTATCAAAGTTTCATTTTATTGGCTATTTCTGCCAAGAGTGAAAGAGAAACACAATGTATCATCACCCTTGGCTAGTGAAGATGGGATACACTGAGCTGTTTGAATTCTAATGACATTCTATCAACTGGACTCCTATTTCTACAAAATTGGAGGATTTTGGATCAATTCATGGAAATTTGGAATAGCAGTACAATTTCCTGTCCCTGCATTGCTAACACATGATGAAAAACAATGCCAGTTACCAATGAAGCTCTCTGCTATACAGTAGTTCACCACCAGTTGATATGTTTACATGCACTTGTTTACTAAAGGAAATTGTACAAATGATCTTTCCTGCAATTAGGTATTTCAGTGTCTACTAACCACTGCATAACTTGCAGTCTCAAGCATAGCTCTAAAATGTAAGACAGGTACTGAGAATGAAATCATCATATCCTTACATACATGTTTCTACATAACTATCAAAAGTTTCAATTTGTGACCTCAAGCAAAACTTTTACTATTTACTATCACAATGCAAAACTCTTTGACATACATGTTTAAATCAATGACTCATCTCTGTAATTAAAAGTGCAGTCACCTCAAGTCTTCTTGAAACCCTCTGATATCAATATGTTTGCAAAAAGTAAAATTGTTAAAATACACACCATACGGACCACCTCTGGATACACAGGTTCGGCCAGAACACCTCGAGTGGCTGTGATGTAATCCACAAGTTCATTAAGACAGGCTCTTTTTACCTCCTTACTTTTGAGGTCTGATACTGGGTCCATAAAGTCAAACACAACACAACACTGCTGTAATTTCTTAATGAACAATTCTTGTTGCTCTGCAGGAACAGTATCTGAAATGATGAAATCAAAAATTGGTAAGCATATTCCTGAATTAATAAGACATACTGGCATTCATAGATAATGCTAAACACACTGCTTTTTGAATGGAATTCTACTTTTACTGAATTCAAAAACAATGCACATAGTGTCAGCCATTCTCTATTCTTAATGCAACCCATCTTAAGAACACTCTTAAAATTCAGGCAAATGCTACCCAATGTTTTCTATGAGCTTAAAGTAAATATTCTCCTCATCATAGTAACATTTTTAAATTCTTATATGTGCCAAGTAAAATTTAAGCACTACAGTTAGATACACCCATTGTGCCATCATGACACCCCCCCCCCCCCCAATGCCATCAAGAAATATGCAAAGGGAAGTCACTCTAATTTTTTAACATTGCCAGTCTGTGTTGTTTCAAAGCTGTATGACCACCTGGTTTTGGGTGTTTTTATTTTTTGGGTTTTTTTTTCAAAGTGTACAAAATTACTTTCATGCAATTGAGTTAGTTTTAAAAGTTATTAGCTTTCCCTTAATTAGATTCTTAAAAACATTTAGATGTAAAGATAAACAGTAAAAAGATTTTTTTCAAAGTAGATATAGTGAGAACCCATTTATATATTTGCTGCACTTGCGTATCATATTCAATTCAAATAGTGAAGCATGGAGTACAATAAATAGATGGATCATATCCGGTTAATTCTGATATCTCAACCAATTTTCTTCCTTCATTGTTCAAACCTAAGGTCTGTTCTTTTAGCACTGGTGTCATTTCTCACCAATCAGAAGCTACGTCTGGGCTATGCATCTACAAGTAGCCACATGCACATTGGGGAATCCCAACATGACATACATAACTCAGATGCAATTATCCAAATTTAAGTTTGAAAGAGCATAAAGCAAAGAAATTTAGGAATTACTATGAAGTATTTGATATTCTTATTTCTCTTAAATAAAACATGAGAAACACTTATGGCACAATATTGTAGTAACAAAATATGCAGTTTTACACAAATAAAACCACCATCATGACCTTACCTCTGGAAGTCTGAACTGTACATGTGACTGTCACTTGATTTATCATTTGAATATGCATTAAAAATTACCAACTGATTGTTGTTTGTAAATATTGATTTAAAACCAAATAATTCTGGTTAAAACAGGTGAAATGATGTAGGACATATTGTACAGCCTCTTTTATTATTCATTTTACAGGATTTTTTTTTGGGGGGGGGGGGGGGGGGGGGGGTGTTAAATAATTAGGTTGAGTATCAAAATAAAAATGTTATGAATTCAAGCAGTTGGTCCATAAAATGAAATAAAACAAATAAATGACTGTAAAAACTTTTCCCCTCCAATTTCTAGTCAGTTTTTCTTCAAGCTAGCAGATCTCTATAAATGCACTCTCACTGTTCAAGAACTGTTGATAAATGGCTTGTTTAAATAAAATGCCATCATTCAATTGATAAATAGATTGTTATTAATGTAGAGCAATTTCATCTGAATTTCCCCTGTCATTGATCTTATTAAATTTTGTTTACTTTTAAAAACAAACAGTGAGTATTGAAAGATATATTTCAAGTTGTGTCAATGAAATATTTCAGTATCAATGTGTATCTAAAGTCTTGCAAAATCTGGAACATAACACCATAATTTTGCTTGAGATCTGGCGCATCTGGATGTCTTCATCAGTGAAGATGTCAATCCAAATATCCAGCCAAACCACATCTCAGCCAAGATTACATAACACTGCTGTCCACTTCAACATGACCCTCACCATAACATTTTATAACAACCACAATATCAGGTATTGTATACCTGCCATCACTTTCAATTATTTCCCTGACTTTTGAGACATTTGCCTTGCCTGTCACAGTCACAGGTTGGCCAGATTTTGCTGCATCTTTGATGGACTCTGTGCCAGTCAGAAATTCTTTCTCCACTTACAAACTGTCTCATAAGATACCTTATCAGACCCATAAACTTTTTCCAATTCAGTAAAAATCGGCATTACCAATAGGGCTGAAACAATACGCCCCTTCACGATATGATACGTATTGCAATACTTCTGCTACGATTCAATATTTTAAATATGATACATTTTACAGAAGAAACCAATAATAACGGTGAAGAAAAAATTAATTACGATGATTCACAGTCACAATTTTATACATAAAATGTTTCCAAACTGCCGAACGGTTAGAGATGTCTGTTGGCTGTGTAGTTTAAACTAATTGTAGTTTAAACTAATTAAGTTCATTGTTGTTTTTGTCAGCCTTGAGACTAACAACAGTCTAGCCCAATGTATTTTACCGAACCCGATATTAAAAACTGTATCGAACCTAACATCGAGGCAATGAATCGAACATTGAATCGAGCATTTATATTGAAAGATGTCTGTTGGCTGTGTTGTTTAAACTAATTAAGTTCATTGTTGTTTTCGTCAGCCTTGAGACTAACAATAGACTAGCCCAATGTATTTTACGGAACACGATACTAAAAACTGTATCGAACCTAACATCAAGGCAATGAATCGAACATTGAATCGAGCATTTATACTGAACAGTCTTGATATTTCAGTGGATCGTTTCAGCCCCAATTACCAAATGAACGAGTTTAGTGTGAACTTTTATATAAGCTCTAATTTCTTCAATATTCTAAACCCGTTACCCAACCATTTTCACAACAGTGGCCAACGACTGGCTCTATTGAAATGATTTTAAGTTTAAAACAATGTGGAGCTGAAGGCTCGTGTTTATACCGTTGGAAAGGTATTGAATAGAGCTATTCAAGAGTATCATCATCCCTCATAAATGCCTTGACAACATCGATTGCCAATAAACTGAAAGTATGTCAACATTCTTCTGATGATTTTAAAGAAATACATAGATCCCTCTAGTGAGAAATGACATGGTCACTAAAATGCTTAAATAAATAAAGAAGTTTAAATTGATTGCAAAGTGTGGAATCTACTTTGATGCAATGTCAAGGTGAATGCACAATGCCATCAATGAATTGAAACATGGACAACTTTGTGACATTTAGTGGGAGTATATAAAAAGACCCAGTAACAAGTATCAGCTGTCTGCATCTACAAAGCATGCAAAGTATGGCAAAAAGAAGAGAATTCAAGGATATCTCATATTACGGAAAGAAATTCAGTTGATGCTTTGTTATGATGCGCAAACAGAAATGGAATTGAATAAATTGATTTAATGAAATACAAGATAAACAATTTCAAACAGTTTTATTTATGTATTTCTTAATTCAGAGTGGGGGCAAGTAAATTTTGTGGTAAGACAAGTTTCTGCCTGTCCTTGAGCAAGTACTTCAAAAATCTATTTGTATAACCCTGACCTAAGGACATAATTTGGCATCTCCACTGAAAATCTAAGTCAGGTAAGAAGTAGTCGGTAACATTGTAACCTATCAACAGGTAAATATATCGTGAACAGTGCAAAACATACCAAATTCAATACAAAAATATTTTAAGTTTTTCATGTCTCTGGAATTGAAGATTCAGGGACATATAGTTTTTGGCCTGTATATCTGTGGCAAAAAACCTTAACTTTGGTCATATCATTTACACCATAAGAGGTAGACCTTTCATATTTGGTATACGTATTCCTTGGGCAAGACCTTTCCATCGAAACCAACATCTTTGACCTGGTGACCTAAACGAATCTTACAGTTCCACTTTGTTGTAATCTTGGGGGATCATTTTCTTTCATGAATGAAATTAAGGACAGCAGGTCATCTCATCTACAATGATCCTAAGCTGATGTCCGCATCTAAAGAAAGTTTTTTTTAAACAGTATAGCTAATTCATGTCAAAAATTTAAGGTAAGGCCAAAATAAAATAAATATGTGTGTTTCCTGTTTCCTAATCCTACCTACATTTTTGCTGTTGACTGTAAACATCTTATTGATGATTTATATAAATGAAATAAAAATTTGCAATTTTCAATCTAAATTTTTTTTTTTTTGCATTCGAGTTTCTCTAATTTTGGTTACTATTGATCCCCAAAATGTTGAGGCCCCGTGGGGATCCGGGTTGTTAGAATAGATCCTCAGTGCCCTTTTGCTTGTCGTAAGAGGCGACTAAATGGGGCAGTCCTTCAGATGAGACTGCAAAAACTGAGGCCCTGTGTCACAGCAGGTGTGGTACACTAAAGATCCCTCCCTGCTTAAAGACCATAAGCACCAAGCATTGGCCTATATTTTGCAGTCCTTCATCGGCAAAGGTGACATCTCCATATGAGTGAAAAATTCTCGAGCAGGACGTTAAACACTATACAATCAATCGACAACCAAAATGTTGAAAAGCATTTGTAATGTATATATATATCTGTATTCAAAGCATACCAAAAACTAAGATTTCAAATAAATAAAATGTTTTACCTACCTACCCTGCCTTATTTTGGAAACACATATATCTAATTGTGGCCTAACTTAATGTAATGCTTGATTGAGTCCATATACTTGAATTTATAAAAGCCCATTTGATAAAGAAATTACACTAATACAATTTTCATAAATGACATCTGAATGCTGTAAGTATCTCTTACAGCTCTCTTCTGAAATGTTTCCCATCTCGAAAATGCTGCTAATTGTAAACTATTTCCATTTTTCTTTTCACTTTTCCAAACTGTCTATCACTGTAAATATCATAAAACATAACCTACATCAACTTTGGACACATTTGTTTCGCAGTTCTGGACAGCCATAAAAGACAAAGCAGCTAAGAAATGCAATTATGTCCAGAAGATGTTCTCTCTGTGCCAGTGAAATAGATGATGTAGAAAGGAAGAGTGACATCAAAATGACTGACGTACTTGAGATAAAATATACTTGATGTGTGTATTAACTTTGCGCAACATGCACACCTGAAATGCAGTACAACTTCAAGAGTGTTCTCAAAAACAGTATGTCCTCACAATATTTTGAATCCACATTTTAGTTTGCTGAATATGTAAGTGTAATACAACTTTTCATTAGTATCATACTGGTATCAAATGCTTATTAATTGCACCCTGGGGATGCATTTTTAGGTTGGATTGATTGATTGAATATTGTTTAACGTCCTCTTTAGTTTAGAAGGGTGAAGGTGAGGGGATATCATGGATTAATCTGGAGTCATGCAGATTACAAAATAGCTATATTGAAATATTAAATATAGACAAATTTTAATAAAACATGCAATAACAATTTACATAACTCTTGCTATCTTTCCTGTTGCTATATCCATATCATGCCCATCATCCTTGTCTTTTAATAACCCTACAAATACTACAACCCAACTGTGTGCCTTATTAAATGTTCCTCTTCCTGTTCTAATTCTTTTGACTGAACATTTGTCCAGGGCAAATTCAGAACAGGTCCCACTGAGCAAACAAACTTTCCTGGTGACTTTCTTACAGGTTCAATCTGTGATCACTACTATGGAGTGCTTGAGGAGGAAATACTCATTTTTCAATGCAGATGTTGCACAAATGTGGCAAACTAGACTCCTTACACTTCATTTTGAATCTTTGCATCAATAATAAACACCATTTAGCATTTTCAAACTCTTGTTTTGCATCCAGATACTTAACTAAGTATGGTCCGAAGTCAATTCAATTATCAAATGGGCTTTACAACAAGATTTGTGAGTGAAAAGAATTTTACTAATTCATCACATAGACCTTAAAAAAAATTATGAACACATTTCTCATTGAGACTTTCAGGACAAAACATTACAATAGTTAGAGAAATGCACCACTACAGTAAAATTTTATATTATGGACAATCCTATTTACCTGCATAATACATTTACAATAATAATCCCATTTCATACTTTAGAACCATCAGTAACCATGTTTGCTAGGCACAAGCCTTACAAGTCTATTATAATCCGAAGCTTTTAATCCAATAACAAGTATCATATTTCCTTACTGGTGTTAGTTCAGAGTGACATCAATGTTTATGGTATGTTAAAACAAAAGATTTGGAGTGGGCCTTACCTTTCAACTGTGGTAATGCTTGCAGTTCTGGGGCATTTTTGGTCCGATAGTGCGACGAGCCTTGAGACCGTTTTTGCTTTTTCGACTTCACTGAAGCTTTGCTAGTGAATGGGTCTATTCGATCTACCGCTCTTGCAGACATGGTTTACCTTACGTTGAAGAAAAAAACCCTGGTAATGTACATAAGTTATCAATTGTTTTGCCTTTTACGAGAACATCATGGCTTCTACACATGCATATTTGTCAAATCCGTGGTAACACAAAACCGGTCTCGTTCTGTAAAATCACCAAGATTACGCCACCAAAAATATGTTCATGTCCACCTTTATAACGTTTAGTATTAGAATGAAATACTTTCGTAATCCATAAAACACAGATATAGTGATAAACAATGATTTTCTTTGCAGAAATATAGGTTGCTAGTTCAGTTGTGCAGGTTTATCACGTCATGTGGTAAAGAGGACGAGAATAAGCGAGATTAAAGTCTGAATAGCAAATTTGGGAGGGAAATTCAAATTTATCTTCATATCATACACGATCATGCACTTTCAAGTGTTGTTATATTTTTCTTAACATTAGCTTCAAATACAATGACAGCTTATTTGCATAAATTTGATACCTTGAAAAACACTGTCATTGTATGTGTTTCTAGTAACTCATAAACACTTCGGAATTTAAAAAAAAGTGGGGAGGGGGGGGGGGGGGGGGGGGGTAACCAAGAAGAACTAGTTTCTGGCAAGTAATGTTAAACTTCAGAGAATAAGTGCATCTCATCCAAATTTCATGCGTGGAATATCGATGAACTCCCTTTAGTATTTAAGGGGTGTACACACACACTAACGTTTTCAAAAAGGTAAATCGCGGTCTTTTTCAGAAAATAAATAAGTAAAATAGAAATAAACGATAAAAAAGCAGTCATTTTTTCACTCTCGGAGAAATAACTGACGAGATCTTTTGATTTGTTACTTTTATTGCATGGCATCTTCGCTAAGTAAGGGTGACGATACAGGCCAGGGTGTTTCTCTTTCACAAAAGAAAAAGAAACACTGTATCATAGGAGACATGTTTCAAGCCCTAAAAATCTATACAAGAGGCCCACAAGCCTTATCGGTCACCTGAGTATTAGTTAAAAGCAATCTAGGGAGAAAAAAAATTCTGTTCTGCATGTCTAATATTCAGCAACAGTCGGTAGCGTGGCTGCCATTGACGCCAAAACGCCCGCGCGTACACATCAATTTGACAACAACAAAAAATTATTGCAAATTTTTCATTTTATTATGCATGATTTTATAGCTAGAACAACCCATAAATGTAACCTAAAAAGCCTCAAAACCCATGAGCTTCCGGTTGCTTCGCCCCCTGGGCCCCCCACCAAGGCCTTGCCCTGGACCCACTGGGGGCCTTGAGTCGGCCCCTAGACCCCCAGTCTATTCTGAATTTGTCACTGTGCGTACACTAAAGTCTTCACTTCAATGCTAGCTACGCCACTGACAGTTTAGAGCAAGATGTGGAGAGAGAGAGAGAGAGAGAGAGAGAGAGAGAGAGAGAGAGAGAGAGAGAGAGAGAGAGAGAGAGAGAGTTTGCGCCCCCCCCCCCCCCCCCATCTGGAGTCAGAACCTCTATTCCAGGGATCATGAAATTTAGATTTTTATTTTAAATAGAGGATGCACACCTCTATGTATTTAGCTTCTCTTAAAGGTATGCAGTTATAGAGAAGATTTGTGAAAATTGGTCAATTTTTGGCAGATTTGTCCCCCCCCCCCCTCCAAGACCCCTTGGGTGCCAGAGTCCTGAAATTTGCAATTTATGCCCCCTTGTCCCACAGATCCTTCATGCCAAGGGCTACCTGCTCCTTTTATATATCCATTTAGTTTCTATTTAATACCAATAGTATTTTAGAAGTTACTTTCTGAATGTTTTACACATAAACGCTTTATACCAAGTTTGGGCCCGCCCTTTAGTCAAAGCCTCTACCTCAGGGATCATGAAATTTAGTGTTTGGTAGAGGCATTCCTACTCTACGTCACTATGCATTTAGTTTTTCTTACACGTCTGCGGTTGTTGAGAAGATTTTCGACAATTGGTCAATTTGTGGTAGCTTTTGCCCCGTTTCTAAGGCCCCAGGGGTTCAATAGTCCTAACATTTACAATATATATCACCCATGTCCCAACGATGCTTCATACCAAACTTGGAAAGAATTGGAATAGCAGTTATCAAGAAGTTAAAAAATTTCAATTGTTAACGCGACCGACGACGTCGGACGCAGACCAGTTTCAATAGTTCGCCTGAAAAAAATTACCTAAAATTCCATGAGCTTCCGGGGGCTTCGCCGATAGGCCTTCATCAGAGTTTCGCCCTGGACTTATTGGGAGTCTCAAGGCGCCCCCCAGACCCCCGGCCTCATGAAGTTGCGCCCCCAAACTTCCAATACCTGGATCCGCGCCTGTTTAGTCTTCCTGCCCCCACCCACCCCACCCTGTTCTAACCCCTATATGATTAGTATGTTTCATATTTATTGACTCTGGGATCACCTTCTATTCAAAGATCATGTGAGTCATTACATTGCGTATAAAAAAGGTAAGTGTAAAAATATTCTCAGAAATGACGGGATTTATAAACATTAATGAGTCTCACTTGGTTTTAAGTGCCTTATGTATAAGGAATATGAATATATATATATATATATATATATATATATATATATATATATATATATATATATATATATATAAAAGAAAACTACTATGTTAAACCAATTGTGTATTATAAAAAAACAATTGTGTATTATAAAATTTATATTTGGAAGCTCTTGCGTGAACAAGTAACATTATCTTCAATGTGCCACGAAACTACCTAATGAGACTGTACTGCATATTATGGTGCAGGTCAAATATGAATTCTTAAACAAACCAAAAAACGTTTAGTAAAGAACACCTCTAAGTAAATATATTGTTGATCTATGGGACTGGTGTTGATTACAGACAGGTTATTGATTTCCGTTCCGGTCGATCACTTTAGGCCACATGCGTGTTGTTATTTGTTTCTCATGCATCGCTTTAGTTCTAGTCAATACACGTAACTTGTAGAGATAGAAGAAACCATTTCACAGTCGTTATCCGAACAGCATGAATAGTGGATGCATTTTTAGTTCCTTATCTTCATTTCTCCGTTTGCTCTTAACAATGCAATTACTTCATATGCGTTTACTTACAACCCATTTCTTTGGAAATAATATTTTAAAAAGTCATTGGTGTAAGAAATACAAATTATGAAAATTAAATTCAAGGAACTATCCGTCGTTACTGAGATGTAGCCGTACAGCTTAAATATATGACCAGGGAAAAGAGTATTGTCTTCAAGGTATACATTTTTTAAATGTAATTTTGATATATTTAGCACCCCCTTGTCGTAACCTAGCGAGGGCCCTGTTCTGTTTTATGTTTTGAGTATGAAGAGATTTCATGTAGACGAACGCTTAAAAAGTTTGTGGTCTTGCCGTAATCGAATGAATGCAATACCATGTTTGACGAGATTCCTTCAAGAGTATCTTGGATATTTGGACGGAAACCGGTCGCAGTAGCTCAGTGGTTAGAGCGTTCGCTTCGTAACCGGAAGGTCGTGAGTTCGAGCCCCGCTCGTGTCATTGACCCAAACCTAAGAGGAAAAATAGGTAGTGATTGCTCCTTCGCTAAACGCTCGGCATTTAGAAGTGAAAATCACTGGTCTTTCGGATATGACCTTAAAAACGGAGGTCCCGTGTCACGGTAGGCATTGACACGTTAAAGAACCCTCACTGCCCTGAGCGCTAAGCATAGGTCTAAATTTGTGGTACTTCACCTACAGCTGGTGACGTCTCAATATGAGTGAAAAATTCTCGACGGGACGTAAAACAAACAAACAAACAATTATTCAATCAATCAATTTTGGACGGAACTAATATGCAAGTCTGATTACGAGCATAACTTAGATACCATAAAACAAGCAACATGGGCACAGCACTCAACAGTTCTAGCACCTACTTTGTAATCGCAGTACCATCCAGATGTAGGACTACCCTCTGTCTAGCCCTTATAAATTCAACACTTGTATTTTTGGGAAGATGGATAGCGAAATTGACCCAACCCAACTCTTTTCTAATCTATAAACCTTCCTCCTGCATTTTTGGTATAAAATATCGCCAATGCACACATCTTTCCAGGGGAATGAACTACATCTCCTTTGCAGTATTTCTCCCATAACAGTTCTATTTCCCAGTGATGTTTTTGAAAGGCAAACGCAGCAATGTTTGCTCGGCATGATTGTTTTCGTGACACGTGTATCGAGTACCACAGAGTAAATTATTCTTGTCCTCGAACAAAGTGTGGTCACACTGAGGTATAGTTCCCGTTGATTGTTTGTAGTTGCAGGGAATTTATAATCTGCATTCTCATCAATCTCTTTTATATCAAGAGCAAACATGCATTTAAGGAATAAAATTAAAGTAAAATACACAAGCCTGTATACAAATAAACAAATAAAAAATGAATATAAAAATAAAAAATAAATAAAATGGTGTTTATACAGGCGAAAATTCTAAAACAATAAACGTGTGTCAACAGGTGGAGTGGAACCAGGACACTAAAAATGTTGATTGTGAGCGTCTGCGGTCTAACCATTTGAGCTATACTAACCATGAATATAACTGGCACAAACATGAACCACGATGATAGATATAAGTTTTCGCATTTTCTGTAGTGTATTTTTTGTTTTTTGTTTTTTTGTTTATTTATATTTTATTTTTTTGCAAATTTCGATCCCAGGGTTGGGGTGCCCCTAAAAAATCCTATTTTAAATTATTCCTTAGATCAAAACCTATCCAAATACCATAGTTTTTATTAGGAACAGGTCTGCCCCGAAGGGCTTCTAGACCAGAATTCATGCAAAAATAGGCGTTTTTACTGAGAAAATGCTGTTTTAACCAACTTTGAAGGAACGTTAATTTAAAATTTGTTAATGCGAAATTTTAGGTTCAAAGTGCAAATTTTAAAAAATTTAGTAATATATACGGTAAAAAATAACAAATGAAAATCGATTTTCATAAGTTAATATTTCCGGGATATCGTTCTCTCCTATAGGTCAATTCCTTTGATATTCCGAATAAATCTTTGAAATGACAGGACTTTGCTAAAGTCAGTAGCATAAAAACTTATGACCTTTCAACATTTTGTACAAACATGCCCCACGACGGATTAAGTACTAGGCTTTTTGACATCATACACGACTAGATCTTCAAAAAAAAAAAAAAAAAAAAACTAAAAAAAAAAAACAAACAAAACCCCCCCCCAAACAAACGCCCCCCCCCCCAACCCCCAACACCCCCCCCCCCCCCCCAAACAAACAAACAAACAAAACAACATTAAAAAAAAAACAAGAAATATCCCCCCCCCCCCGAAAAAACAAAATAAACACATACACATAACAAAAATAACACCAAAGGGCAAACAATTACCCCTCGAGACAAACAAAAACCAAAACCAAACCACCCCCCCCCCAAAAAAAATACACAAAAGACAACAAACAAAACAGACAAACACAAACACGACCAACAAATACAAACAAAACAAAAAACAAATAAAGAGAACAAACATAAAATAAAGAGAGAAAAAAAGGAACTCGGGAATATTCTGTGATCAATCATCTAAAAAAAATTACTTTGTTAAACTACGCACGAGTATTCTGACTACAATATTATGAAAAAGATGTTGAACTTCCTCACTGACATTAGCTACGTAGTATTTGGATATTAGTTCTTCCAATAATCAAATCCCGTGGGGATCCGGGTTAGAATAGGTCCTCAGTACCCCCTTGCTTGTCGTAAGAGGCGACTAAATGGGGCGGTCCTTCAGATGATACCGCAAAAACCGAGGCCCTGTGTCACAGCAGGTGTGGTACGTTAAAGATCCCCCCTGCTCAAAGACCATAAGCGCCGAGCATAGGCCTAAATTTTGCAGCCCTTCACCTGTAATGGTGACGTCTCCATATGGGTGAAAAATTCTCGAACGTGACGTTAAACAACATATAATCAATCAAACCAATAATCAGGTCTTCCAGCAGTCGCCCCGTGGGCATCTAGATTAGAATAGGTCCTCAGTACCCTTTGCTTTTCGTAAGAGGCGACTAAATAGGACAGTCCTTCGAATGAGATCGTAAAAATCGAGGCCCCGTGTCACAGCAGGTGTGGCACGATAAGATCCTTCTCTGTTCAATGGCCATAAGCGCCGAGCATAGGCCTAAATTGTGCAGCCTTTCACCGGCATTGGTAACGTCACCATATAAATGAGAGGTTCTCAAGAGGGACGTTAGACAATATGCAGTCAATCAATCAGTGCAATAGTCTGTTGGAATAACCATGGGCACAAATTGTACATTTTATTAGTTGGCCTGTTTTTGTATTCTTGTAAGGCTGAATTTATTCAAAGACTTTTACATGAGAAGAAAACGTCTTGCTGTGACCTTAGCTCTACACTTACACACATTGACGGCGTTTTATCTATAATAACATTCACTTTCATTCGATGTATTCCAGTGAACCCGAAACAAGACACCACAGAGTCTTCCACATCCATACCTGGATGCATTACTGAATATAGGCGTTAATGACAAACTAACAACCCAACTTTAAACGGCATGACTTCAACTTCTCCATTCCATAGTTACGTATAGCCATATTCCATTATCACCTCCATCATCTCACCTGCATATGGTATTTATATGTCTTTTAACTGACTCGATATGTTGGTTTTTTTTTTAACTGAGACAAGTTATTGGTAAAAATGAATTGAAGTTACATAGAGTTTCAACCATCTCTTTTAAAGTCAGCATTTAGAAAATTCTATACAAGGTTATTTGAAGATAAAACTTGTCATTAGGTCAAATACTGTCTGACTTTTTTCACAACAATTCTTAGGGCGTTCTTTGCTCACTAGTTTAGATTATGGGTTATTCCGTTCACATTATAAACAAAAAAAAATAGGGCTTACAGTGGGTAGGACCGGTCTTTGAGAGATGCTTACTCCTCCCGGGCACCTAATCCTACCCTCAGTGTCTCCAGGGTTATACATGTTTGTTCTACTCTCAATTTTGTATTCTTTATACTATTGATGAGCTTGTTCACTGTTTTCTCCAGCCTTTCACCACACACACACACACACACACACACACACACACACACACACACTATATATATATATATATATATATATATATATATATATATATATATATATATATTAATTGTAATTCAATATATTAATATAGCGCTCTATTGACCTGCGTCTTCTAAAGCGATTTGCAGATAATATAATAAAATATATGTGAACATACGTTATACATGTGAATATATATATATATATATATATATATATATATATATATATATATATATATAATCTAGTTAATGATGGATAGAATATACTCTCTATCTGTGTGTGTATAACATACACACGAGAGAGAGAGAGAGAGAGAGAGAGAGAGAGAGAGAGAGAGAGAGAGAGAGAGAGAGAGAGAGAGAGAGAGAGAGAGAGAGGGGGGGATGCAGGTGCCTTTCCACTGTTAAAGTAATGGTAGTGGAAGGTTATCTTAATTCAGAGTTATCCCTTCATACCCTATATTTTATTTGACTATTCCAGGTAACTGCTGACCCCCCCCCCCCCCCCCCCCCAGTTCACCAGAATCGGACAATATACAGTAGGCCACTGGGAAACAATTTTGGGTGAGTAAAACTTGTCAAACGTTGCAATATTTGATCTTTTCCATTTATATTGTAAAGACTGCAAAATATGGAATACAGATGGAAAAGTAAACAATATAAATGAAAAATTATACAATACAAATGAAAAATTATACAATACAAATGAAAAATGCAGGATACTAATGGGAAAATTATACAATACAAATGAAAAATTATACAATACAAATGGAAAATTATACACTACAAATGGAAAATTATACACTACAAATGAAAAATTATACACTACAAATGGAAAAGATCAAACATTGAAACGCTTGACATGCCGTAGCTTGGCTGGATGTTTTTTTTCTACGCTCGAGAATTTTTCACTAATATTGAGATGTCACCAGTTGTGGGTAAATTACCACAAATTATTGCTTACGGCCTCAACAGTGCGGTTTCTTTAGCGTGCTATCGTCTGCCAATATCCGAGACTTGTAATCCTTACTTCTAACTGCCGAGCGTTTGACGAAGGCGCAATCAGATCTTAGGTTTGATGCGGCCATAGCATAAGCAAGGCTTGAACTCACGATCTCCCAATTTCGAAGATCAAATATTTCTCTCATCAATTAAATAGGTGCGCGTATTATTGCTCATCAAAATTTAATTCTGGAGTTCTGTATAAATGATTTGGTGATTTCTTTAATTCAATTGAACATATCTTTAATTAATATAAGGAATTAATTCGTGCATCAATTCTTTTTTTTAAAGAGAGCATCAGTTGAATTAATGAAGTAATTCAATCGAAGAGAACAATAATTCAACTAGTACTAGAATTAATTGCATTAATGCGCATATTAATTGAGATATCGCTCTCTTCAACGAATTGTAGCACGCATCGATTAATTTGAAGAGAACAACAATTCCATTATACAGCTCGCAGCAATTCAGCAAAATATCAACAAGTCAATGCGCGCAATAATTCAGAACTGAAGATATCATTAATTATTTGAAGAGATTTTTAATTGAATTATCGCGCGCATCAAATGAATTGATGATATCTTCAGATAATTAAAGAAGTCTCCAGTTATTTGAGTTTATGTTAATTTGACGTTCCATATATGAGATATCGTTTTATACACAAATACAAACATATTAATGACACAAATACAATTACATTAATTTGCAAGGACCCAACATATAATGGAAAACAATACATAAAACATTCATCAGTGGTGAGTGCATGTTTCGTATCACCACACGAAAATTATACTATCGTCAGATACCCATGACTCAAGACTCATCTTTTCACTCATCATAATTAAAAGACGACATCAGCCACCGTGAAAAAACAAAACAAACTATATATCTTACTACTTATACAAATACGACACATTCTCATAACATTAAAAAGCAGAAACCAAAGTGGATGAATAAAGATTGTTTAATGTTGAGAAAAGAAGTTAGAAATTTAGGTAATAAACTTTCAAGATATCCACATAATAACGAGTGGTGACATGCCTTTTCAAATGCAAGAAAAAACTACAACAAATTAAGAAAGTATCTAAAATATAACTATTACAATAAAGTAGCCGAAGGAATTAATTTACTAAATCTACGTCTTCTAATAGTTTTTGGAATAAATTGAAGGAAAATAAAATAAAATCAACAAATGCAGACTCCATTAATGTTTCAGATTTTGTTGACCAAATATAAATCTTTATTAAATAAGAACTATTCACATGAAGATAACCCAAAGTATGAATTTCAAAATCTAAATTTTGAACTTCACCCTTTAGATTATGATTTCACCCAAGATGAAGTTAAACAAGGTATACAGAAATTAAAGAATGACAAAAATTCAGGTTCATACCTGATTTTGAATGAATTTATAAAAACTGGTAGAAATGTTCTCTTGCCTTTACTTACAAAATTATTCAATATTATTCTTAAAAGTGGGACAATGCCCAAAGACTGGAATCTCTCTATTATTACATCACTCTACAAAAATGGTGCACCAAATGATGCTAACAACTATCAAGGTCTCAGTGTCACAAGTTGTTTGGGGAAACTTTTCACAGGAATTTTACAACAAAGATTAAATCATTAGAAAGAAAAAAAATACACTGAGTTTTAGTACTATTGTAGTATGTTTTTTCTCTGCAATGTCTCTTTTATTTCTTATTTATATAACCATGTCTACGTGTATGAACATGTATATATTAAAACTAATACTAATTCTATGTTTGTATATATGTTTTAATGCAGGACCACAATGAAAACTAGTTGTATGCTAATTGTGTTATCCTGGGTAAATAAAGGTTATTATTAATATTATTATTATTTAGAATCAAATAATTTAATTAGTGAATATCAGTCTTGATTTAGAAAAGATCATAGAACTACTGATATTATATTTGTATTAAGAACCCTTGTGAATAAGTATTTGTTTAAGAAGAAAAAGAATTTGCATGCATGCTTTGTCAATTTTTCTAAAGCTTTTGACACTGCATGGAGATCTGCACTTTTATATAAGATTAATAAGAAAGGCATTGAAGGAAATTGTTTGAAACTTTTACACAACATGTATACCAATACATTTTATTCATGTAAAAAGGACAATCAGATTAGTGAGGCATTTTTGGCTAATAGAGGAGTCAAACAGGGTGATAATCTAAGTCCAACATTGTTCAATATTTTTATTGATGACTTTGTTGAATACTTTGCTAATGAAAATACAGATGCTGCTTATATTGATTCAATGCCTATCAACCAAATGTTTTTTGCTGATGATCTTGTTCCTGTGTCAGAGTCCCCCCAGATTTTACAGAAATGTATAGATATATTAAGTAGATATTGTTTTAATTGGAAACTTTGTGTGAATATGGACAAGACAAAGGTGATGATTTTTTCTCAAAATACTCTAAGTGAAAGCATGTATGGATTCGATTACAACCATAATACTATAGAAATTGTAAATCAATATAAATATTTGGGTCTTGTGTTTAGATCTGATGGTACATTAAAATTTTCTGCAGATCAATTATCTGAAAGAGCCAGAAAAGCCTACAAAGCTATAAAAACTAATATTCTTGCAAACACTAATTTTTCTGCTGAAACAATGTTAAAATTATACCAATCATTGATAATTCGAATTCTAACATATAGTTCAGAAGTTTGGATTACTGATTACAAATGTGATCTTATGTCATCTGATAATTCCCCTTTTGAGAAAACACAAAACCAGATATTTAAAGATATACTTAGTGTTCATAACAAAGCATCTAATATTGCTGTTTTATATGAATTAGGGCAATTTCCCTTGTTTTTAAGTGCTATGAAAACACTTACTGAGTGTGTTAGCGCTATGTAATGGCTGCTCCACCTCTCACTATTTAACCAAATTTCTCTTTAATTACGAAAGTTTAGTTTTAAGTTTTGTTAAGCTCTTATATAAGAACCTTTTGGTTATAACTAAGGACATTTTTTTTCTTAAAATCTTGTATTTTAGGCAAAATTTTAGTTGATAGTTTTATCTATTGTGATCATTGATCCGTGACTTTCTGAGAATTTTAGTTGTACGAATTGTCTTTTCTCTGTATTAATAAGTTGCTCCGTATCATTTCATGCAAGTGTCTTTTACTAGTACGAATTATTTCCTGTGTTCGCTTTTTTATTGATAGTCCATTCCATAACATTTCGTGCACGTGCCTTTACTCGTACAAACTGTCTTTTGTTGTTTAGACGTATATTGAAGAGTCGTTCTATAGATTTTCGTACATTTGGTATATAGTAATGTGCTTTGCAAAACCAAGAGACCTGCCTTTGGCAAGTCGTACGAATAATTCCAGAGTAAGAAGAGGCACAAAAGCAGGACGAAGGTTTGCCAGACATATCAACACAGTGTGTGTTAGATGGTTGAGGTGTAAATGGGAGGGTAAGCCAAACATGAAACGTAAGGCAGACTATAACAATCTGGTTCTGCTGGCTGGCTTAAACATGACATCACAAGGGGATTCCTCTCAGGCCTGCCAACATGGTGATAAAAGCAAACCATCTAGAGATTCCCAATATTACACCTTCAATGCCAAAGTGAGACATTTTAACATCTGTCTACTTAATCCCTGGTCAGTGTGCAACAAAACCACTAGTCTAAATGATTTCATTATAGATCAGGACTTAGACATAATGGCCGTCACAGAGACTTGGCTCACTGGTTCAGAAAGAGACAATCCTATCATTAGTGCACTTCTTCCACCGGGTTACAACATCAAACACAATCCTCGCATGTCCCGTGGTGGAGGAACAGCTGTTATTCACAAGTCTAACCTCAATGTTAAACCTACACCAGACACTCATTCTATGGAGTCATTTGAGGTAATGGACTGTAGTGTGATTGCTACTAAGAGGTTGCGTTTGTGCGTTGTATATCGCCCACCCCCTTCCAGAAGCAACAACTACACAGTAAAACAGTTTTTCAGTGAGTTTTCTGCTTACCTTGAACAATTGGTTTCGTGCACTACATCTCTACTCATCGTGGGTGATTTCAACTTCCACATTGAGAATTCTAGTGATGCTGATGCAGCTGCATTTCTCTCTATGGTGACGTCTTTTGGCTTCCAGCAACATGTCACTCAGAGTACCCATCACGGTGGTCACACATTGGACCTTGTTTTATCCCGATCAGTAGACTCACTTGTGCTTACCACCCTTGCTGAGGACCATGGGTTCCTGGATCATTTCCCTGTGTTTGTGAATCTCTCCTTGTACAAATCAGAGCTGCCTAAACAGTCAGTGACTTATCGCAAGGTCAAGACCATTAATCCCAGTACTTTCAGTCAAGCTGTCATCAGCTCTTCTCTTTGCACATCGGCTGCAACTGAGATGTCACTCACTGACCTCACAGATCTCTATAGCAGTGAACTCTCATCCATTATGGACAAGCTTGCACCACTCAGAACTCGCATTATCACCATCAGGCCAGAATCTGAGTGGTACAACAGCTCTATCAGAGAGGCGAAGCAGAAACGCAGACAAGCTGAGAGAATGTGGCGCAAATCAGGACTCGCGGTACACAGAGAGATTTACATTCAGCGCAGGGAAGAGGTGAACATGCTCATAGATACGGCTAAGCTCCAGCATTACAGGACCTTGGTGCATGATAACAAAGGTGACAGTAAGCAGCTTTTCAGGGTGGTCAATAAGCTGCTTGGTAGAAACTCAGTCACTCCATTGCCTGCTGACAAATTACCATCAGATCTGGCTGTCATGTTTAGTGACTTTTTTGTACAAAAAATCACACGTATTCGCAGCTCCATTACATGCGACTACCACCATCCACTTGTAGAACTACCAGCACTCGGAGACGAAACCAAACTTGGTCATTTCCAACATGTTACTGTAGATCAAGTAACGAAGTTGATAATGTCATCTGCCAACAAGAGCTGTGAACTTGACCCTCTGCCCACATCTCTTGTGAAGCAAGAGGTCACAACTCTCGCTCCCATCATCACGTCCATCATAAATAAGTCACTTGAGAGTGGTTCCTTCCCAACATCTTTCAAAGGAGCTATTGTGACACCACTTCTGAAAAAGGCTTCACTAGACCCTGATGTACCAAAGAACTACCGGCCAGTGTCCAACCTTGCATATGTATCCAAGTTAATTGAGAAGGTTGTGGCAGCACAGATACATACCTACCTCAGTGAGAATGATCTACTCGAGCCATTCCAAAGTGCTTACCGTCAGGGACATAGTACTGAGACGGCACTTCTGCGAATTCACAATGATGTGGTTTGTGCCATTGGAGAGCAGAAAGCTGTCTTGCTAGTGCAGTTGGACCTATCAGCTGCCTTTGATACTGTGGATCATTCACGCTTGCTACAAATACTCAAGGACCTTGGAATTAAGGACACTGTGCTCATGTGGTTCGCGTCCTATCTTACCAATCGGACCCAGATTGTCAAAGTGAAGGGGGCAAAATCTGGTGCCACTGAGTTGGGCTGCGGTGTTCCCCAGGGATCGGTCCTTGGGCCTGTCCTATTCAACATCTACACATCATCCCTGGGGACCCTTCTCAGAAAGAACAATGTCTTGTACCACATGTATGCTGACGACAATGAATTGTATATCAGCTTTAAAGTTCAACAGGTTGCTCTTGCAGTCAGTCAGATGGAGTCTTGCTTGAGGTCAGTTCAAACCTGGATGGCTCAACATCACCTCAAGATCAACACAGACAAGACTGAGGTGCTAGTAATATCCTCAAAACAAATGGCATCTAAGCTGCACATACCATCACTGCAAGTAGGAAACGATTCTATCACTCCTGTTGCTAAGGCCAAGGGAGTTGGTGTAACAATTGACCAACACTTAACCATGGAGGCACATATATCATCAGTGTGCAGAGGTGCCTTCATCCACCTTAAGAACCTGAGCCAGCTGAGAAGATATCTAGACAGGGAATCGTTAGAATATGTTGTCCATGTCTTTATAACAACAAAGCTGGACTACTGTAACTCTCTCTTTTGCGGCTTACCATCAACGCAGATTCAGCGGCTTCAATCTATCCAAAATGCTGCTGCCAGAATCATCTCAGGCACCAGCAAATATGACAGAATTACACCTGTACTACGCTCTCTCCATTGGCTTCCAGTTCAGCAAAGAGTCATCTTCAAGACATTGGTGTTGGTGTACAAAACAGTACACAACACAGCCCCATCCTATCTGCAAGAACTCATAACACCTTATGCTCCCTCCAGAATACTGCGGTCCAGTGACCAGAGCCTACTACGAGTGCCATTTACCACCTCAACGGTGATTCAAACTTGAGCCTTTAGTGTTGCTGGCCCTAAACTGTGGAACGCTCTTCCGTATGATATCAGAACTGCCACCAGTCTCTGTACCTTCAAATCTAAATTAAAGACTCATCTGTTCACATGCTACAACTAATCTAGGACCTACTACAATGTGTTTTTATATACCTCATTTCACTTATTTTATTGTTGTTTAAATAGCGTTTAGAGCAGTATGGACTTTACGCTTTACAAAATAAATTTATTATTATTATTATTATATGTTTAAATTAAAGAGATTAGAAGATTTAGAATCAAAAATTATTATAATTTTAATTTGGTTGCATCAGCATTTAAAGACGATAATACACTGGGAGCTAATTGTCTTGGCACAAAAAGCTCCTTGCATTACAACAAAAGTTATCCTGAATTTCTTTGGATATATCTCATAAAACTCTAAGAAACAAATTAGAGGAACACTACATTAGCAAAATTTCTGATCAACTGAAAAATATCTCTAATAATAATATCGGAAAGTTAACATTTTATAGTACAATAATTAATCTAGATGAATATAGATTACAGAATTATTTGCAACTGCCCTTAAAGAAATCGGACAGATCTATTTTAACCAAATTACGAATAAGTGCTCACACACTTCATATTGAAACAGGAAGATACTCGAGACCTCCAGTGCCCAGAGACAAGCGTGTATGCTATTCATGTAAACAGTTTATTGAAAACGAGAAGCATTTTATATTGTATTGCCCTTGTTATGATCATTATAGATTACAATATAGTGACATATTTAATGTAGAATGTTATATGAAAGACAATCCTTTAAAAACTATTATGAATCCATCAAATGTAAAAAACAGCAAGAAGACTTTGTAAATTTCTTAAGTACAGTTATGAATTTAGAAAAGAAAATATTAAAACCGTTTAACTTATACATAATATGTGCATTTACTTTAACAAAACTATATATATTTAACTGACTATTTCAAACCCATATTGTGTTCTCCATTCTTTGTTTCATGTAACTAGTGATTTGTTGTATTTATGACTATATGCCGAAGTGTAATGGTGTTGTCAATAAATTCATTCATTCATTCATTCATATATCAAATGAAAAAGATTGGAACTGAAAAGTCAAAGTCGCTGCCAT
This sequence comes from Ostrea denselamellosa, assembly GCA_024699665.1. Classification (NCBI taxonomy): domain Eukaryota; kingdom Metazoa; phylum Mollusca; class Bivalvia; order Ostreida; family Ostreidae; genus Ostrea; species Ostrea denselamellosa. Next base: position 19,463,874 of record JAMZEH010000014.1, read on the forward strand.
GAGATTGCTAAATGGTTAAGATCAATCAAGTACACCTGCATGTGGCTGCGCGAATTAACCTAATCAAGAAATTCTCATAATGCTCCGCAGACGTTTGCAAAACACCATGGGAAGGTCAGGAAATATGCTAATGCAGCATTCAACTAGTTTGCGAATAGTTAATGTACAAGTTGTCCACCATTTCCAATATTAGTTTCTGGTCTCTCGTGCGTTTTGTACCTCGATCCGAGAAGACGCATTGAATTTTTGTCGATTGTAACATTGACGTACGCCAGGCCTGCACGATGAGTTCTTTGGTGTCAAATTTTTATTCTAGCTCACTTGTGAAGTATGCGGTTGCAGGAGCAGGGCTTTGTTTTGTGGGATATTGTATATATTTTGATAACAAACGCAGAAGCCATCCAGATTTCAAGAAAAGACTAAAAGAACGTAAGTCTCGCATCTCGTCATGTCCACAAGACCTTCAATCATGCGAAGGGCTTTGCAACATTGTATTGCTGGTTTCAATTTCTGACTGGAAGCAACAATATTTTTCTTGTGATGAGAGGGAAGAGTGTTTCTTCGATCCCCAGGGAATGGGGTTAGGTCCTCTTTGAAGTTCCGGAGGATAGGTCTTCCCATCGTGGTGGATGGGCTGAACTTCATCTCTTCCCCGTGTCAGTCGTTCGTGGGTCCCCACACTAACAGTACAATCAAATCAAAGAAAGGCTTTTCGAGGGAAACTCATGTGAATCTTAAAGCAATACAAACTGTAACATATGGTAAATAAATTGAAAAATAAAAGAACAAATAAAATAACAGCTTTGTGATTGAATATACAATTGAATTGAAGCAACAAACCCATCAATCTGCAGAAAATATTGATTCATAAATTATTGTCTTCCTGACAGTAACTTCTGTTTGAAATCTCTGATGTGCATTGACCACGGAGGTCACCAGTTTAAAAAAAATGCTGAAGAAAGGCACCTCACAAGTGTCAGATTTGTAAACTGCCAATTCTATAGAAAATTAATTATCAAAATTTAATTAAAGTGGCACATTTGTGTGATTATTACTTTCTTACACTTATAATATTTAATGCATGATAAGATGTGTATAAGCATAAATACTCATTAAATTTCACCAAATATGCATTAAAGTTGAAAATCAGGCATAAAATTATGCATTAGCAAATGTAAATATGCTTTACACTCCCAAAGTAATGCATACTTGTGATAGAATAATGTAAGTACGAATTATTCATTCATTTATTTATTCATATGAATTGAGATTAGCTCAGTGCTTAATCTTCTATGAAATAATCACTAAGAAAAACATTTAGATGTCAATGACAATTTTGAAAAATAGCTTAGATAGATTTGACTCAAAACATATCTTTGTTGAGTAGACTTCTTCGTTAAAGAGGTAGAATGTTTGAGAGCATAGAAAAATGTATATTGTCAACATCACTTGGTGATATAATATTTGAATAGATTAAGTTATCAAATCATCTAATCAGTGCAAAACAGCAAAGATAATCAGTAAATTAACAAAATACTCTTGACTATTTTGAAAAGGTCAATACTCATTGATATGAAAATTATCAGCCATACAAAGTTGGAAACTGAGGTGAGTAGATACACATATCTATATATTTTTTAAATATTATGTCATGAATGAATTTAACAAAACTCAAGATAATTTTGTACACAAAGAGTATTTACCCTATGATTTTCAAATCAATGAGTTTTCTCCTTTTCAAAATTGTAGGTTTCAGCAACTCGATTATTATATTCAGCAGTTGTCATTCTTGTTGAGTATACAGCAATTGCATTCTTAGCAATGGCGGTTTAAATGAAACACTCATTGTATGTATGCTCTCAAGAAATAGTCCCTTGTTTATTTTACTGAATTTTTCATCTTTCGGATTATATTAGTTATACCGATAGGTTTAATTGGTGCATACTTGGGTAGCTAAAAAATGTCAGTTTCAGCTTGTATTGCTTTAAGACTGTTGTAGGTTGCCTTGGAACAAAGCCGTGCTTAAAGTATGTGACAAATTTTATATTCTGTTTTAAATTTTGATTTGATAATATGTTGATGGAGCTACAGTTAGAGTGAGTCCAGCTACATGTAAATGAGCAGATCCAGAAATTTTCCCCCCAGGGATATGGGATCCACTCCATGCATTTTTTATGGGCCCAATTGCAGTGATTTGGATAAGACTGCTGAACATTAAGTGGCAAGAAATGATAATATAGTATTCTGATTTTCATCTGTTACAGTCAAAACATATGACATTACAATGCATAACTCAGTGTTAAAATATGTTGCTCTCTGTGCGGCGATAGATCTTTTCAGTCTATACTTAATAAATTGCATTGTGACTTCAAATGTTTTGACTGTAACCGATGAAAATCAGGAATGCTGTATATTTTGTTTCTTGCCACTTAACATTCAACAATCTTAAGCAAGAGGTTAAATGTTACAATGGCACATTGTTAGGCAGTGTCATTGTGATATTTCTAGAATTCGTGCACCATAGAAATTAAATTATGTGACATTGAACAACAAGTGGGAAGGTGACCTGAAGGTTCATTAAATACATTCTTTACTGTATGTCTTCAGTATAAACATGGCCAACCTTTTATCCAGTTCAAGTTCAATTTTTGTGTGAATATTTCCATGTCATCAGTTTTACTGTCTTCTTCTTCCACTGGCTAATTCTGGTTATGAAATGTATGGTCTTTCTCAGGGCAAGTTTTTTTGAGCAGGATTTTTCATCGTGCATGTTAGATGTCAATTTAAAAAAAGTGACCAATCAAATAATGTTTTACTCTTTGATTAGATATGGTAGAAACTGAAGTCATACTCCTGCTTGCATAAACAAAACTCTCTACTATTATTTACAAGCATTATAGTGTTAGAGATTACACTATCAAGTCAATGGTGGAAAGCTCAGTTTGAAAATATGAATGTTAATTATACCGTATAACTGGTATTTTCTGCACTGTCCATTTTTTGCAGAAATGAAAAATCCAGAAAAAAAAAGCAGAAAATACCCGTTATACGGTATGTGCCAGAACAGCATAGTGTGTTTGAAATCTATGCACCATTTTCTGATTTGATGTGATTGGTGCAGGGCACATTGTTAACCCAGTCATTGCAACTGAAACTATGAACCAACATTTAGTATTTTTAATACTAATCTGGAAATGCATACAGATAGGTAAGTATATTTTTTATATGCCTGTGTAAGACAAGACATATTATGGTATGGCGATCATGTCTGTCCGTCTGTCTCGCTTCATGTCCAGTTCGTAACTTAAATACTGTGAGACCTAGAATAATTAAACTTGTCAGATGATACATTTTGGGGGTGGGGATTGCACTTGCACTTTAATGTTAGGTCACTATGACATATGATTAAGACAATATGGCCAAATATAGCATAATCCTATCCTACTCAGAACTGGAGAATTCATCAAATTTAGTCAGTTAATACAGCTTTGAAGAAAATGTGTTACACCTTAAATCAATGTCCTGTGACCTATAAATAAAACTGTTAAAATGGTAAGTATTTAAAAAATGTTTTATGGGAGATAATCCCTATATATGTTAGAAGGTAGTGCTGTAATGCTATTCATTACATTAATACACATTATATCGATACACATTTTTTTTAATAAAATGTAGCTACACAGCAATGAATATGAATATTTATTTTGTTACATTAATTATATAAATATATGCAGTATTGTACTACAAAATATGCAAAGACTTAACAAGCACATCACAGAAGAGAAGAATCTGTCTCATGGGAATGATAATGTTTCCAGCAGTTAATCTGTCTCTCTGGATAAGATTCTTAAGATTCCATTAGCCCCTTGGGAGTAAGCCATGGTATTTCAAAGTTCAGCTGGAAAGTCAAACATCATTTTGATAAGAGCTAAATTACATCTGTCCAGTTAAAGATTAATTAAAGAGTATAATGTAAGAAGGCTGTGGAATACTCACTTCTCTTCTTTGTACAACCAAAATAAGTAATTCATACCATGTGAAAGAAATTATCTAAATATATGTAATAAAATAAAAATGTGTTTTGGAATATTTCTGTAATTGTTTGAGCAATTCAAGAGATATATTGACATGTCAATTGCAATGTGCAGTAGATACACTACAAGGAATAATCATGATTTTACCTCAGACCTAAAAGTAAAGATATTGGTGCAATCTTTGCACCAGTTAAGATTGACATGATTTTGTGTCATACACTTTTGTCTGTTTATAATGAATAAACATCTGATGGGCGTATCTTGGATCTTGTGCTGTGGTGGTGCACTTTTTTAGCTGGGGGGTTGGGGTGGGGACCCTCCATTTCCCCATATACATTTATGCCTGACAAAGCCTTTACCAATGGAATTATTATATGAAAGAATTTATCTAAATACATGTAATAAAATGAAAGATCATTTCTGGAGTTATTTGAACAATTAAAGAAATTTCTTGATCAGTGTGTTTTGAAAAAAAAATTATTGACACCATTTCAAATAAACTCAGATGTGTTTGTAACAAAGGTGAAAACAGGGTTTTACGTAGATTCTATTATAATTTTTTACTAGACTATGAATATGAAAAGATGCTAAAAAATTATTGAAAGGGTATCCATTTCTTATAGTTTGTGTGAATTTCAAAGAAAGTTTAACAGAACTGTGAGGGAATGTTAATCAGTTTTCACTGGTTTCTGGGGAAGGTAAATCTTCCATACCCATAACTCCCTTCAATGAAAAGAATCTTCATGATTTATTTTGGACATATTTGTATTGATCCTATATACTGCAATTTTACTAAGTTTTAGGAAAATTCATAAATTTTATATGCCACTGTCTTACCTATCCTTAAAGTAGAATTTACATTTTGATCATGCAAGCCATTTAGATATTGTCTTGGAGTTTTTTGTGATCTGTATCAATTTCTTCTTATGCCAATCCCAGTAATGTTGGTATAGAGACAACACGAATATAACAGTCGATATCAACCATCACACTTTGAGATCACTATGATCATGGATTTTGTTCTTCAGCTGTATCATCACAATTTTGAAAGCTGATCAGGCAACTTCACTTTTTTAATTTACATTTGTAGGTCGTCAACATTCGAAAGTTGGAAAATCTTCAAAATCTGGTGATATTCAGGTACGATTTAGATTTACCAGCACAAGTGCAAACCTATATAAGATGTCAATATTTTAAATAGATCTTAATTGATCATGTTAAACACTTTTAAACTGTTAGCTAAGGACTTTTTGATTGTGCAAACTTTGATAAAATTTTAGAAAACAATATACATTTGTACAGATGTGTGTGTATTGTAGTTATGTGGCTGAAAGACCTGCAATGTTTTTTCAGTCACATATTGATAGTCCTAATGATTTCTCTTTAACGTGACATAACAAAATGTGTTTGTCAAGCACAAATACTTTAGATTGCTGCCAAGGTCTCTTTTAGGGAAAAAAGAGGCTATGGCATGTTATGTATGATGCCAAAAGGAATCTGAAACAAGTAAATTAAGGTGACCTATTGCAAATGGTTGTCGTTCATTAGCGTGCGCCTATTAGCAATTAAACATTTTTAACTTCTTGATAACTACCATTCCAATTCTTTTCATCTTATATGTGAAGCATTGTTGGGACAAGGGGATCATAAATTGTAAATTTCAGGACTCTTGCACCCCTGGGACCTTAGGGGTGGGGCATAACTTTCTAAAAGTTGACCATTTTTCAAAAATCTTCTTTCTCACAATCATATATGTAAAGAAAAACTGAATTCATAGTGATGTAGAGCAGGAAGGACTTTACCAAAATTTTAAATTTCATGATACCCGGGTTTGAGGTTTTGACCCCAGAGCGGGGTCAAACTTGGTATATAGTGTTTATGTATAAAGTACATAAATAACATTGTTTTTAGTGCTATTGATACTAAATTGAAACTAACAGATATTTAGAAAGAACAGGTAGTCGTTTACCAAAATTGTAAACATTATGATCCCAGGGATAGCAGTTTTGGGATCAGGATAGGGCCAAAACGGTCAGTGATTAAATTTGTTAACAATTGACCATGTTTAACTTCTTCTTGATAAGTGCCACTCCAATTCTTTTTAAATTTGGTATGAAACATCTTTGGGACAAGGGAGACATAAATTATAAATTTCAGGACTCTTGCACTCTTGCGGCCTTAGGGGCAGAGCAAAAACTACGAAAATTTGACCAATTTTTAAAAATCTTCTCCTCTACAACTGCATATGTGCAAGAAAAACTAAATGCATAGGGATGCAGATTAGAAAGACCTCTACCAAAGTTGTAAATTTCATGATTCATAATGTTACATATTCAAAACAGTAATTTTTTTTTCTAGATTTCATAGCCTTTGGGATTAGTGATAACTAATAACTAATATTCAGATGACCTATAAGACCTATTGGTCTCTTGTTCAAAAAGTGATTTAAATACTTCTTAGAGGTGTTCTGTTTGAATACTCACTTCTTGGCTCACCTGAACTGAAGGCTCAATTGAGCTTTTCTGATCAAATTTTTCTGTTATCTGTCATTTTCATCATTGTAAACTTTTCATAGTTTCATCTTCTTTTCCAGAACTACTGAGCCAATTTCATACAAACTTGGCACAAATCATCTTTAGGTGAAGGGGATTCACTGATAAATTATAGAAATCTTCTCCAGAACCAGCAGGCCAATTTAAATAAAACTTGGTACAAATCATCCTTCAAATTTGTTAAAGTCATAGCCCTCAGGGATAGGATGGGGTCATAATTTGGAATCAAAGATTTACGTGCAAATATATAGGAAAAAATCTTTTAAAATCTTCTTAAGAACCACTGGGTCAGACAAGTTCAAATTTACAATGCAGCTTCTTGGCATAGTGCAAATTCAAGTTTGTTAAAATCATGGACCCCGGGGGGTAGAATGGGTCCACAATAGGGGATCAAGTTATACTTGTGAATATATAGGGAAAATCTTCAAAAATCTTCTTCTCAAGAACCTCTGGGCTAGAAAAGTTAAAATTTACTTGGCAGCTTCTTGAGATAGTGCAGATTCAAATTTTTTAAAATAATGGCCTCCTGGGTTAGGGTGGTGTTAGAAAGTGATCAATGTTTTACATGCAAATATATAGAAGGAAAATCTTTAAATATGGACCAAGGTGAGTGATGTGGCCCATGGTCCTCTTGTTCAATAATGGATTATTGCCTTTTTCTTTTAGTTAAATGATTATCAATCATTATTTGAATGGTAACACTCCCATGACCTAACTGTACAGTACTTTTAAAGTAATTTACACTTGTTGAGATTTGGCACTTACTTGGCCTAGCTTATCAACCAGTATCTTCACAGATCTCCCAGGTAAATTGTAGTTTGCATCTGAATTTTATCTTGCTCTATTTTTACCCCTTCTCTTACAGAATTTGTGAAAATTCTGGGTCTACCTGCCATACAATTTTTCTCACTGGATGCCATGCTGCAGTGTTAACTTTTTGTGTGCATGCATCTGAATACTGAAAAGACTTTTTGTATGGGCCATCAAAAAGTATGAAGGCTGTTCGATATGTATTGTGTATTGTACCACAGTGCAATAACGCTTTACATGATTTCGTGGACGATGATACTCTTGAATAGCTCTATTCAATACCTTTCCAACAGTATAGACATGAGCCTTCAGCTCCACATAGTTTTAAACTAATAGTCATTCAATAGAGCCAGTTGTTCACCATTGTAAAAATGGTTGGGCAACAGGTTGAGAATATTGAAGAAATTAGAGCTTATATGTCATTCGATAATGCAGATTTTTACTGAATTGGAGGAAGTTTATAGGTATGATAAGGTATCTTTATAAGACAACTCGTAGGTGGAGAAAGAAATTTCTGACTGGCACAGATTCCGTCAAAAATGCAACAAAATCTGGCTGATCTGTAACTGTAACAAGCAAGGCAAATGTCTCAATAGTAAGGGAAATAATTGAAAGTGATGGCAGGTACACGATACTTGATATTGCCAAAGATGTTGGCATATTGCTATCGCAGGTGCATTTAATTTTGAAGTGTATTTTGGAAGTATGAAAGATTTCTGGCAGATGGATACCGCATATATTGACAAATGACCAAAAACAGGTACAAATACAAACCACAAAGCAATTGCTCAAAATGTTTCCCAAATTCAATTCAAGACAATTTGCTAACATTGTTACTAGTAACAAAACAAGGGTTCACAATTTCGAACCAGTAAGAAAAATGGGAAACAAAATATGGCTAAATAAACATAGTAGAAGGTCTGTAGTTGCCAAAAGAACCATAAGCACAAAGAAGGTTCTTTATTGCATATTCTTCTCATGTGATAGTATAGTCATACAAATTCTGGTGTTGAAGGGCAAAAGTGTTACAGGTTGGTGTTACCGAGATGTTATAGTAAAAAAGCTCAAGAAATATTATCATAAATGATGCCCTGTGTCAAGATTTAGGCATGTTCATCTAATTCACGATAATGATCCATCACATACATCTGAGCTTGTGAAGCAATTTTTAAAGTCGGAGAAGGTTACCATCTTGCCACACCCACCATACTCTCCAGAACTAATCCCATGCAACTTTTTCCTTTTTCTAAAACTTAAAAAGTTCTTGTCTGGTCGTTGTTACAAGTCCTGACAAGCCCTTGGCCCAGCCATCAGTCAGTGTCTCAGAGGTCTACTTAAATCAGCCAACTGTGATGCATTTCAGAAACGGATTCAGAGGTTGAAATTATGTATTTCAAACTGTGGAGAATACTTGGAAAGGATGTAATGTTCATTTCACTATTTGAGTTGAATGCTTTTGAGATATTGTACAATACACATTACGTATTATTTTTGCAAAGTTTATACCTTCAAATGTGCAACAAAATCTGAGAAGTTGTGGTAAAATTTCCATGATTTTTATGCAAATTGAGCTGTAGTGTCTCTTTAATAGTGAAATTATATTATTCATGTATTCCATTTGAATTAATTATAGGTAACATGTGTTTTCTATTTAATGCAGACAGATACACAAAAAGTAACTGACAAAATACAATGTATATGCTAAATCATTCAACAGCCCAGACTTTGGCACAAAATTATAGCATTGTCAGCCTCCTTTCCTAACACATTGATAAAGGGGGTACAGACATTGATATTTTGGTTGAAAATGTTGACAGTTTGATAGACAGTAAGCAAGATTTCCTAGCATGATGAAAAGTTTATGTTTTCACATAAAATTTACAAACAACTGTATATCCAAATAAAATTTAGCTTCCAGACTTACAGAACCAGGAGGCTGTGCAAAAGTTTTTCTTTGAGCAAGTTCAACTTGGAGAAGAGCTGCTGGCAGCAGGTAAGTGGCTAGATTTGAGTTGTTGATTGTTAGCTTACCCTAACTGAAAGCTCAAGTAAGTTTTTCTCATCAAAATATGTGTCTCTGTTTACTATTCATGATTGCTATTTCTTCTCAAGAACTACTGTCCAATTTCAACAAAACTTAGCATAATGCATCCTAAGGTAGATTGGATTCGACATATTCATATAAAAAAAACCTGCCCCTTTCTAAGGGGAAATAATCATGAAAATGGGGTTAGACGTTTAACATATTGTGTCAAGACCCCATCCTATGTCCTAGTCTGAACTTGGGGGTCATGATGTGAACAATCTAGAATCTATGCTACATGAGGATACTAAAATATTAATTGACAAATTGTACCTTTGAGGTTCTTAAAAATATTTTTCAATATGTTCTTTTGTAAAAAACCTATATGGTGTAGTCTGCCTTGAACCCAGTACATACATGTCATTGTGATTTGTAGAGACTGTACACAAATTCACTTTTTCACCCATTCATGTTGTCAAGCCTGTACATTATAATTCATGTGAAATGAAAAAAATATTACTGATTTTCAGGTCTAGCCCTATAAATTCAGTACAACAGCTGATTCTCTCCAATTAAAGTTGATGGTTTTGATTGCATAACATGATAAATTAATTTCCTACTGCTGGACTTGGATATGTTTGGCACATCTCAGACAAAACCACTGCACTGTGGTCAGAAATAGGTCAAACAGGTGTTTCCTTTAAGAAGAATGCAAGTCATCATTGTCACTGCTAATTGGCATCTTTTAAAATGATAAATGAATTAAAGGTAAACTAATTGATAGCAGTATTTTAATATATTTTGTATGCATCATATGTTATGGGAATAAAAAGGTAAATTTCCAAGAAAGCATCTTTTATCACTTTGAAAATGTTTATAAAATTTTCCAATTTTATGGTGAAACATTTGATTAAAAATCTATGATAACTGTAATTGTAAGTGGATTGTGTCACCAAATGTAATCACCTGAATTTTCTCTGTTCTTGCAAATACAATGTATGTATGATTATAAAATTAGAAAAGATGAAATATTCAAATTCTTAATAACAATCAAATAGGTAACATTAGATACTATATCCATAAGATAATTATGTTTTATTACCATTTGTGGAATTTGTGAAATATTTCCCAACGCTTAATGTTTAAAGTATTTATAGGTGTATAAAACCATTTTATGATTTTTTATTCTGTACAGATTTTGTATGACATTTTGCAACTTGTGTACAGATTTTCCATTTGAAATAAAGCCATTATACAGATTTGCAGTTGAAAAATTTTCACATGTATGCCTGTAGCCATGGCTGGGACAAAATTGTTAATTTTATAAGGAATCTATCATGCAAGTTTTGGCTTTTCTGGTGCAGTGGTTTATGAGAAGATGTTTTAAACACTATACCTTATTTTCACATTCTGTTATCTGATCTCTCTTTGGAAGGTTTGTGACTTTATTTGAACAAACTTGAATCCCTTTTACCACTTTATGGCAAGTTTGGTTAAAACTGAGCAATGGTTCATGAGAAGCTAAACAGACAGATGGATTCAGATGAGCTAACAGTCAAAAAAAAAAAATATTAAGGAGGAATACTATACCAGAGAAATTTGATGTAGATGAAAAGTCGAGGATATGTACAACAATATATTGACATTGAAAACTTTTCAAATTTACTTTCTTTAGTCAAAAAATGCAGTTTTAGTAGAAAGTGGTCTGGAAAAAAAAAGCCTATGATCTACAGTTCAGCAGACAACATGCTAACCTACTGAGGTACTCAGCTAGGCACTGAACTTTGAAATGAATAGACAAATATTGGTAATATTCATATTTTCATTCAGGAAGTCAGCCATTATGATGATGTAGAGTACCTCCTTAAGAAATAGTAAAAGTAGGATTGAGTCGGGTAAAGATCTCTTAAAGAACAACTGCATCAGAATTAATGAATATGATATAATAGATTCATTGCTTTAAATATGACCTGTTATTTATTTTTTAAGTATAAATATGTGGCCCAGTAAATTTGACTCTGACCCTCTAATTGTAAGCAAATAATGAGTTTCTGCTAGTTCTATGGCCAAAGCAAGTATTAAAAAAAATTGTTTATACACCCATCAAAGTCTTATGGTGTGGCATGGTGCTTCTGTCTGTCTAGTTCTTATAGGCTAGGATCATCAAACGTAGTTCAAATATTCCCAATGATTTGAGGAAGAAGCCTTTTTTTTAGCTCACCTGAGCTGAAAGCTCATATGAGCTTTTTTTTGGTCACCTGTTGTCCATCTGTCTGTAAATTTTCATATTTTAGACTTGTTCTCCAGAACCACTGGAGCAATTTCAACCAAACTGCAAAAAGCATCCTTGGGGGAAGGGGATTCAAATTTGTTCAAATGAAGGACAATGCCTTTCTCCATGGGGAGATAATAGCAAAATAGAAAAAAATACACTGAAATATTTTTAAAAATCTTCTTCTCTAGAACCATTGGGCCAATTTCAATCGAACTTGGTACAAATCATCCTTGTGTGAAGGGGATTCAAGTTCATTCAAATGAAGGGCAATGCCCCCTTCAAAGGGGAGATAATCACAAAAATGGGGTGGAGTCATTTAAAAATCTTCTCAAGAACCACCTGATCAGAAACGTTTATATTTACATGGAGGCTTCCGGACATAGTGCAGATTCAAGTTCATTAAAATCATGGCCCCCAGGGATAGATAGGGGCTCAAAGTTTTATATGCAAAAATGTTAGAAAAAAAATCTTTAATAAAATCTTCTTTTCAAGAACCATTAATCTAGAAAAGTTCAAATTTACATGTCAGCTTTCTGACATAGTTGCAGATTCAAGTTTCTTAAAATCATGCCCCCAGGGGTTGGGTGGGACGACATTAGTGGACCAAAGTTTTACATGCAAATATATAGGGAAAATCTTTAAAATGGACCAAGGTGACTAAGGTGAGTGATGTGGCCCATGGGCCTCTTATTTTTCAAGATCTTTTTAAAAGTCCAAAGTCAAAATTACATTGGATGATTTTTAAAGCACAAAACAAGATGGAATCAAACTCGATACACATACTTAACTACCATAGACTGGTTGTATTATGGTATGCTACAGTGTTTCTTTGTGTCTTTCTGACATCTTGTTTGTTCAGCACTTTGTGGTATAAATAAAAAAGTACTAATAAAGCTCATATAATCAGTCCTGTTAAGTGTAGTAAGAGGAAGATGCCTGTCCATTTACTATTCAGGGAATTTTATACACTTCCTCTGTTCAGAGAACATGTCAATAAATAAGGATGTTCTATTAAAAAATACTCTGTAAATACACCACTGTATAGTAAAACATGATTATAACAAACCTCCAGAGTGAGTGAAAAACAGTTCATTATAATCAAACTTTGCTATATCCAATAAAATTTTCATTATTTTCCTTTCATATGGGAATAAATATCACTTTGCATAAGGGTAAATTTGTTTAAATGGGTTCATTATAAGTATGTTTTACTCTATTAATTTGATAAGTACAAGTTCATGAAGTAATATGTTTTTCTATGAAAGGTGATGTTGAAAGAGCAGTAGATCATCTTAGCAATGCAGTGCCACTGTGTGGACAGCCTCAGCAACTCTTACAGGTTCTGGAGCAGACACTACCTCCTCAGGTCTTTCAGCTCCTAGTCCAGAAGCTTCCAGAGGTCAACAAGGTAGTAAAAACATTTTGTTGTACAAAGACAACAGGCACTTGGATGATACAAAAAATTCACTTATATTGAAAATCATGTTCCTGCTCTTTTAAATATATAATGAAAGCTAGGTACTGGGTTTTCATTGTGATTTTTTTGTAATGTCAGGTATCTGTGGAAAAATCATATCAAATATGTCCAGATTAATCAGCATTGTATATATTACAGCTTACTCCACTGATATTGAAATAGGTTATATTTAAATATCGCTTATTAGTCCCCTACCAGTGAAGCTGGAGGAGACTTTAGGCTTCCAATTAGTATGTCTGTATATCTTTCAATCTATCAAATCAGTTTTCTGCACTTTTTAGGTCATATAGTGAAAAAGTATTAAATCTTAGAAAATTTTCTATACTCCCACATGTATTTAAGAAAAACTAAATGCATGGTTATAATGTCTATGAAGCTCTCTACCTAAATTGTGAAATTTGTGGCTCCTGGGTCGGTTTCAGACCCTAGGGTGGGACCGATATGATCATATAATGAAAATGTATTAAATCCTAGAAAATTTTCTTATTTACTCCCATATAAATTTGAGAAAAACTAAATGCATAATTATAATGTCCATGAAGCTTTCTACTTGAATTGTGAAATTCATGGTTTCTGGGTCAGGGGTTCAGGCCCTAAGGTGGGGCTAGTATTGAAATCATCCTGTCTGGTTACAGTCCGTGTAACCAAGGCAAAGACTAATGGAGAGCGGAGGTTTGGCGGCTGTGACACTTTGGAATAATCTGCCATATGATCTTAGCAATGCACAGAAACTTGACTGTTTTAAAAGAGATTTAAAGACCCACCACTTTCATTATGCTCTTAATGTTTGATCTTTGATTTGTTGGTTTTTTATGTGTATTTATTATTTTTCCTTAGAAAATAAAACAAAAAAAACAACAACAAAAAACCCAAACACAACCAAAAAAATTTTAGCTATTGATTTTAATAGTAATGTTTTATTTTGGTAATTTTACTGATGTAAGATTTTATGTCATACTGTCATTTATTTGGTTTTATCGTTACATTCAATTGTAAAGCGCCTTAGAGTAATTTGTTTTATATAAGGCACTATATAAATTTATTTATTATTATGATATGGTGAAAATGTATTAAATCTTAAAAAATCTTTTTCTCTACTGACATGTATATATGTGTGTGTGTGTGTGTGTATCTCCAAATTAATTTAAATAGCAGTGTTTGATACAAGATATTCAAAGAAATTTTAAAAAAGAAAACAAAAAAACACTCACAAAGGTAAATCATAAGCCAATGCTTTCATTTAAAAATCCTCAGGCATTACATCTTAAGTTAAAATTGTGTGTGTGTGTGTGTGTGGTAAAACTAACTAAAGGGTGTTAAGAAAGTTCATTCCATGATTTACAGCATGCCTAAAATTATTTATAAACAACTCATATACAAGTTTATATGTTTTTAATAACCAGACAGTCCACCTTTGTTTTTCAATACATTTTTAATTCTATTTGGCATTGAATGAATCAAAGAAATCAAATGTTTCTGAGGTATCTCCCTCCATGCACGGTGAAGTCAGCGTCGTAATTGTTCACATAATAATCAGCATTAATAGTTTTGCCGGCTGGAACAATGTGAAGTTTGGATAATCCCTGTACTCCTATCGCACCCCATACCATGACTTTAGCGCTCGACTTGACGCAGCTTACATCTGGAACTTCATCTGACTGGGACCCCCATACAACATCGTCCTGTCGGTTCGGAACATGAAACAAATATTTCGTAGATTCATCACTAAAGATGTAGTTTTCCCAGTCTTCAGCCGTCAAATGCTTGTGATCACGAGCAAATTTCAATCTCTTTTGCCTCTGTGTTTTCGTCAATAGTTGATTTCTCGGTCTTTTAAATGCCTTCCATTTTTTTTACTTTTCGCAAATAATTAAAAACAGTTACATGACTCACATTAAAGCCTGAGTTCTTAAGTTCCTTGCTGCATTTCCTTGTTGATTTTCCTCGTTTGTATTTTATGTTTTCCACTTTTCTCTTCACTACCCCCACTATCTTCGAAGGCCGGCCGGATCTCGGTTGATCGGATAGTTGTTTATTCTGCTCTCGCCTTCGCCTCCACTTTGTTACCCATCGCTCACTTTCACATAGCTGCTTAGCCACATCCTTCATACTTAATCCTGCATCTAATAAAGCCAAAGCTTGAGCTCGTTCATTAATTGTATCAACTTTTTCACTGAACTCGGCATATATATTTCATGACGTAATAGACACTTAGTTTACATCACACTATAGTAACACAAGAGAGTGCACATAGGGAAGGATAACTGCTGATATAATGAAAAAAAAGTCTATAGAGTTACCAGTAAAAATTTGAAACAAAAACATGTTGTTTTTCTATTTAATTTTTCAAATTTACAAACGGAACGAACTTTCTTAACACCCTTTACATGATTACGATGTCCATGAAGTTTTCTACGTAAATTGTAAAATTTGAGGCTTCTGGGTAAATTACATTTAGAATGCTTTAGGAAACTGAAGGTTAGAAAAAAGTAAAAGAAATAATACCCATGTTTTTTTTTCTCTTTGTAGCGTTATGCTTCCATGTTTGCATCTTCAATGACCATGCCCTCACCTGCAGCTGCATCCAAAGGACCAACCCTTACCTTAGCAGAAGATGATATGGACTGAGGCAGAGAGCCTCAGAACAAACAAACAAATTGTCATTGATGTGTTAATTGTTCACTGATTAAGATACAACAGACCAATTCTTTACATTGACACATTTGATATGAACATACATTGTACTTAAAATTATGTCAGTAATTTTAATACATTTGAAATGTATTTATATTTATGTGTATGCATCTGCATTTTCTAAATGGCTTGACTCAATAAACATAATTTTAACATCTTTTCTTAAATGACAAACTAAGGGAATGATGTAAAATTGTAAATAATGCTCTTTGTTAACTGCAAAATAATACTGGCACCCCCCCCCCTTCCCTTTAAGAAATAAATGACCATTTTTTGAACTTTATTGGGATGTAGAGTTGGGCAGTTATTTAATCAAATCCTGTGAAGCCCAAAACAGGCAATTTTGAAATAGATTTAGTGTTCATCTTCTGTAGTTTACAATAATCATATGACTGAGGATTTCTGTTGTTATTATTCTGAAAGAAACAAAGTAAAAAAGGGAGCTCAGTCGAAATTTCGAACAGTGTGAGTTGTGTTGCTGTGGAATTGTTATTGAGTTAAAATTGAGTTAACATTCCTTTCAAAGCTACTGATATTCTCAGTACAGGTCATATGATTTATTTCATAGATGCCTCTTCTTGGAACTGGTATCTAATGTTTATGACTATTTTGTTTTGGTATGTTTATACATATTCTTTTATATAGCAAAGGAATACCACATCTGCATTCATCAGATTTGTAATCTCTTTAATGGTTTTCAAAATGTAAGGTATGCATGCATTTGTGGTACTGATGGTTAGATTTTATTGTACAAGACTGATTTGCTTGAAGTAGGTTCTTTATAAGAAAAAGAAAGGAAAAGAAAAAAAGTCTTATGCACCTGTATTATTAAACTTGCTGTATGATCGTTTTTGGATGCATTATGGTACAGCAATGTTTGTATGTCCATCTGTTAGTCGGTTGGTCTGTCCATCTGTTCGGGGTTTTCTGTTTCTATTTCAATTTTTTTTGACGTATCAAGCTGAAACTTAGCTTCTTTGTGGGTCACTCAAGATCATGTTGAAATTTTAATCCATTTGGACCTCTCTTGGCCCTTTTATTTCAAAATTAATGTTACATGGAAGGTACATGATTTGTCTGTCTAACTCCTTCCATACATTTTAAGTGAAGGTCTTATTTTACAGTGTTTGTATGGGTATTGAAGATGTGCATGTGGCAAGGATTTTGATTTTCTTCAATTCATAGAAAATTACAGGTTGTTGAACTTGTCAGTTTTGAGGAAATTTTACAAAGTAAGTAATGGTTTGCCCATTTAACTCCTTTCACACTTTTCAAGATAAGGCCTTTGTAGAATTGAAGATGTGCATATTGCAAGGATTTTGATTCCCAACAATTTTCTAATTTTCTTTGATATTGGAAAAAATTACAGTTTGTTAAACTTAGTTGATTTGGAGACAATATTTTACACTGAGCTCTTGGTTTGTCTATTTACCTCATGTAACAGTTTTTAGCTCACCTGACTCTGGGATCATAATTTGATTTCAACTTATATCTGCATTATTTGGGATCCTTGCATATTATGCTACTCATAACCCTGCTGTTATTGAGATGAAGCAAGATTTTTATCCTATATATTCACATGTAAAACTTTGATTCCCTATTGTGGTCCCAAACTCACTTTCAAGGACCACAATTTGAACAAACTTGAATCTGCACTACTTAGAGATGCTTGCATATTAATAACAAGGTATTATTTTATCTCGGAATAATTATATGTTTCGGAATTTAACTAATTGAAAAAAAAGAAAAGAAATAAATTTATTGTTTATTTCTTCATAGTTTAGAAAGGGGGTTTCTACAACATTTCTCAACATGAAAACAGTTTTCTACGATCTACGGATGCCTTTTACATTTATACACATCAATTAGTTAAATTCTGAAACATAATTATTCCGAGATAAAATAACACCTTGTTTAATATGATCAACTGTGATCCTTCTGTTCTTGAGAAGGAGATTATTTCCTATATATTTCCATGTAAAACTTTGATCCCCAATCGTAGCCCCACCCTACTTCAAGGGATACGATTTGAACAAACTTGAATCTGCACAACCTGGGAATGTTAGCATATTAATGACTAATCATGGACTGGCTTGTTGTTCTTGAGAAGATTTTCAAATATTTTTCTTATTTACTGCATGTAAAACTTGATCCCCAACGCCCGAGTGCCATATGATTTGAATAATATGAATTTACTTTATGTCAGGAAGCTTTCAAGTAAATTTCAATTTTTCTGGTCTAGTGAATCAAATTCTTGGAAAGATTTTTAAATGATCCTACCCTACATTTGCCTTTTCTTGATTATGTCCCCATTGGAAGGTGCATGGTCCTTCATATGAACAACTTCAAACCTATTTACCCAAGTATCATTTATGCCAAGTTTGATTGAAATTGGCCAAGTGGTTTCTTAGAAGATTTTAAAAAGATCCTACAGAATTTCACTAGTCTAATATTTAATTAATCTCCACTTTAAAAAGGGTGTGGCACATAATTTGAATAAACTTTATTCCCTTTTACCCAAGCATGCTTTGTGATAAATGGCTGAAATACACCTTGTGGTTCTTGAGAAAAAGTAAAAAAAATGCTGAATGTTTATGAAAGGATGGATGAATGCCAGACAAATGGCTTTCATTTCACTGGTAAGCTTTAAAAGGTCCCGAGATATTTGTCCAGGTGATAACTCAAGTTTGTGATGGAGAGAAATGCATTTATTAGAAGTTTATACTTGCCCCCCAAAAAATTGCTTCTTCTAACCAACTTAAGTTTGAAAATTCTTTTATTTGAGCAGTCAAAATTTGAGTAAAATACCAGACTCGAGTCCAAGTTTCAAACTAAGTTTTTCCTTTTTTTTTAAAACTCCAAGCCTGGTTCCAATTTAACATATGGCTAAATTGGTCAAACTCACAAATAATACTCTAGGCTATGGCTTTGCAAATAGAAAGACATTTTAAGCTCATGCAAACTTGACAAAGATGTTATTTAACTGAACTGCATGCTCAGGTTCTGGAGAATAGCTATCTTTCAAAGTATGCAAGATATTTAATGTTAGTATAGTCAAAATACACAGGAAATAGAGAAAAAACCATAAAAATCAAGTGAAGATAGTTTTAAAATAGTAAAAATAAACAGGAAATAGAGGAAAAATTTTCAAGTGAGGATTAGTTTTAGCATAGTAAAAATAAACAGGAAATAGAGTTTAGGTCAAAGGTTACATGGAATTTTGAAGTTTCTCGCGGTGATAATTGGTGGCTCCTGTTGATTTTAAGATCAAAATCACACATAAGATAAACAAATGGTATCTTCCTGTGGGAATCCATGTTAGAATAGGTCCTCAGTACCCCATGCTTGTTGTAAGAAATTACTAAATGGGGCAGTCCTTTGGATGAGACCACAAATACTGTGGCCCCTTGTCACAGCAAGTGCAACAATATGAAGATCCCACCTTATAGCTGCTCAAAGGCCATTATAAGCGTCGAACATAGACCTAAATTTTGTAACCCTTCATCGGCAATGGTAACATCACTTATATGAGTGAATAATTCTTGAGTGGGACGTTAAGCAATATACAACCAAACAAATGGTATCTGGATGAATGTGATTAAGAATTCTTTGTGAAATGGTGTTCCCTTACTAAAATAGTCATTAAATAAAATTTAATAAGAATTAGATATAATTTCACATAAGTTCCAATATTTTTCTTTTTTCTGTCTTATACATATTTTAATGTGTCAAGCGATAAACTGTAGAACGAACTGTATCAGTCTATGCAGGTACCGAAATGAATAGGTACCGATTTAAATGTTGTCCATCACTGCAAGGTCAAGGTGAGGAACGTTCCATAACAAAATCATGGGCTTTAGGAAATATAATTTCACATTGTGCTTCGTTTAACTGTACAATAGAGTAGACGGAATGATGACAGGAATTGCAAGGATTTTCAGCAATTCATTTCGTTCGTTGTTGATAAGAAACAACATCGCACTTGCTTCTTCGTCGATTTACAGTAGAAACCCATGTAATGTCCCGAATTTCCTCAAACCGAACAATACCATTTACTGTGTCACGTGTGTTGATTATCACAGCAAAAAAGGAAGGTATCGCAGAGATCAACACTGGCTGAATGAATGGGAGCAAGAAGATCGCTATGATCATGATGTCGTGATTGACACTGAAGTATTTGAAGACGAAGGAAGAAGTCGGTTTTATTTTATGTTAAAATGCACTGGAATGTTGTGTTTCATATTCTTCCTTAATTTAGCAGACATAATTAGAATACAGCTGAGAAATTCAGCACCTAAAAGAGATGAAGGTGAAAAGGGATGGAAAGATTCTGTGTACTGGAAGAATAAAGGTTTTACTGGATTCATGTCATTATCCATAGTCTTCGGTAATTGTATTTTAATCTCATTTAATGATTTGGGATTTCGGTCGTATCATTTCAGGACTGCCAGCCTTCATATATGTTCACAATTTTCTATCCTCGATATGTTTCTGTTCTTATGTGTCGCAAAGTTTGCTTATTTCATGTTTAAGCAGGTGTAGATTTCAAGCAGTTCTAAATATTTCAATTAATTGGTAAAATTATTTTATGAAAACTTTGTTGTTGCCATTGATTGATTTAATGAATAATCTGTTTATTAATCAAAACAAGGATAATAAAGCTGTTGATGCTTTCAAAAGAAACATTTGCTGAAAGCTTAAATGTGATGCTGATGGAGCATGCTGATAAAAGCAAAGATGACAAAATGGCACAATATATCAATATTTTATGATGGGCATGTAAAATTATAGGCCTATTGCACTTCTGGAATAAAATTGAGAGTAGACATTTATTCCAAATAAAGGCTAATTTATTAGGCATTTGGGTGGGTGAGGGTGTTCATTAACAAACTTGCAAATAACAATATTAATGCTACTTAAACAAGAACAAGTGTTTTTCAAACATTTATTTCTACACATTATTACTAGATTTAAAGATAAACAATACAATACGATATTGTTGGTTTCATCTGTTATGATCACTAAACTCGTGTATTAGTTTTATTATTGTCACCCAAACTGAATTCTTATTTTAGTCACCTACTACATGCTTTCTTTGCCATATATGATGACAGCACAAAAGCTCCCACATAATAGTTCTTGTGACAGAGTGTGAACTACATATAAAGCAATATTATTTTTCCAAGACATAATTGAAATGTTCATTTCTTTTTTCAGCTGTTGGAATTCCATCTGTCATATGTGTGATTTGCTACAAATGTGTGCGGAGTTTGTGGCTATTGAAAGGTGGAAAGAAAGTTAGAGTCAAAACATTTGCTCCTTTCTTTATGAATTCAACACTAGAAGTTCCCGTGGAGAATATATCTGGGTTGACTTCTAGAGCTGGACAAAATTATGTATCTTTCCAATTGAAGAGAAGTGACAACAAATTATTACGACTTTCAATGTCCAATTTATCTGGTTCCTTTAAGGAACCGATGCTATATGATAACTACATAGGAAAATTTCGTAATTTGAAGTCTTCATGACTTCATTTATATAGGACATGAAATTGTATATTAAATAAATTCTGAAGAGTTGATTTGTTCTTTTGTTTATTTGCTACATGTACTTTCTGTAGATCATGATTAACTTTTCAACAAAATATTGAATTTAAAGAATCAATTCAAGAATAGAAATGGCCAGTTTGCTTTAAATATGTTATATTATGGAGACAGTAGTATTATTCATTTGCTACCATGTTGAATTTTGAGGAATGTGTATTGGGAAACCTGTGAGAAGTGTTGAATACCTAAAGTAGGTACCATCAATCCACAGTATGCAAAAAATGACAAAGTTCAATTATTTGTAATTTTTTTTTTAAAAAGTCTTAACAAATTCAAAAATTTTACTTGCACATCTTCAATGTATCTATAACAACTGCAAAATGTCTGAAGGATGCCAAGTTAAAGCTGTAAGAGGAGTTGTCTACACAAAGTAGGTACTGTCTATTTGAAAGATGCTGAAAAAAATGACCAAGTTGAACTATATATAAATCTCTCAAGAAATGTTCAAGCACTTCCAAGAAATCACGTGCATATCTTCAATGTGTCCATAATAACTTTACAAAGTTTGGAGAATGTCAGCCTAAAGGTGTGAGAGGAGATGATTGCACAAAGTAGGTACTGTCTATTTAAAAGATGCTGAAAAAAGTGACAAAGTTCAACTATATGCAAATTTTTTGAAAAATATCTGAGCACTTCCAAAAAGTCACATGCACATCTTCAATATGCCCATAACAACTGTGCAAAGTTTGGGGAATGTGAGGATAGAGGTGAATGAGGATTACACAAAGTAGGTATCCTTTATGAGAAAACGACCCAGGCATTCACCATACTGTAAACCAGATGCATGTTATGGAAAGCAGCCAAAAAAATAAGACTTCAGATTCGTCTTCATCTCCAACAAAGTCAAGGTCAGCAGTTCATGATGCTGTGTGTTTGTTGATGGCATATTGACCATATAGCTCAATTTAACTTCTGTAACCTTGACTTTTAGTGATACGACATTGGCTCAAGATTATTATACACCATTATGTTGTGGGTAGCAGTGTATTTGTCATTCCACAAAAGGTACCATTATCTGTACCTAGTAATGGCTAAGTCACTTCAACATCTCAAAACCAAATTACATGGATCCTGTGGTAACATTATCTTAATCAAAGTTTGAAGTAACTGCAAGCAAAAACTGATTAGTTAGTTCTGACACATTTTTAAACATTGTCACATCTTGGCATCTCTATGACAAAGAGGCATCTTTTAAAGCCACTGGAAACATCATAAAACATGAAGTAAATCCAAGTGTGGATTGATTTGCTGCATTCATAGACGATGCAGACCAGTTACTCTTCAGATGGAAAGATGAAGCAAGAGGGCTTCTAAACCTGCACTAACAACTGGAGATAACCAAGGTTAAGTTGCATGTCATGACCGTCAACAAAGACCATAATCATTACAATTGGAACTATTTGGTCAATTACTACTGCAATGCAGTGATTGTGGAAACTGGTGTTTGAATATATATGACTTTGAATATATACGAGTCTGGATATTAAGTCCAATAGTGTATTGCATTCTTTGCAGACAGTTATTAATCTGCAGACAATTTTTGAAATTTATTTTAAATTATAACTTTAATAACAATAAGTCTTTCATAAAATATATATCATTTCACAAATAAAATATACAATATTTTCTCCATGTACAATTCAAATTTAACACAAATTGTATTAAAAGAAAAAATAGTAAGGTACATTTAATAAATTGTAAAGTGACCATTCATTTCATGCATGTTATTAGCATAATCAAAATTGATCAGATCTTTATCCACAAAGCATGGGTTTATTAACAATCAGTCAATACATGTAATATAATGGAAAATCGCCATACTCCACCTCCTTCACTGATTGTAAGAGGCTCACTGACTTGATCGATCATAAAGCAACAATTTATCTTTCTTACTAAGAGAATTTTCTGAGTATACTTGAATCTAGTTTGTAGTTCTTGAGAAAAGGATAACATCAAAGAGTTCCTTATAATAACATAACAACCTACAATGTTTGATAGAACACCATAAGATTTGTCATTGCTTCACACAGTGCTTTAGAAATTTTGCTCATTATGTCCCATTCAAAACTTTTTCACTTGTGTAGAGACAAATTTTGATCTAGATATACGACACCCAAGGTCATCACAATGAGGGTTCTTTAACATGCCAACATTTACCATGACACAGGATCTCCGTTTTAAAGGTCATATTCAATTGATACAACTTTCACTCCTAATGCTGGGGACAGTCAATACTTATTTTAAACATCTTGGGCTTAACATGGCCCAGGATAAACAAATCACACCTGTGACCTTTTGGTTGCAATGTGAGTGCCCTAACCACCAAACCCCCATTGCTCATCAAGAGAAGATGACAATATCTTTAATATTTTCAATATTTTTTCTAAATAACAAAATTTTGATTAGATAGCTCATTTCTGCTTTCAGTGCCAGTTGAGTTATTTGATGATGAAACTACGAGTAATGCAAGAAAGTTTTCACCCCATTTTTTTCCCCTTCATACTAATGGTCAAATTTAAAATAAATCCAAAGTTCAATTGTTCTGAATTAACAAAAAACCCAAAAAACTTAAATTGAAATTGAAATCTCAATACATCTAGGTGGAAATAACACTGGGTGAAAATTTCCCTATATGTAGTGTCCCAAATTGATAATACCACTATACATGACTAAAATTGAAGTATAATCAAATAATAAATAAAGCATTGCAAGTATAAAGAGCCATAATGCTCCGATTATTACAAAATGACGAACATAACACTTAGCTGAGTCATTGATAATTACAGTTAATACAGATCGAGTCAACTGTCATAACAAACTGAACAAACATAAACCTATATTACATAAAGGTACTAGTAAGTTGTTGCCTTCTTGAGAAGAATCCTATTGTGGGCTGGGGAATAAAGCTTGCATCTTTTGGCCTTGTTGTATCCACTAAAAAAATCTTTGATCCCCATTGAAGACCTGGAATCCATGGTTTGAACAATTAACATAAATTCAAACTGTATGCCAATGTAACAAACTTGTACTTGACAAGATTTCCTATACAAGGTATATCCCTAAACAACACACTTTGGAATCCCAATATACAGTCAAACCTCGTTATCTTGAACTCAATGGGACTGAGAAAAAACTTTGAGATATACCAGGGATTTGAGATATCGAGGATAAAATACTTTAAGAATAAGTTGTTGGGACATCTGAATCACTTTGACATATCCATGGTATTCAAGATATCACTGTTCAAGATACCGAAGTTCAATTGTAGCTGGCCTCACATAGCTTCAATTGTAGTTCTATAATGGCCTCGCATATCTGTTTGATCTGAATCTTTAACACTGCTGAACTAAAAACATGTACTAAAATGCAAATCAGATATTTTCTTTCTTCTAAAGATATATACACTGTATAAAAATGTAAATACATTGTTTAAATAAATATCAAATCTATATGTGTGTATATAAAGTCATGCAAATGAAAAACAAAATAACTGGGTATTACATGTACTAAAATGCAAATATCGGAGATTTTCTTTCATCTAAAGATATGTACACTGTATAAAAATGTAAATACATTGTTTAAATAAATATCAAATCTGTTATGCTTTCCTGAGGGAGATAAACATCAAATGAAATATGTTCTATAGAAAGTTTGGTGAATGGTCAAACTGCATGTACTGTCCAGAATGTTTTTTTTTTCAATCAGTCTGAAAGAAATTTAATTCATATACATGTACTTACATGTACATGTACATAGAATTTATTTTTACTCCAAATATAACAATTCATATGGGAAAATATGATGGAAAATACTCTCTGTAGTTTGTGGGGCTTTAACTTCTAGGTAACATGTCCTCCAGATCGGCCACTGTGTAAGCTACAACTGTCCATAAGGCAGCACACACATTCATTTCTACTGGGTCTTGAACTGTCATAGTGTCTCCTGAAAATGACATTAAAGCAGTTCTCAGAGTTAAAATGGTCAAAATGAAGTTGTACTTGCATAAAAAGTACAGCATGGCTAATATACTTACTTAATTTAATAAAATTTTATTCACAAAAATGTGAAAGGGATTACGCAGCAGGCATAGCCTATTTTAGTCCTCTTCCAACATCAAGGTCATATACATATAGAAATAGCTATTGTACTTCCCTTGATACATGAAGGACATAATTCTCTGTTGTGGGCATTTTTTTTTTTTTGGATGCATCAGACAAGATGAAATTCCCTACACAAGGTAACACAAAGAAGAGCACATCCTCCTTCAACCTTGGCCTAAGATTCAGAAATGAATAGGAATATTCCTCTATTTACTTGCTAACAAATGCCAAACTGACTTGCACTTAAATAACTGGAAATGTTTCTAATTGGACACAATATGTTGTTCTCTAAAATACTGCAGATTGACCTAATTTTTTTCTTGAAAATAAATTGGAGAACTTGAGATATCTTCAATATGGCAAATCTAACATGTTGAGAAAAGTAATGATACTGTCGTAATTGATGCATCTTTTAAGTTGGCTGAAGAGAGAACAATATTTATCTATAGAAAGCAACAATCTATCTACAAAGACCATCAATGGATACATTACACATAAATATTCCAAAGGTACCATGGAATCATCAATGTTCATGGGGGTCAAAGTTCGTAGGTAACCAAAATTTTACTGGTTCATGAGGATGAAATTTCAAGGGTAACTTCAACCCTAAATCCAATCCACATTATTAAACTGGTTAATTGACACTTGCAATACATAATGCAATTAAAGGTGTTTTCCATCATGCTAGACTGTAATTTGATTACAATTGTGACTGCACATTTTTAATGGAACATAGCTTGTGTGTACATTGTACATACAAATTATGATCATATAGATATCATTGTGATGGAGAGCATCAAGAAAGGACCCAGTTTTGTGGCATTATTTGCTAAGTTCAAGGTCCATAACTCTTTTAAAATGGGTCAAACTCAAACTTATACAGTGAAACTTCTCCAAATCGGCCCCTCAGAAAACCAGCCCTCCCTGAATATCGACCAATTTTTAAAGTACCAGCAGAAATCATAACATTTCTTTAGGAAGAAACCCTCACATTATCGGCCACTCCTATAAACTGGACATCGGCCACTTTTTATAAAACATTTGTTAACAAACATGTATATTTCCCCTCATGATACCGGCCACCTTTTGAGGACATAAAAATGTGGCCAGGTGTGAAAAATGAGAGACTGGCAAAGGTGGGGCATAATTTTCATTCCAGGGAAACACTATGCCCATTTTCACCAGTAACATGATCAAATAAACCAGTCAGATTAGTTCTTTCGTAACATCTTATATACATGTATGAGGTATAACAATAGTGTTTTTTTGACTCACAAAATTTTAAAAATGTCTCTCTCTCCTACACTGGTTCCAAAAATGAACTTCTATCTACTCCTCTTATATATTCCTGTACAGGTAATTAAGTTTTTAATGTCAGTTAAATACTCACCATTAGTATGGTGAAATTTGAAGTATCTATTGTCATCTGTAGATATACTACCCCCTGGAACTCCAGCACGTATCCACATGGCAATGTCTGCCCCTCCTCCCCCTGGGAACAAAGGAATAGATCGGACTTTTTGAAGTGGTTCTAAGACTTTCTTCATAATGGTCGTTGCAGCTGAGTTACCTATGACATTAAACAGAGTAGCCTAAGAATGGGCATTTTGCACATTATAAAATCCAATATATTATACTTATACAATACATTTTTAATACAAGAAATATTTCAGGAACAGTAATACAAAACTGAATGGGTTATACACAGGTATCATTTCACTTATAGTAATGCCAAAACAATTCAAGATATTGAGCAGACAATATTTTCCCCTCGTCCAGAGTGGGTGGACCTTTGACCTCAAAATCAG
This sequence comes from Ostrea denselamellosa, assembly GCA_024699665.1. Taxonomy (NCBI): domain Eukaryota; kingdom Metazoa; phylum Mollusca; class Bivalvia; order Ostreida; family Ostreidae; genus Ostrea; species Ostrea denselamellosa. The sequence goes on from JAMZEH010000014.1 coordinate 19,491,253, forward strand.
AACTATGTTTTCTTGAGAGCAATTAATAAAAATGCAAGACTGTATATTCTACAGTAGAACATTATTCAGATATTTAAGATAATATATAATATTAAGATTTAATATAATTTTTGAATAACTATTCCACACAAGAGCTAGTGAATAACACATCTTTAATTAATGAAATCATATGGGCAGAGAGACAAATAGACTAATAATTCTATTTTACCCTACCCTATACTAATGCAATAGTAAAGAAAATGACTAAGTCCATAAAGTTGAAAAAACATGTAAAATTAACAAGAGGCCCACAGGCCTTAATGGTCACTTGAGTATCATAGCCCATACATAAACTTATCAGGGAGTCTTATATTTACATTTAAGATTCATTCTGGAGTCTTTTGTCCACAGATTTATGATCTTTCTAAATAGGCATACAACTCCAATTCATTTACAATAAAAGGGAAGATGGAACCAAATCCCTTACTCTATGATATCATGAAATTTACAAAATTGAATACATGAATATATTTGAATCCCCTTTAATCAAGGATGGTTAGTGCTCTGTTTGATTAAAATTGGCAAAGAGGTTCTGGAGATTTTTCCTTTTATATTCCTATTTAAAACTTTGCTCCCCTTCTGTGGCCCCATTACTAATCAAGGGGTTACAGTTTAAACAAATTGATTTACACTATGCAAAGAAGCTGGCACTTCATTTGAAAAAATTTGAACCTCCTTTACCAAAGAATATCTTTTGTCAAGTGGGATGAAATTGGATCATTGGTTCTGGAGATTTTCAGAAAACCCACCACCATTTTTCATTATTTTGCAATTATTCCCCTTTGGAAAGGGATGTGACCCTTTATTGAAACAAAGTTGAATTCCTTTTACCAAAGTATACTTTGTGTCAAGTTGATTAAAATTAGCTTAATGGTTTTGGAGAAGATTATAAAATATTTTCCCCTATGTACTCCTATGTAGAACTTTGCACTATTGGTTCTGGGATCATGGTTTGAACAATCTTGAATTTAAACTATATAGCAAAGTTTCTTGTAAATATTAAGCATTTTATGGTGTAGTAGTTTTTGGAGGATTTTTTAAGACACCCACCCAATGTTTATGTTTTAAAAATTATCTCCCCTTTCAAGAAAATGTAGCCCTTCATGTAGCCCAAAACTTGAATTTCTTTACCAAAGGATACTTTGTACCAAGTTTGATTGAAATTAGCTCAGTAGTTTTTTATAGACAATGAAAATGTGAAAAGTGTATGATGATGACTGACATATTTCTACCTGGTTTCTGTTCACATAAACATGCATTCAACAAAAGTGAGTGATTTAACAGTATATCTAAAATAGAGTGTACTTCTGTGTGACAGTACCAGCTGGCAACATAGTAAAAATAACTACTCCTTGTAGCCCTGGTTACAAAATCTAAATAAATACTTGATGTACTTCACAAACCTGTGAAGTGGAATCCAAGTGGCATAAATGTTCCCTCATCAGACTCCATAACCAAGTCAAAATTACTGACATTACCCTAGGTCATAAATGTAATACATAAATATTCACACAGTGTATAATTAACAAAGTTTACATTATATAGTAATTAACATTTAAAGTGCTTAAAATTAAAAATCTTAATATTACTCTTTAAAATTGTTGATTTAAATTTGTGTTTACCTTGTGTTTTTGGTTGTACTGTTTGTGTTTACCTTGTGTTTTTGGTTGTACTGTTTTTGGTTGTACTGTTTGTGTTTACATTGTGTTTTTGGTTGTACTGTTTGTGTTTACCTTGAGTTTTTGGTAGCACTGTTTGTGTTTACCTTGTGTTTTTGGTAGCACTGTTTGTGTTTACATTGTGTTTTTGGTTGTACTGTTTGTGTTTACCTTGTGTTTTTGGTAGCACTGTTTGTGTTTACATTGTGTTTTTGGTTGTACTGTTTGTGTTTACCTTGTGTTTTTGGTTGTACTGTTTGTGTTTACCTTGTGTTTTTGGTTGTACTGTTTGTGTTTACCTTGTGTTTTTGGTTGTACTGTTTGTGTTTACCTTGTGTTTTTGGTAGCACTGTTTGTGTTTACCTTGTGTTTTTGGTAGTACTGTGTGTGTTTACATTGTGTTTTTGGTTGTACTGTTTGTGTTTACCTTGTGTTTTTGGTAGCACTGTTTGTGTTTACATTGTGTTTTTGGTTGTACTGTTTGTGTTTACCTTGTGTTTTTGGTTGTACTGTTTGTGTTTACCTTGTGTTTTTGGTAGCACTGTTTGTGTTTACCTTGTGTTTTTGGTAGCACTGTTTGTGTTTACCTTGTGTTTTTGGTAGTACTGTGTGTGTTTACATTGTGTTTTTGGTTGTACTGTTTGTGTTTACCTTGTGTTTTTGGTAGCACTGTTTGTGTTTACATTGTGTTTTTGGTTGTACTGTTTGTGTTTACCTTGTGTTTTTGGTTGTACTGTTTGTGTTTACCTTGTGTTTTTGGTAGCACTGTTTGTGTTTACATTGTGTTTTTGGTTGTACTGTTTGTGTTTACCTTGAGTTTTTGGTAGCACTGTTTGTGTTTACCTTGTGTTTTTGGTAGTACTGTTTGTGTTTACCTTGTGTTTTTGGTTGTACTGTTTGTGTTTACCTTGTGTTTTTGGTAGCACTGTTTGTGTTTACATTGTGTTTTTGGTTGTACTGTTTGTGTTTACATTGTGTTTTTGGTAGCACTGTTTGTGTTTACCTTGTGTTTTTGGTAGCACTGTTTGTGTTTACCTTGTGTTTTTGGTTGTACTGTTTGTGTTTACATTGTGTTTTTGGTAGTACTGTTTGTGTTTACATTGTGTTTTTGGTTGTACTGTTTGTGTTTACCTTGTGTTTTTGGTTGTACTGTTTGTGTTTACATTGTGTTTTTGGTAGCACTGTTTGTGTTTACCTTGTGTTTTTGGTTGTACTGTTTGTGTTTACCATGTGTTTTTGGTTGTACTGTTTGTGTTTACATTGTGTTTTTGGTTGTACTGTTTTTGGTTGTACTGTTTGTGTTTACCTTGTGTTTTTGGTAGCACTGTTTGTGTTTACATTGTGTTTTTGGTTGTACTGTTTTTGGTTGTACTGTTTGTGTTTACCTTGTATTTTTGGTAGTACTGTTTGTGTTTACATTGTGTTTTTGGTAGCACTGTTTGTGTTTACCTTGTGTTTTTGGTAGTACTGTTTGTGTTACATTGTGTTTTTGGTTGTACTGTTTTTGGTTGTACTGTTTGTGTTTACCTTGTGTTTTTGGTAGTACTGTTTGTGTTTACATTGTGTTTTTGGTTGTACTGTTTGTGTTTACCTTGTGTTTTTGGTAGCACTGTTTGTGTTTACCTTGTGTTTTTGGTAGTACTGTGTGTGTTTACATTGTGTTTTTGGTTGTACTGTTTGTGTTTACATTGTGTTTTTGGTAGCACTGTTTGTGTTTACCTTGTGTTTTTGGTTGTACTGTTTGTGTTTACCTTGTGTTTTTGGTAGCACTGTTTGTGTTTACATTGTGTTTTTGGTTGTACTGTTTGTGTTTACATTATGTTTTTGGTTGTACTGTTTGTGTTTACCTTGTGTTTTTGGTAGCACTGTTTGTGTTTACCTTGTGTTTTTGGTAGTACTGTGTGTGTTTACATTGTGTTTTTGGTTGTACTGTTTGTGTTTACCTTGTGTTTTTGGTAGCACTGTTTGTGTTTACCTTGTGTTTTTGGTTGTACTGTTTGTGTTTACCTTGTGTTTTTGGTTGTACTGTTTGTGTTTACCTTGTGTTTTTGGTAGTACTGTTTGTGTTTACCTTGTGTTTTTGGTAGCACTGTTTGTGTTTACATTGTGTTTTTGGTAGTACTGTTTGTGTTTACCTTGTGTTTTTGGTTGTACTGTTTGTGTTTACCATGTGTTTTTGGTTGTACTGTTTGTGTTTACATTGTGTTTTTGGTTGTACTGTTTGTGTTTACCATGTGTTTTTGGTAGTACTGTTTGTGTTTACATTGTGTTTTTGGTAGCACTGTTTGTGTTTACCTTGTGTTTTTGGTAGTACTGTTTGTGTTACATTGTGTTTTTGGTTGTACTGTTTTTGGTTGTACTGTTTGTGTTTACCTTGTGTTTTTGGTAGTACTGTTTGTGTTTACATTGTATTTTTGGTAGTACTGTTTGTGTTTACCTTGTGTTTTTGGTAGTACTGTTTGTGTTTACATTGTGTTTTTGGTTGTACTGTTTGTGTTTACCTTGTGTTTTTGGTAGCACTGTTTGTGTTTACCTTGTGTTTTTGGTTGCACTGTTTTTGGTTGTACTGTTTGTGTTTACATTGTGTTTTTGGTTGTACTGTTTGTGTTTACATTGTGTTTTTGGTAGCACTGTTTGTGTTTACCTTGTGTTTTTGGTTGTACTGTTTGTGTTTACCTTGTGTTTTTGGTTGTACTGTTTGTGTTTACATTGTGTTTTTGGTTGTACTGTTTTTGGTTGTACTGTTTGTGTTTACCTTGTGTTTTTGGTAGCACTGTTTGTGTTTACATTGTGTTTTTGGTTGTACTGTTTTTGGTTGTACTGTTTGTGTTTACCTTGTATTTTTGGTAGTACTGTTTGTGTTTACATTGTGTTTTTGGTAGCACTGTTTGTGTTTACCTTGTGTTTTTGGTAGTACTGTTTGTGTTACATTGTGTTTTTGGTTGTACTGTTTTTGGTTGTACTGTTTGTGTTTACCTTGTGTTTTTGGTTGTACTGTTTGTGTTTACATTGTGTTTTTGGTAGCACTGTTTGTGTTTACCTTGTGTTTTTGGTAGTACTGTTTGTGTTACATTGTGTTTTTGGTTGTACTGTTTTTGGTTGTACTGTTTGTGTTTACCTTGTGTTTTTGGTAGTACTGTTTGTGTTTACATTGTGTTTTTGGTAGTACTGTTTGTGTTTACCTTGTGTTTTTGGTAGTACTGTTTGTGTTTACATTGTGTTTTTGGTTGTACTGTTTGTGTTTACCTTGTGTTTTTGGTTGTACTGTTTGTGTTTACATTGTGTTTTTGGTAGCACTGTTTGTGTTTACATTGTGTTTTTGGTTGTACTGTTTGTGTTTACCTTGTGTTTTTGGTTGTACTGTTTGTGTTTACCTTGTGTTTTTGGTAGTACTGTGTGTGTTTACATTGTGTTTTTGGTTGTACTGTTTGTGTTTACATTGTGTTTTTGGTAGCACTGTTTGTGTTTACCTTGTGTTTTTGGTTGTACTGTTTGTGTTTACCTTGTGTTTTTGGTAGCACTGTTTGTGTTTACATTGTGTTTTTGGTTGTACTGTTTGTGTTTACATTATGTTTTTGGTTGTACTGTTTGTGTTTACCTTGTGTTTTTGGTTGTACTGTTTGTGTTTACCTTGTGTTTTTGGTAGTACTGTTTGTGTTTACCTTGTGTTTTTGGTTGTACTGTTTGTGTTTACCTTGTGTTTTTGGTAGTACTGTTTGTGTTTACCTTGTGTTTTTGGTAGCACTGTTTGTGTTTACATTGTGTTTTTGGTAGTACTGTTTGTGTTTACCTTGTGTTTTTGGTTGTACTGTTTGTGTTTACCATGTGTTTTTGGTAGCACTGTTTGTGTTTACATTGTGTTTTTGGTTGTACTGTTTGTGTTTACCTTGTGTTTTTGGTTGTACTGTTTGTGTTTACATTGTGTTTTTGGTTGTACTGTTTGTGTTTACATTGTGTTTTTGGTAGTACTGTTTGTGTTTACCTTGTGTTTTTGGTTGTACTGTTTGTGTTTACATTGTGTTTTTGGTTGTACTGTTTTTGGTTGTACTGTTTGTGTTTACATTGTGTTTTTGGTAGTACTGTTTGTGTTTACATTGTGTTTTTGGTAGCACTGTTTGTGTTTACCTTGTGTTTTTGGTAGTACTGTTTGTGTTACATTGTGTTTTTGGTTGTACTGTTTTTGGTTGTACTGTTTGTGTTTACCTTGTGTTTTTGGTAGTACTGTTTGTGTTTACATTGTATTTTTGGTAGTACTGTTTGTGTTTACCTTGTGTTTTTGGTAGTACTGTTTGTGTTTACATTGTGTTTTTGGTTGTACTGTTTGTGTTTACCTTGTGTTTTTGGTAGCACTGTTTGTGTTTACCTTGTGTTTTTGGTTGCACTGTTTTTGGTTGTACTGTTTGTGTTTACATTGTGTTTTTGGTTGTACTGTTTGTGTTTACATTGTGTTTTTGGTAGTACTGTTTGTGTTTACCTTGTGTTTTTGGTTGTACTGTTTTTGGTTGTACTGTTTGTGTTTACATTGTGTTTTTGGTTGTACTGTTTGTGTTTACATTGTGTTTTTGGTAGTACTGTTTGTGTTTACATTGTGTTTTTGGTTGTACTGTTTGTGTTTACCTTGTGTTTTTCGTAGTACTGTTGAGCACCATATGCTCCTTCCTCCTGAAAAACAGCAATTCAATGACAGCATGAAAATGATGTTCAATTTTACTGTTGAACAATGTTATACTTGCAAGTACAATAGTTTTATTTCATTTTAAAACTTTCTGCAATTTGATTTAGATTATCATTATACCTCAGCAGTCCATAAAACCATACGAACAGTGCGCTTGGGTTTCAGGCCTAATTGTTTTATTATGGATAAGACCTATAAATACAGAAAAATGCATATATACTCTGGGAATCTTAAATGCACATCTTCAGTCCAAATGTCCTGAAAGAAAAAAATGATTACTACATGCTAATTGATACTTTGTATACCAGTATTCCAAACACTTACCTGCCATGATATAAATGCTCCACCTCCATCATCCATGGCACCTTGACCTACATCCCAACTGTCCAAATGTCCACTCACCATCACAACCTGTAAACCAAAACAAGATTTCATGTACAAAAATTATGTACATAATTGTTTAAAACCTCAAGAAATTCAATACAAATTTTTAAATATAGCTTTAGTTCTTTTTGACCATCTATTCTTTTTGATCATCTATACATTACTGCAAAGGAGTCATATCACCTACACACTAGTGACTTCATGAATATAATGACATGAAAGTATCACCATTATATGAGTGCAGCAGACTGCATGTAAATCTGCTACATCAACTTATACATATGGTACTATGATGTGAAAACAAAGATTGTATGTACTCAACAGTAACGTCATATTTATCAAAGCTAAACAGGACTCAACAATCCAGGGTGTTATAATCAAACACCTAAAACTGAATCTTATTTTTGTCATATACAAGTAGCATCATATACACCAACCAATTCAGATTTCTTTGTTTTATGTTAGAATGAGACTCCTTTGATTTGAATCTTTTATTTTAATGAAAATCCTCTAATATGTCATGATCTTAGTTTCTATTTTAATGTCAGTTTAGTATTAAGTTATATCCTTTTTTATGCATTTGTTGTTCTTTGTTTTATTGTCTTACAAATAAAGTGCTTTAGAGGAATTGTTTTAATTAGATAAGTACTATATAAATGTGGAATAATAATAAATAATAATAAAGATAAAAATATTTTCAGTCATCTTAAATCCATAAGAAAACACCTCTGGAGGTAGACTCAAAAAATCTAGGATCAAAGTTTTGTTTAAAAAATTCATGTATAACCAAACAACCCACATTTAAAATCTGAATTCATTTGATTTTGTTATAACAAACATGGTATAGAACTCTTCACTCATAAATAAGCAGGTGAATTCCTCTATTTCCATGCATTAGTCAGAAGAGCTTGTGTTGCTTCCTATATTTGAATGCAACCATAGAGATAAATGCACATTTGCGGTCATTTTACATGGATAAAAATTTTGTGTTTGTGTGCAGAATGACAATACTGTAAAAGAATAAATATTCATGAGAGCCTAATTTTCATAGATTTACCCACAAATTCATGTCCACCATGAACAGGAGACTATCACAAAGAAGGTCAATAATTTAAACACAAAATCAAAATGCTATAATATTGCACCCAAGGAATCCAGGAAATTTGACCATAATGAAAATAAGCAATTAATCTGAATGCCATAAATACCAAGTACCTGATCTGGATATTTGGATCCCTTTATTTCTGCTACAGTGTTTCGAGACATCACAGGGGGAAGATTCTTTGCTTGCATTTTCAGTGTCACTCTTATTTTCACACCTTCAGAAAAGAAAAAAAGACATAAGGTCAAACAAAAAATACAAATCAAATATAATAGGCAAAGGTATTATATATATATATATATATATATATATATATATTGAAGTAAGGTTTGCAACAACAGGGAGATAACTCTTGCTTTACAAAAATGTACCTCAGTGCACTTCACACTGTGACATCACAATGAAAAAGTGTGTCACAATGTACAGGTTTATATAGTTGCATTTTATCATTATCTTCTACTGCTCAGATCATTTATTAATTTCTTTGATAGAAGTCTACAATTCTTTATATATAGTATGTGCTAAGGTATTTTTGATTTTATGTTGTGACCTTGAAATCGCCCTTAAAATTGAAAATTGTCAAATAAGGATATGTACATCTGTACAAAAAGAAAAAAAAAAAAAATTCAATGTGTAAAGTAAATGGTCCCCACAAAAAAAATTGCATGATTGGGTAGAAAGACAGACTGAAAATAACAAGACTCCTCAAAATATAAATATGGTGTAAGATTTTGTACAGTTATGAAAAGTAAGGAAATGTGTAGATATATTTATTTCCTATCCGCATCTTAAATACCGAGCATGGACCATGTTTCACTAAAATAAACCACTATAGTATGTCCATCATGCTACATGTATACTTATGTTGCATGTCATTTTCTTACATTGGGCAGACACCTGCTGGCATTATGTGTGTGCATTACTTAATGTAAACGTACCTCTATCTTGCATGCGTTGCATCATTTCAGCATCTTCCACTGTGATACAGGCTGTTGGAATCTTTTTTATATTGTCTTCATAATCCTAAAACAAATCTAAAACATGATTTCATTCTGCTTAAATAAGCTCAAAACAATGAAATTTTAAAAGTATGAGACAAGCAATGCAAATGTGAATATATATTCTATAATCCAGCTATCTGAGACATGGCAAATTACAAAACACTGAATTACTCCCCTCCCTGACAACATTCCATCATTGTTTATACAAAAAAATAATTACTATAAAGAACAACAGAATGCACTTGCAAATAGTTTCATTCTTTTGTTATCAGTGCAGAATTTAACTTTTGATGACATAATTGATAGAAATTATGGAACCCTTACAGCATGTAGTTTACATCTGTAAAGGGTTCCATAATTAATTGTGTTTCATTTTGAAACTAGCTGATTCAATATGCTCCCAGTCAAATAAAACTATCATGTAAAAAAAAATTGTCAAGTATATTTAACAGTAAAGCAAATGATAACCTGTGTTAACATTAGATTCATAATTGTTTAAAATAAACATTGGTTTTAGTTTGGCTAGTTTTATGAAATAAAAATATCAGTTTATCCAGGCTTGCTATGGGTGTAATTATTGATTTGCTTAATACTTGTCTTGGATGAGATTCGGCTGGATATTTGGACTGATGCCTTCAAGCGTCAGTCCATCCAAATATCCATCTGAGCCAAATCTCAGCTGAGATTAACTTGACACATCAAACAAGGCTTGCCTGTAACTCTTACAAACACAGGAAGAGGTATATTGGTATTTTAATTGATGGGCACCCATGCTGTTTCACTTCCAAAAATAGATATGATTAATTATGAGTGGTTTATTATGAAGGAATTGGTTTCTTAAATATTACTTGTGAGGGATGACCAATGGTAAAATGAAAGTAGAAACAAATAATTACATATAAATAACAAGACAGATATATTTGTGAATGGTAGTGGAAATGCAAAGTTGAACTGATGAATCGAACCCATGTTCCGAGTATAATGAAGGATAAATGCCCTCCCTACCCCCTTCCACGATCACAGTGAAATCAAAAATCTCTTCAGCTTTACTACAATTGTGCTGTTTTTTAACTTCCTGTTTTACAGTACCTGCCATCCAGTGTGAGGAGAGTAGATAGAGAAAGGGGTCACACTTCTGATGAGGGAAGCCACTCCTCCTACCTTGGCTGCCTCACTAGCTCCAGCCGTGCGGTAACGAACTGTTGTGCCATAACTCACATACTTTTGGTTGAATACTATTATTTTACCTTTTGCCTAAAAAAACATAGTATACTCACTACTGCAACCAGAATAGTAAGAAAATATGATTCTACAGACAGAGCAATCTGAATGATTTTGTTTGAATGTTTAAACATCATGGAAAATAATATCTGTCTAGTAATTACAAGAGATGGAAAGATGAAGTTTTGATGCATTTAAATCAACCTTTATTCAACTTAGTGACTCTGGTGACCTAACAAATGGTTACTGACTGATATGTGTGTGAAGTTAGATGATAATTTTTTTAAATAGATACATCAATAAAAGCAAAAAGAAAACACAAACCATTTCAGCCTTTGCCTTCAGGTCATCAAATGAAGTTACAACTAGTACATCTGCAGTTATGCCTTCAGGCGGGGTCCCAATGCTACTCCCTAATCCTAGAATGGCCATAGGATGGTATCTTGGTGAAACCATTGCTGCAGACTCATTTCCTCGTACCCAGTGAGGTACCTAAAAGATTCACAGGGTTTCAAATTAAATCAATACTTTAAATGTTTTACTGTGTATAACTTAGTAGTAATTACCATTCAAGGTTACACTTCCTTACTGTATATAATTCAACAGTACCATTCAAGGTTATACCTGATATTTCTTACTGTATATAATAGAGCAGTATCACCTTTCAATCCATGAGAGTACTTCACTTTAAAAGACTTAATTCTATATACAGATGAATAAATAAAATGACAATTCTCGATTTTATGAGAAAGGCCTCATTAGAATTAAAGTGAATATAAATTATTTGTGCATAATATGAGATCTACATGATTGGTCTATTTTTTTCTCTTTTATTTTGTAAATTACAATGGACAGTATTGAATGCAGTGTTACTGTGATGTTATTTTTACTCCTCAAGAACTAAATATTGATCAGATTTATTGAATGAATATGCATTACAGCAGTCAGCAAAACAATGTTTGGATGTCCCAATGAATTCACAGAAGGAATGCCAAATTAACATTCACTCAAATAATTGTAGCTGTCTCCAATCATCTGAAAACATCTTCAAATAATTAGAGATACCTTCCAATATTTTCAATTATAATTAGAGAGCTCTTTCATTCATTTGGAAATACATGTAATATTCAATTCATATGTTGATCTAGTGCTCTTTCTATATGATTTTATAGTTCTCTCTAAATGAATTGAACCCTCTTAAATTTATGTGTTCTTTAAATAAATTAAAATTCAAAAGACCAAATACCCTTAATTGAATCATTACTCTCATCTAATGAATTAATTCCAGCATTAATAGAATTCAAGTTTGCTTGAATTCATTTGAAGAGTAACAATTCCTTAACCAGAACATTTACATAGGAATGAATTTCTACAGAATTAAAGAATTTTCTGAAAACCTTTAATTCAATTGAAAATCTCCAAATAACTTGAAGAATTACAATTTGAGAGTTTGTTAATTTAGTGTTTTAAGTAGTGCTTTCAGCAATGAATTAGAGAGCAATTTAATTGTATTAAAGCACACTCTTCTAATTCATTAAGATATCTTCAGATAAACTGGAGATCTCTGTAACTGAATTAGACTGTTCTCTTAATGAATTAAACATCTCAATCATTGAGAACTGTACATCAATTACAGATGAGTTAAATGGAATCAAACCTTCTCAAAATGAATTGTTACACTATACCTGAATTGTATGCATTCAGTGAATTACAGCATACAATAATTCACTTAGAGATAGCAGAAATTAACCATTCCTCTTTTCTGCGATTTTTCAAAAACCTTGGTATGCTTTTCCACAATGACTTATTACATATAGATTTACTTAAAGAAAAATTTACGTTTTAAAGAATGGAAATATTTTCTACCACTGCACCATAGGAAAATCCTGCAAAGCTAGATAGTTTTACCTAGTGCTTGCACTGTTCTAGTGTTATAATGATTTCATTTTTTTTTTTTTTTTTTTTTTTTTACATCAAAAGACTTATTCTGCTTAAATTCCTACTTTCATCTCCCCCATGGGAAGCAGGAGGCACTAGGTGCTACTTTGCTAAAGGAAAAGGAACATAAAAAAATTGTTGTAAAGCTAAAGAAAGAAAAAAGTGGGGGGGGGGGGGTTAATATGTTTTGTCATAAAATAGCACTCTGCAGAAAACTTAAAAAGCACAATTAGAGAAATTAATAAAAATTAATTCAGAATCTGTTCATACCTATGCACACATTATCTATTTTTTTTCTTAAGCCCATTGATAATTTCTAAATCACTAGATGAAACAATTTTTCTTGTTTCATTGTTGTTAATAAGAAAACATGGCAAGAAGGAATATATACTGTTACTGTACTATAAGCAAATTATTTTCAAACTGATTGAACCTGTGCAGCTTCAGTGTGAACATTGTCCAAACCATCCTCCTTCAGTTTTGTGACCATGTAATCTAAAACAAACAAGCTGACATATAGTACAAATCCATCTATAATAGGTAGGCTTATAGTTATTCAACATATTTGTCTATCTATAATTAGACTTTTAGTTATTTAAAAAAAAATTCAATTTTTGGTTTCCAATTTATCAACTTTGATTGCAATGAAACAGTTAATTCATCGTCTCTTAACTTGTCATGCTGTATACAGCCTCACCTAAATCTCCAACTAAATCACACTCTATACAGTCTCAACTAACCACACTGTATACAGCTATTTTCATATATACATAGCTAAATTAAATTTACTGCAGTTGTAATTTCAAGGTTTTTGGTTATCTGCAAAAATGGCAAATAAATAAAATGCTGTTTACTGTAATATATGCATTTACCAATTGCATGTTCTAAATTTTCAGATCCTGCAATACGAGAACCAAATGTATCTGTAAATTCTGCCAGTCGGTTGTAGGACTGATTCTGAGCAGGTCCATATAAAGCATGGTGAATGATTTTCTCTGCATCACCTGTAATACAAATATTTTCAATTTTAACTAGATTTATCCCAACACCTCATTCAGATTGGAGCATATTTAAGTTAAAGCATATCTAAATGCTAAATTCATAAAAACTTCTACAATTCTTGCATTATATATCTATCAGCTCACTATTCTAACCCATGCGACCTTGACCTACCATAAATGACCTTTACAGATGGTCAAGACTCATAAATGGAAGAAATCAACCTTTTGAATCAAGTATGAGCACATATACTAGGCCTGAATATCCTGGGGATCATGAAATTCACAATTTTGGTAGAGGCCTTCCTGCTCTACATCAATAGTTTTTATTTGAGATATACTTTTGTAGAGAAGAAGATTTTTGAAAATTATTCTTTTTTTTTTTTTTTCTTTTTCTTTTTTTTTTTTTTACAGTTTTTGCCCCACCCCTATGGCCTCAGGGATGCTGGAGTCCTGAAATTTATAATTTATGTTCCCCTTGTCCCAAAGATGTTTCACACCAAATCTGAAAAGAATTGGAATGGTAGTTATCAAGAAGTTAGAAAAGTTCAATAAGGCTAACACATTTTAATCACTGACCATTTTGGCCCCACCATGATACCAAAACCACTAACCAAATCAACAATTTTGGTAAAGGGTTATCTGCTCATTCTAAATATCCATTTATTTTTAATTTAGTATCAATATCATTAAAGAAGACATTTTTATATGTTTTACACATATACACTATATATACTAAGTTTGACCCCACCCTGGAGTAAGAACTTCTGCCATGAGGATAATGAAATTCACAATTTGGTAGAAAGACTTCCTGCTCTACATTAATGTGCATACATTTTTTCTTAAAGATATGTGGTTGTAGAAAAGAGGGTTTTTGAAATTTGGTCATTCTTTGACAGTTTTTGTCCCACCCATAAGACCCCAGGGATGCTGGAGTCCTGAAATCTAAAATTTTGGTTCCCCTTGTCCAAAAGATGCTTCATAACAAATTTGAAAAGAATAAGAATGGTAGTTACAAAGAAGAAGTTAACAATGTTTAATTGTTAATACATTTAATCACTGACCATTTTGGGACCACGCCAACACTAAATCCCCTACCACTGGAATCATGAAACAATTTTGATAATGGACTACCAGTTCATCCTAAATATCCATTTAGTTTTAATCTAATATCAATAGCACTGAAGAAGATGTTTTTTAAATGTTTTACACATAAACATTACCAAGTTTGGCCCTACCCTAGAGTCAAACCTCTACCCATGCATCATGAAATTTTCAATTTTGGTATAGGCTTTCCTGCTCTACATCACTATGCATTTAGTTTTTCTTACAGATGTGCAGTTGTAGAAAAGACGATTTTTGAAATTGGTCAATTTTTGCAGTTTTTTCATCGTCCCTAAACACCCAGGGGTGCAGGGGTCCTAAAATTTACAAATTTATGTCACCCTTGTTCCATAAATTTTTCATACCAAATTTGAAAAGAATTGGAATGGCAGTTATCAAGAATTTAAAAATGTTCCATTGTTAACACAAGACACACAATAACAACTCTGACCAAATGCAATAGATCACCCAAGTTACGGTCTACATATGAATTTAAACTTTCTAATAATATTACTGTGACCTTCTCCAAAATGATCCCGAGCAAGAATAATTATACTCTTAGATCATAAGCAATCTTAGTTTAGTGCATGAGAATCTACAAACTCTTTGTTTTAAGTTATTGCTTAGACATGATTGCAAAAACATTTTGTGGAAGGCATAAGAAAAAAATGTGAAATTCATGAATGCACACCTATACTATAAGGTAGATTATAGTACTTACTACAGTGAGCTTCAACATCTGCCCAAGTCCTTGATGAGATCCAGGGTAGGTAAGTGCTGTGGCATATCGACAGTATTCCTAGTAATGAAATGTATTTAATTATCGCTGATATAAGTACTCTCATCAATTATTTTAACTTGGGAAACTTTTAACAATTTCTAACAAAAAATGTTTGTAAAACATATATGTCCCCATCAGCTGTGCCATCTGTACTTGTGAAAATGTTCATACTACCAGTCAAAGCAAGAAAGCACCAGAGGCAATAAGGGCATGAGTAAGCTGTCAATGTGTTGCTTCTTTATTATATTTCAAAGAATTATAGTGAATGGTTAAAGGTGAAATATTCTTATAAATCCTATTTAGCAAGCCTACTCTCAGTCCTTCTGGGAGAAAGTGAAATCTTATAACTAAAACTGATATACTTCTAATGAATTTTTACCTATTTCTTATCAAGATTTTCAACTATCAAATTCAAGAATAATTTCCAAGTCCGAATTCCATCAAAATGATCTAACTACAAGTCCAAACACTTCCTTAACTAAGGTAAATATGGCAAAGCACATTGGACACAATTCCTTATCAAATTTCAATAATCCCTAAGATTTACCACTAATTGCATGAGATCAAAGTTTCCAGCAGATGTTTACTTCCTTAGTAAACAAAGGTAAAACATGACTAAAATTCCTAATAAAATCCTCAGACTAATCCACAAGTTCTAAAACTATGTGAGAAATAATCCTAACTCTTCTAAGAACTAACATTAAAACTGTTTACTTAAGTCAAAATACAAAATACCACTGAGGTGCACTTGGGTTTACACCCATGTGAAATATATATATATATATATATATATATATATATATATATATATATATATATATATATATATATATCTTGAAAATAATTACCAGCATGATACCTAAGCTCTTAATGACATGCAGTTTCTATTGATATGATATGTAACATGAAATAAAATTGAATCTGTTCTGTGCAACTCAACTCCCACGGACTTCATGAACTGTTGGACAGAAACAAGAGGACAAGAGAAAGACTGAATACAAATAACCCCTCATTTCCACAGAAATTGCAACAAGGTATGCTTTGCTTGTTATATGTATCATGTATTTAAACACGTTATTATGATAACATAGTAGTTGCTCTCAATATTACATGTCTTAAACAGTAATATATATACTAAATGTTGAAACTTTAGAACTTTGAAACTTCCTTCTACATAGAAAACATCCTAGAGCTATACAATAAGTAACTTTTATTTGGGAATTGTTTACCACTTTGTCATTTCAATATATATAAAACTATGTACAAATTCAAAATAGGAAGGAGATGTGACTGGATGGGAATCGAACCTGGAACCCCTACATTAATTACAGTCAGGTGCTCTAACAACTGAGCTACCCATGCTGATATCCACAGCCCATATAGCCCTAAATACTATACATATAATAATACACGAAAAGGGTGGGGTTTTCTCATTCTGGGATGGCACCTTATGCATGTACACTGTCAATAATACTTGGGTCTGCAAAACACTACCACCACCACCACCCTCTACATTGTCATTTGTGACATGTGTCCTAATCATAAAACATTGAGGTCCAACATTTATTGTAATTTAAAATGTTAAATCTAAAATACTCAATGAGTCAATTAACTGTTAATGCATCCGTATTCTGAAATTTGGATCAGTAAATCCTTTTGCTGGATAAACAACTGTGATCTTTGGCATCACCTTCATGTCATAACCACACAAGATATACAATCATAGTTAATATAACGAAGTTAATTCTTCAGCTTTTGAGCACATTGCAGAATACTATAACTGTATTGATATTAGTTTATCTATTTTTAAATATCTGAATTAAGACTTGTAAGAATCCATCTTAAAAATAAAGAAAGAAAAAAACAAAAACAAAAAAACAACAATAAAAACACTAAAAAATTAAAAGTAATTATGAGCCATACTGTTCCCAGTTTTCAGTGCAAGAAAAAGGTTGTGGTATTCCAGGTATTGTTATGTGATATATTTATTTAATGATTTAAAATTTTATCTATGCAGAGTGCAGTGTTTTGTTGTGTTTTCTTTTTTTGTTTTTGTTGTTGTGTTTTTGTTTGTTTGTTTTTTGAGGGGGGTGGGGTGTTTGTTTCTATTTTTATTCATTTATTTGTTTTTAAATGACAAAAATAAATTTATCAATCGTGTAAATATTTATTTTAACTTTATATATATCTATATCTATATATATATATATATAACAAGGTATCATTTTATCTCGGAATAATTATATGTTTCGGAATTTAACTAATTGATGTGTATAAATGTAAAAGGCATCCGTAGATCGTAGAAAACTGTTTTCATGTTGAGAAATGTTGTAGAAACCCCCTTTCTAAACTATGAAGAAATAAACAATAAATTTATTTCTTTTTTTTCAATTAGTTAAATTCCGAAACATATAATTATTCCGAGATAAAATAATACCTTGTTATATATAAAGCACTAAAATGACCAACAACACGAAAAACACAACTTTATATATATATATATATATATATATATATATATATATATATATGTATATACTGTAAACCCCAGTTAATAAAAAACGTAAAGTTTTCCTGCTTTACAGAATTTCCCCAAACATTCATTTCAATGTCAGCATCGGTTGAGACTAAGAAAGCGCTCAATTCAAACGAATCAAAGAATCGAAAGTAGGCAAATTGGGGGGGGGGGGGGGGGTATTTTAATTGTTCCGCCTGTTTTCTTTCATAGATTTATTTCAAGAATTTTTGTAGTAATATTTTAAAAGGAATAAAAATATATTTTGAACAAAAATCAAGAATACTGGAAACTCCGACTTGTGCTCGACAAAACGGTGACCCGATTTCCTACTGATTCAACGAAAGTTTAGTTAAGAAGAAAACAGTCGTAACCTAATTTATGACATCTTTGAAAAATAAAACAAACATTACCTTGAAACAGTATGAAGCACAACTTCAACTTCATAACGACAAAGCAGCGAAACAATACGTAGGTAGGGGCCTACTTTTCGTGTGTGAGTTTACCCAATGGGATCAATTTCCGAGAATCATCTGTCCGGTAAGGTTTTAGCCTGGTCCCCAAAATCACAATCGGAAGGCTTCGGGAACCAGGCTAGGAAAGGTTTTCGTTTTTGGAATATAATTGGATTTTCGAACGCAGATTCTCGGCTATTACGTATGAAACAACCCATGAAATAAAATTTGTTCCCACAATATTAAGTCTTTCAATATTCACTACTCAAGCTTGTGAAATTCACAGTCCGTAACATATAATACTAACAAGAGGCCCATGGGCCACATCGCTCACATGAATCACCTTGTCTCTGCTGTTCTTTAAAAGATTTTATGCAATCTTTATATCTATATTTCCATGATAAAATTGACTCCATACTATGATTTCAACTTAGCCACAGTCATGACAAACAGTGATACAAAGTTATTTGTTTGTTTTACATCAGGAGTGGAGGTGTCCATGATGTTTGTTTTACGTCCTGTTGGGAATTTTTCACTCATATTCAGATGTCACCACCAGTTGGTGAAGTACCACAAATTTATACCTATGCTTAGTGCTCATGGCTGTAGCAGTAAGGGTTCTTTAACATACCAATGCCTGCTGTGATGCAGGGCCTCCGTTTTTAAGGTCATATCCAAAAGACTGAAAGATTATCACTTCTAAATGCCGGGCATTTGGCAAAAGAGCAAGATTCACTATTATGTTTATATCTTAGGTTTGGCATGGATGGGGCTCAAACTCGCAACCTACCGATTGTGAAGCTCAGCTACTGCGACCGGTGGAGAGAGAGAGAGAGAGAGAGAGAGAGAGAGAGAGAGAGAGAGAGAGAGAGAGAGAGAGAGGATATTCAATGTTTTGTTATTGGATATTGAATTTATTTCATAGTGAGACAGGATTGGTATTTTCAGGAGTGCATCACACTCATGAAAATATCCGAAAAAATCCCATCTCACTCGTGAAATAAATTCGATATCCAACAACAAAATATTGAATTTTCTGTTTATTACATTTTCTTACGTTTTCCTTTTGGTCTAACCACTTCCAACCTCATTTCAACCCACCCTGTACTGAACGTTCAAAACAATATTGCCCCCCCCCCCCCCCCCCCCAACAAAAATACATAGTACCTTAAGAAAAATATAAAGTATATAGAAATAAATACATTTGAACAATAAAACAACTTTGATTAAATTTGCTTTTAATATTCAAGTAAAAACATGATAAAGTATTTTTTGTTATGTAAAATAAAGGTGGTCGCATTTATCGCAGATGAATTTTACAGTTCCGGTTGTTATTTTCACAGTGAAAAATAACACTTTTGTTATTCTCACTGTGAAAATAATAATTTTATTGAAAGGATAAATTTCAGTATTTCACTGAAGAAAATGTAATATATATATATATATATATATATATATATATATATATATATATATATATATATATATATATATTATCCTATGTAAAACTTTGATCTCCTATTGTGGCCTCACACTATCCCCAGGTACCACAATTTGAACACACTTGAACCCCCTTTACCCAAGCACCATGCTTTGCATGACAAGTTTGGTTGAAATTAGCTGTGGTTCTGGGAAAAAATGGTCTGGACAAAATTTATCAGAACAGTCCAGGTGAGCTTTCAGCTGATGTGAGCTAAAATTTTTGCTTCATAGAATGGAAGCCAATTTAGGACCTATCAAAATGTATTTCTACTTCAAAATAACAAATTTGATTTTAGAATTTGTTGAAATTTAATTTGTCATTTCAAACTTTAAATTTTGTGATAACAGTTTAACTTCGTTTTTATGAGAACTATTCGATTTAACAGATTGTATTAATCGTTTTTTGTCTGCAATTCATTGATTCTCAAGAATTATATACTAATTTGATATCAAAAATTTTATAACCATTATATCAAATTTGATATGACCATTTCCAAATCCGTGTTTTCAAATTTAATTCGTAAAAATAAATTTTGAAATTTGCTTTAGCAGATTCAAGGAAATCGGTTTTTCTTTTTTTGTTTGTTTGCATGTGTAAATGGAGTAAGTCTTATCTTATACATTTTTTTTATGTAAAACTTTTAGACAATTTAAATCGAATTGTAATTATATTTTTGATCAAATAATCACTGAATGAACACACATTTATATGCAATTGTTTAAGAAAATTGTATACACTTAATAGTAAGTAATATATATATATAAGTATATATAAGTAAGCATTCATTGCTTACTGGTTTCTGTTGAGAAGGACTAATTGTTTACCCTCAGTCAGTCTGTTTATCCATCTGTCATTCTGAATCAGTTTTCCAGACTTTTCTCTGCATTGGGTGAAGATTGATTGATTGATTGTATATTGTTTAAAGTCCCGCTCGAGAATATTTCACTCATATGGAGACGTCACCATTACCGGTGAAGGGCTGCAAAATTTAGGCCGATGCTTGGCACTTATGGCCTTTGAGCAGGGAGGGATCGTTAACGTGCCACACCTGCTGTGACACGGGACCTCGGTTTTTGCGGTCTCATCCGAAGGACCGCCCCATTTAGTCACCTCTTACGACAAGCCAGGGGTGCTGAGGATCTAACAACCCAGATCCCCATTGGCTCATTGGATGAAGATATTCATTCAAATGAAATTTGATATATAGATTTGCCTTGGATAGTTAGAGATCAAGTTGGAGTTGTGTTATGCTTGACCTATTTTTGAATGAATTATGCCCCTTGATACATTGCAACAATAGTTTTCTGGACTTTTCACATTACTGGACGAAGATACTCAACTGAAATTTTATATATGGCTTTGTCTTGGATTGTTACAGATCAAGTTTGCATTTGGTTATGCTTGACCTACTTTTGACTGATTTATTCTACTGTCAGAGGACTTTGAATTGCCTGCAATACACTTAGAATGATTGTTCTATATAAACATGTACATGAGACAGCCAAGTACAAACAAAAATATCTGCCTGCCTATTCAAAACTTGAAATGTTGTGCCTGGGAAACTATTTATTTATTTTGTTTGGCCTAATATAGTTCGGTGGTTCAAAAAAATAATAAAATTAATTATTTCTATGACTGACTAAATCCAGTACAAGTTGAAATGACTTTTTAAATCATTTCTATGATTTACTAAATCATGGAAATGATTTATTTATTTTCTATCGGGTTTAAATCGCCAAGAATATGCCGCCATACCAAAAACTGCTTGCGAAGGATTCTTTTACTGATATACGAGGGCTCTTCGATATGTAATGTGTATTGTGCGATATTTCAAAAGCTTTTGACTCAAATAGTGAAATAAACATTACATCCCTTCAAATATTCTCCACGGTTTGAAATGCATAATTTCAATCTCCGAATCCATTTCCGAGATGCGTCATGGTACATTGATTTAGGTAGACCTCTAGGGCACTGCCTGATGGCTGGGCCAAGGGCTTGTAACAATGACCAGATAAGAACTTTTTAAGTTTTGAAAAAAGGAAAAAGTCGCATAGGGTTAGATCTGGAGAGTATGGTGGGTGTGACAAGATGGTAATCTTCTCCGACTTCAAAAATTGCTTCACAAGCTCAGATGTATGTTATGTGATGGAGCATTATCATGAATTAGGTGAATATGGCTAAATCCTGACACAAGTGATAATATCAGGTATTGTGTACCTGCCATCACTTTCAATTATTTCCCCGACTTTTGGTACATTTGCCTAGCCTGTTAGTCACAGGCAATGGGATAACAAGTACCTCCAAAATGCATATTAAGCACTTCAGAAGTTTATAGCTGGCACAATTAAAGAAACACATTTTTTTTTTATATGTGAAAAGCAGATGCACTGGTAAGTTGTTAGAACTTGTTCCCAATCCTTCCGATTTGATCAATAAATTATGTTTAAAACAAAAACATTTTATCCCAGCTGGTGGAGATCACTATGTCAAAGATCCTTCAAAATTGCTAATGGTCCATCAGTAGTTTATCAAGAAGTTAAAAGTCAGCTACTATCCGATGTATATGAAGTATACAATTCATTTTTCTATGGCAACACAAAATCCACTCTCTTTCTTGCAAAGAAACACACAAATCTATGTTTTAACAAGCTGTTATATTCTTTATTGAACAAATAAATAAAAGATGAAATTTTGTCATATGTCTGGAATTCACAAGTATGACTACATCAGTAATACGAAACAAAAGGAGCAAATTAAAGCGAGTATCATTTTCTATCTATACCATTTATAACTTCTCAAACCAGTAGCTTTGTTCTTGGGTATTTTATAATAACACACCAAGTCCAAATTGTGCTAACAAAAGACAAGATGATAGTGGAATGCAGTCAGCAAATACCGTAAAACCAGTAATTGATAAGCTATGGAAAACTATACAAAATGGATACTAAGTCTGATCAGCACACCCAACATTCCACACTCATCGTGATTCAAGATTCATAAATTTTAATTAATGATCCCCATTGTGGTATGTGCAAATGTATTGACTACAATTACATGTTTTAATACACCCAATTTATAATTAAAGATTACAATTATATACAGTTGTACTTTCATAATCTTCATATATATACATAAATTTCCAACATTTTTTCCCCATGAAATAATTTTTTTTAGTCAGTATCTAATTATAACTAAGTTTAAACAAAATGGAAAAATCATTCAGAACACTTCAGAATAGAAAACATTTAATCATACTTTCAACATTCAAAGACGAATTTATATAACCCATTATCTAAGGGTACAGTATACCTGTTTTACAGCATTCAGTTTTAAAGGTTTTATGATTTCCATAAAGGGTTGATAATACACATGTCAAACATAATGATTAATGTTCAGTTATGATAACAACCTGACATGTGCTTGATGTTCAACGTTTTCAAAAAATCTATATTGATACATATATTTCTATCATATACAATGTACTGTTAAATTACAAAGTTTTCATAAATTATTACCTAAAGACAGAGACTTTCACCAATATGGGTATCATACTACTAAACATAAAGGCTAAGAAAATCCACAGTTTTGCAATAAATGATGTGAAAATAAAAATATCCCAATACATGATCTAAAGTATTTCTTTCCTCAGTATAGCAGTTTGGAATATGATTCTCCCCCAAACCCCCTCCTCTCCCCAAAAATACATAGTACACTGTAAATGCACCACATCACACATGAACATATCTAGTTTTTAAACCCCAGGCATTTTTTGAATAGTCCCTCTCACATATTGTAGTATTACAAGTTGTCTTTCCAATGACTTGCTAATGACAAACATTTATTCCATAGACTTTGTTACACATACACTTCAGAATAAAATAGAACAGACACTCCCTAAATGATAAATCTACCAACCTTGGAAGGTATGCTTTTACTACCAACCTGTCCTAAAAATTTATGATCTTCAAACTTCATCACACTGGCAAAAATGAAGGTTTAAAATGTGTGAATAACAAATGAAAACAACTATAACAAACAAAATCTTTCTTACACAGCTTAACCTATCACTTACAATTCACACAAAATGGCCATTTTTTCCCCCAATAGTACGCTTAGCATACACTGTCCAAAGCCATTATCTACAGAAATATCAGATATGACATGTAAACTTAATCAACAAATTAACTTATTTTTACTCATTCTGTATGATGTAATGTAAATGGGGCAGTTTATATTTTTCACTGTGTATAAAAAAGTATAACTGTCCCAACTTACTCTATTGCATAAAATGAATATAAATTACTTTCATTCCTTATAATTTAAATCAGAGAGACAAACTTGATGTAATTTGATGATAATTGTTTAGAAAATATGAATTTTTTATGATGCAGAGCAATGTTGTCATAGCAACAAAATGGAAACAGAGGATCTAAATGCATGTGACATCATTCCTAGGATATCATATGGCACAACTTAAGTGAAATTGTTTATATGATATAAAGAATGTTGACAAAGTCAAATAACCAATCAAAATGCACTTTACAAGTGAAATCATAAAATCATGTACTGTGGTTTTACCATAATTCAATGAAAACTAATTTTATTTCTGCAGTTGATCAAAACCACGAAATTAAATGATTAACAAAGTACAGTTTGTATTATACAACAACAGCTGTACTCATGGTCAAAACCACAAAAATTTGATGCCCAAATAAAACCACAGCATGTCAGCTTCATTATGGGCATTGTATGTGTTTTTATTATTTTTTTTCCAAATCCAAATGCTTTGAAAATGTGTATTCTCCTAGTTTTCAAAACAGTGAGAAAATCCACAAGTTTGTGATGTTGCCATATAGATAAAATTGGATATTTAGGTATAGATTCCTACTTTATGTTGCTCTACTGTAAAATGCATGGAGTGTTTATGAACTTTTCAAATATACTACCAAAAACAGGGCCAAATAAGAGTGAAAGCATGTATACCTTCTTCTTTAGTATGATTAATGTATTACATGTACATTGTAAGCAACAAATGCATTTCTCATTTGCACCGCCTGTTTATACACTCATCACATTCACAACACTTGGTTCTAATTGAAGTCATGACTCATACAGTGAACATCAAAAGGTAAATAACTCTTATAACACAGATCACAGAACCATTACGTTTCCTCAAATAGCCAGCAGAGATAAGCCAATCACTGCATCTTGTTTACTTCATATCTGGTTGTCATCATTTCTTCATCGGAATCCAGTAGACTTGGGAGAGCCCTGTGATATAAAATAAATAGCAATTTTGGTAGCTCTACAATCTATACTACTAAACGAATAAATTGTATGATTCCCAACCCAAATGGCAGCATTATATTACATATTATTTGAATATATGCCTTTTAGAATCATTAGCTGACAAATTCATATAATTACCAAATAATTAAGTAAAATCTGCATATCATTTTTTCATTTCAGCTGTGAAATTGTGGGGGAGTAAAAATTAGTGTGGTTGATCAAAGAAATGATCTACAATGAAACACGTCTTTAATGAGCTAATGAGCCAGAATATTCCATTGCAATGATATTAATTTATTATAGATATCAAATTCCTGTGATTAGTTCAAAGAAATTCAAGAATAAACATGGAATGCTATTTTTTTTAAACTTTAGTATTTTAATCAACTGTAATTTTTGGATTACATCTAGAAAATTCAACAAGGGTGGAGACCAGGTTGAAATGTGCTTTTGGTTAAAGTACTTACCTAAAATAAATCTTACTTGCATGTTCCTGTAAATTTTTTGCAAGCTGAAAAGGGGGAGGGGCTAACTCAAGTTATTCAGGAACACCTAATCTGCCAGAGTTTTAACACCTACATAGTGCAGTCAACAGAAGGAATGTAGCATTTAAAAACAACAATGGATGGGTATTTCAATTTCAACTTGAGTGTTTGTTGTCCAGATGTTTGTTTGAAGTTCAAAACTTCCATATATGTATAAATCCCTAAAATCACCGGCTTCAAAATGGAAATTTTGAGTTGCCCAATAGTTTTCTTCCTTATTCAACTCTTATGTACGATGAGATGCTAATTTTTTCATTTTTCTGGGTTTCTCTGACTTTCATGTATTCCATCACTGCAGATCTATATCATACTTAAATACATCATTTACAATGACCACTGACATTTTATTCCCTACTGAAGTAAGGAATGGCCCTGTGATAAATCTGAAAATCAAAGGGTTCTTCCTCTGCCTAAATCAAGTATTATGTATAAAGTTTATGTAAATCTTCTCAAGGAAACTTGAGCTTAGAAAGTGCTGAAAGTTATGACAGGCAGACAGACGGGATACCTGCCATATTGTGGGGCCCCTAATAATTGTTTCAATTTTTTTCCCTGTTCAA
Source organism: Ostrea denselamellosa (assembly GCA_024699665.1). Classification (NCBI taxonomy): domain Eukaryota; kingdom Metazoa; phylum Mollusca; class Bivalvia; order Ostreida; family Ostreidae; genus Ostrea; species Ostrea denselamellosa. Next base: position 19,517,001 of record JAMZEH010000014.1, read on the forward strand.
AACCAAGCTGAAAAATGTAAATACTTAGGCAGTAATTGTACTAAAAACACTTGCTTCAAATCTCTTCTTCATTGTCAATCTGCTGTGCAGCCATGTGGCTATGAGACTGGATGGATATAAAATGATTGTGCATTTGAAAATCTACTTGGAGATCTGTGCTTGTGTAGCTAGTATAAAGGCAGATCTAACATATACTTGTATTTAGATTGGAGACACATGAACAGGACAAATTGTATCTTGGTAAGAACATATGGCAGGTATGCATACTTCATTTAGAACATTCCTACTTTTTAAAGTCACCTCCCTTCCATACATACTTGTCAGTTAGGGATGTTGGGATATTTTCTTCCACCCACTTCAAGTCTTCCTCCTGAAAATTGAAGATCATTCAAAAATCATACACATGTATGCTCTTTTACAGAATCCAATATCTTAATGGCTTTTAGAATCTTTAACTCTGTACATGTAGATCATTACTTACCACACTATTGCGACTTTTGGGAGATCCATTTGCTGCTCCCTTCACTCCTCGCATCTTCATCCCATCTATCAATAGTGCAAAATATCAAAGATACAATTTAAGGTATATCTTACAATTACTGACTTATTCTGAGGTTTACACCTTGATATATCATTCTCAGGAAGACCTCAATTCCCTGGGATTTATACATTGAGGTGTTCATTGATATATGACTCTACATTTCAGTATGAAGATTATTATTTTCATATCTGAAGTTGATAAAAAAAAAAAAAAGAAAGAAAAAGAAAAACCTCCAGAGTTCACAATAAAACTTGAGAGTTCCAGTTTTTGAAACCATTTTATCTTTATATTAATCAGATACAATTCTATTTACATCATTGAAGATGGTAAAATCTATAATACCATTTTCTCAGGTAATATATACATAAAATATAGATAAAGAAATTATTTATTTGTTACAGTAATAAAAACAATACATGTAACATAATATGAATGCATGTGCATACTGATTTAATCAACAACATAGTATTGCATAACATAAAATTCTGTTTTTTATACCATAACAGTTATTATGTCCATTATTCACTCTTTTAATACAACAAACATTGGAATATGTATCTCAGTACTTGACACTACAAAAGTCATGCACCAGTCGCATAAAAAAAATTGTGTAATATGCTATTGGTGGGCTGTCTTCCCCTTGAAATTGTCACAGGTAACAATACTATTAAGTTACACCAATTATTAATTTATTAATAACTGCAGTTGGTCATTTAACAGGCCAATTAATCCCTCTGGTTAGAATGCCCAGTAAAGGGTCTTTGCTAATTTCCAAGCTCCAGAGCCATGTTTTCATAGAATTTAGAATATATACCTTTCCAGATATATGAAAATATATTTTGAGTAAACAATACTGGCTTCTGTCAAATACTTTCGAAGTTAGTAACTTAATGTCAACTTGCAATGAAACATTTTACAGTAACAAAAAGCATATGGGCCACATCACTCACCTGAGTCACCTTGGCCCATATTAAAGATTTTCACAATATATTTGCATGTAAAACTTTGATCCCTTATTGTGGCCCCACCCTACCCCTGGGGGCCATGATTTTAACAAACTTGAATCTGCACTATGTCAGAAAGCTGTCATGTAAATTTGAACATTTCTGGCTTAGTGGCTCTTGAGGAAGATTTTTAATGATTTTTCCTATATTTCCACTTATAAAACTTTGATCCCCTATTGTTACCCCCACCCTACCCCTGGGGGATATGATAAAAAAAACATCTTGAATCTGCACCATGTCAAGAAGCTTCAATGTAAATTGGAACTTTTATGGTCAAGTGGTTCTTGAGAACAAGATTTTTCAATGATCTCACCCTATTTTTGTGATTATCTCCCCTTTGAAGGGGGCATGGCCCCTTCATTTGAACCAACTTGAATCCCCTTCACATGGATGATTTGTACCGAGTTTGATCGACATTGGCCTGGTGGTTATGCAGAAGATTTTCAAAATTTTCAGTATTTTTTCACTATTTTGCTATCATCTCCCCTTGGAGAGTGCATTGCCCTTCATTTGAACAAAATTGAATCCCCTCCACCCATGGATGCTTTTTGCCAAGTTTGATTGAAATCCGCCAAGTGGTTCTGGAGAAGATGAAAATGTGAAAAGTTTACGCCAACAATTACACCGACGGACAACAGAAAGTTTTGATCAGAAAAGCTCATTTGAACCTTTGTCTCAGGTGAGCTAAAAATGTGTGCTCATTTTGATAATACTTGGAAAAGTTTGTTTTCCTGATCCTTTAGCTATCAGTAATATACCAGTATAATTATGTAACCATATAACTCTAGTTTTAATTTGGAAGAAAAGACCATGTATTTTGTTTCTTTTCGTGCTATTTTTACAGAACACTGTTAAATCTTTCTCTTTTTATTTGGAAAATTTGTACTGTACCACACACCACACTGTGTTTCAATTCATGTTACCTCTGTCTTTTGGTTTTCTTTCCTTATGTATATAATTCTCCTTATGCCCTGTTTGGGCTCTGAATTAGAAATAAATCTTTTCTATTCTATTCTATTCATAGTGATAAATTAAACTTAACAATGACTATTTCTAAGCCAAGGTCCAAATTATGCTATTTTGGTCACCAGTGACCAATAGTTAGTATTAAAAAAAAGTACTTCGGGGCATCAAAAAGATTACATATAAAAATTACTTTGAGAGTAAATTTGCTTATTTATTTAGGTAAAACAAAATTTGGACTGGGAGACTCCTTTGATTAATTGATTATATATTGTTTAAGGTCTTGCTCGAGAATTTTTCATCCATATAGAGATGTCACCATTACTGGTGAAGGGCTGCAAAATTTATACCTATACTCGGCGCTTATGGCCTTTAAGCAGATGGGATCTTTATCATGCCACACTTGCTGTGACACAGGGAATCTGTTTTTGTGGTCTCATTCAAAGGACTGCACCATTTAGTTGCCTCTTACAACAAGCAAGGGGAACTGATGATCTATTCTAACAACCTGGATCCCCACAGGACAGGGGACTCAAGATGGCTGAAACAGTTCTCAATCTCTCATCAATCTCTCAAAGGGAGACTCCTTTGAGAGATTTAAAAGAGACTGAGAACCATTTCAGCCATCCTAAGTCACTGTTACTGTGCTTCAACATAAAACTGGTATTTAGATCTTTCACATTCAAGAAATATTTCTAGAAGATATATATATATATATATATATATATATATATATATATATATATATATATACACATACACATGGAATACAAAATGTTCTGGAGTAAGATTTGCACTTGTTCCATATTACATGACACTTCTTCTAAGTTTCATCTTAAAGTACAAATATTCAAAACTGGATACTACAAGTTATCCATACCAAAGGCATCATTCATCAAGTTCTCTTCTTCTTCTTCATCAGCAGCATCCAGCAGGGGAGAGAATGCATACCTACCAATAAATACAGAGAAGTCCAACATTTACTTCTGAAGGCACCCAAAAGAGAAAAGCCTTATCACTAAAAAATAATGACACACCATCAATACTCCTGATTAATACTCTCCACCTTGTGAGAAGATGATATATCCTACCTTTCATTGTTAGCTCAATGAGAATTTCTACACAGCCCCTTACTGAGACAGAGCAAATCTTCCCTTTGGTTGTTTTTTGACAGGGTATATAGTACCAGAGTCAGAGGAAAAGCCCTACCTTAGGTGGATAGTACTATACTGAGACAGAATAAGCCCTATCTTTGGTTATAATCTGAGATCTTTATAGGGTCTTACTGAGACAGAACAAGCCCTATCTTTTGTTATAATCTGAAGTCTTTATAGGGGTTTACTGAGAGAGAATAAGCTCCATCTGAGGGTCTCTACAGGACCACAATAAGACAGAACAAGCATTCCGAGAGTATTGCATGAGCAATACATGTCCCCTTCCAGCACCCCCATTAATTTATGGCTGTAATATTCAAGAGAATGTACATTCAGTGTTGTCTGATCTTGAACTGTGACCTGAAACATTGTTACCACATCACAAAGTTTACAGTAGTTTAATGTTTCATTGTTCATAATACAGTTGACACATGTGGTTTTCATCAGGGATGAAACAGTCTTAGTTAGAACTCTACATTTCATATACATATAGCATATTAAAGGTAGATTTTGAATACCTGCAATTTCAGTCCGATTGCAGGAATGCAATCTCAATGAATTAAAATAAAGTGCATCACCACGGCATATGATATGCCCGTCAGATGTCTATTCATTATAACAGATAAAAATGCATGACACAAAATCCTGCCAACCATACTTAGTGCAAATATTGTACCAATATCTTTGCTTTTAAGTCTTAGGTAAAATGAAGATCCTTGTATTGTGTCTATTGCACATTGCAATTGACTCATCAATAAATCTCTTCACTTGTTCAAATAACTATAGAAATATTTTAAAACATATTTTCATTTTATTACATATATTTAAATAATTTCTTTCACATGGTATGAGTTACTTATTTTGGGTTGTATGAAGAAATGCTCCAGACAGCCTTCTTACATTATACTCATTAATTAATCTTTAATTGGACAGAGCAAATTTGGTTCTTATCAAAATGATCTTTAAATCTCCAGCTGAACTCTGAAATACCATGGCTTACTCCCATGGGACTAATGAAAGAAAGATTAACTGCTGAAACACAGCTTAATGAATGATCATTCCCATGTTCTGTGATGTGCTTGTTAAGTCTTTGCAAATTTTGTAGTACAATACTACATATATTTATATCATTAATGTTAGAAACAAAGTAAGTATTCATTATAATTGTTATATAACCACATTTTATGAAAATGTATTTTTGACGCTATAACTACTGAATAGAGTAATTGCATCACAATTATTACCTCCCTTAAAACATAGTGGTTTTTTTAAAAATATTTACCATTTTAAAAATTTTAATGACCTGATTTGAAGCTGCAATTTATATTTTATAGAGATGCATAAATTGCTAAATTTTGTTGATTCTAGGACTCATATCTATATGAGCCCAAAAAAGGTTTATACCATATATGGCCATATCATCTTAATTATAGGTCACAGTGACCTTGATTTAAGGTGTGACCCACCTTCTTCCAAAGATGCATTAACTGACCAAGTTTGATGATTCTTGACCAAATAATTGTCCAGTTAGGAGTTGGAGAGGATTTTGCCATATCTTCTCAATCATATGTCACAGTGACCCAACTTTAAAGTGCGACCCACCCTTTGCCCAAGATGTATCATCTAACAGAGTTTGATTATTTGAAGTCTCATAGTATTTAAATTATGAGCCGGACATGAAGCAGGACAGACAGATGAGCATGATCACTATAACACAATCTTAGACAGATGTATAGAAAGCGTAAAATAAATAAATTCAATTTCTTTAAAGCTTCTCCATCAAATGTTACAAAATTCAAACTTTAGCTGTAGTTTGCCACTCTGAAACTACAATGCAAGTTTCAAATGAATCTTCACAAGCATAATGGAAAAAAGTCTGGAAAACCAGCACAATGGACCAACATATAGAGTAAAAGTATTGTCCCCTTCGGTTTTACAAACCAGTAGGGGATTAATAAGCCATATCTTAGTTTGTTATCTGACCCTGTACAGCACCATACAGAATAAGCCCTATCTCTGCTATAATTTGAGGTATCTATAGGACTACACTTAGACTGAATAGGCCCTATCTTGGGTTATAATCTGAGGTCTCTATAGGATGATACTGAGACAGAATAAGCCGTATCTTTGGTTATAATCTGAAGTCTCTATAGGGCCATACTGAGAAAGAATAAGTCCTATCTGAGGTTATACATGTAATATGAGGTTTCTATAGAGCCATACTGAGACAGAATATGCCCTATCTTTGGTTATAATCTGAGGTCTCTATAGGGGCATACTAAGACAGAATAATCCCTATCTGAAGTTATAATCTGAGGTCTCTATAGGACCTTATTGAGACAGAATATGCCCTATCTGAGGTTTCTATAGACCATACTGAGACAGAATAAGCCCTATCTTTGATTATAATCTGAGGCCTATATAAGGCCATACTGAGACATAATAAGCTCCATCTTTGGTTATAATCTGAGGTCTCTACAGGGCCTCACTGAGACATAATAAGCCCTATCTTTGGTTATAATCTGAAGTCTCTATAGGGTCATACTGAAACAGAATAAGCAATATCTTAGGTTGTCTCTACTGGACCATGATAAGACAGGATAAGTGATACCTTAGGTTGTTATCTGAGAATCTGTACAGCAACATACAGAATAAGCTCTGAGGGTCTTTTTAAGGTCTTACCGAGAAAGAATAAGTAGTTATCTGAAGATCTCTACAGGGCCATGATGAGGTAGAATAAGCCATACCTTTGGTTGTTAGCCGAGGGTCTCCACAGTACCATAATGACACAGAGGATGACAGAAAATAAGAGGTGCCAGAATGCTTCATCTACCCATAATTCCCTCCAGTCCTACAACATAAGTCAGAAATTCTAAATATGAAAAGTACTACTCTTGCACATTGGTACCAATTCATTTACTTGTATTTTCAAGTCAGATTAGAAAATCTATGCAAATTCCTTACTGTTATGCAGCTTTTCATTTTATGTTGTGTGAACGACCAGATCATAAAAGCAATAGAAGCTAGAAAAAAAAATTGAAATGGACATGAATATTGAACTTGGTATATTTCATTTCTGTTTTCAAAACTATATATTTGATAATGTCATTCACTGCTATGTATATATCTATATTTTATATCTCACTTTTGATATCAAATTTAACCACAGAAAGATAGAACAACATTGTCCATATTACTGGATAATTGTAAATCCGAGATATACAAGTGAAATTGTAATTTTTCTTACCTAGCACAGCAAATATAAGAGTATTGGTAAAATGTCTATACAGAGAGAGCTTGACCACATTACGTCTTAGGCGAAGAGTTCGAGTTGTCTGTATAAGGCTGGAGAATATGTAATTTCTAGTTAAGGAATTTTTTTTTTATTTCACTAAGCTGCTTGAATTTTACATACCCTATGCATTACTATGCATTAGCATTGGCTAAACTTTATCAATGAAAATTTTGTTCAAAGGATATCCACCAGCAAATTGAGGCATCTATGACAGCTAATGGAATTGTTGCCAACATCACATCTGTTGAATTATCTCCCTTGGGCTGTAAGGCAAAGATGTTACTGTAAAATTACTAATTTTCATTGGGTCCAATTTTTGTGGTATGTATCCATATGCTGATTGATTGATTGTTTTACATCCTGTCAAGGATTTTTCACTCATAATGAGACATCACCAGTTGTAGGTGAAGTACCACAAAGTTAGACCTATGCCTGGTGCTCAGGGCCATAGTAGTGAAGGTTCTTTAACCCCCCAATACCTGCCTTGACACAGGACCTCCACTTTTAAGGTCATATCCTAAAGACATGTGATTCTCACTTCTAAATGCAGAGCATTTGGCAAAGGAGCAATCACTACCTATGTTAACATCTTAGGTTTCACGCAGCCATGGCACGAGTGGGGCTCCAACTCATGACCTCCCAATTACAAATATGCAATTCAACTACTACATAATCTAATGAATGTGAATATGATGGAATAACAACAAATTCCAACACAAAATATCTTAACTTTACAAATGTTAGTGTATTTACAGTACTGCAAAAGAAATTTGTGCACCTGAAATTTTTTAAAATTGGTTAGAATAGGTGCTATAGATTTATTTATGAGTATCTAAATTTAGTGAATCAATTTACTTGCTATAACTAAAGACACACATAAAACTAAAAACATTTCCATGCTTTCAATAGATCCACAAAACTGCTAATATAATCCCCCCCCCCCCCAAAAAAAACAAAACCATGTAAAGTGCCAAAATTTGCTTGAAAGCTTCCTTATTTAATGACAATTCAAGCTGGTTCAAAATATAACACCCCTGACAGGGCCACACTATGGGTTCAAAGTCTTACATTGGAATTTATAGGAAAATTCTTTAAAAATTACTTCACAATAACCACAAGGGTACCATCTGTCAGATTAATATGCAAGCAACTTCATGTATTTAGATTCATTCCACGGCCCCAGAGTAACAGCAGGGTCACAACTGGAGCTTAATTATACATGGAAAAATGTAACCAATATAGCCACTCAGGTGAGCAATGTAGTCATAGGACTAACTTTTTTTTTCTTCTGCTGTTATATTCACGTGAAGTAGATAAATCTTTCAACTGACCTTAAGTTGCCTCATGCATCCTTCAATGGAAGCCACAACAAAGTACAGTGCTCCTATACCAACAACCTTGTGGAAAGTGGTACCAAGTCTGGGCCTGGAAAATATAATTCACACATTATGCAGTTATCTGTATTTATGTATACATTTCTGAAATGTGTCATACCCAAAAATTATCATAATCAGACATGTCCTCTATCTGTGTAAACAATAAATATTTTTGCTGCTGTTCATAAATTCAAAGAAGAATCCTGTATATTTAACCAATTACTATGTACTATTTTATTAACTTTGCTTCACTTGCTATCTATCTGTTGTAGCCAATGTGCATGACATATATATTGTAATACTTAAGGAGAGGAGCCAGTAAGTTGAAAAACCTTGACTCCAATCCGTTTCATTAGTCAACAAAATATGTTCAAAACAATAAATATTTATAATAAAACTATATGCTAGATAAGCTGTTTGCTAAGATGCGCTTAGAGTTTTAATTTTCTGTTGCCATGCAATACCCAACTTGTCACACACTCCAAGAACCAGTATCTTCAGACACAGCTGTGTGCAACATACAAATCTGATAACTACTAGATATATTATACCTCCTAAAGTACAGTTTTATACATGAACATTCTGAAAGGTCAGTATGTTAATTTCTGAATTTCCTTGAAAAGGGTTATATTTTTGTTACCAAAAGCATTTCTATATAATGAGTTGCATACTTGACAATTCCAAATCCCAGACTGACAATGATGATGAGAATTCTGGCTAGTGCTCTCTTGAGACAGGAAACAAGCTCCGCAAAAATCACAGCTCCATTTACTACAAGATAATAGCTGTACGTGTAATGTTACTGAAATACTTTATAAAAAAAGGAAGACCCTCTAAGTACAAAAGCTTTATTTACCCTAGCATATACTATTGAATAAAGTAGATTACAATAAAGCAATTTCATATGAATTTGAAAGATTTAAATTGTGTGTAATCTTTTAAAGCTACTCTATATTTGAATTAGCATTCAAAAAACAAAATTTATTTATTTATAAATTTCAACACAAGCATATAGTTATAGTTCTACTCTATTTCAAGACCTTTTCACTGAGAGATCACATGCTCAGCTCTTATAAAACAAAGAAGCAATCATGAATTTTCAGTACATGATCAATGTAGGATGACTATGAACTTGATATCCCCCCTCCCCAGTTTTCTATAAAGACACCTTTACTATTACACAGAGAAACAGTGCCTACTACAATACACAAACAAATCATGTTTGCGAAGCTTTTTTTAAATTGTTGAATGAAGTTAAACAAATTAGAGTATAAACTTTCATGTTACTAACATTTTACTTTCTAATTGTACTATTTCATTAGTATTTTGTATCAAGTCAGTCATCCAAGTCTGAGTTGTAGATCACACATCTTTTATTGGATGTTGAATCTGAATAATTTTGGATGTTTACAAATATTTTCCCACCCAAAATGTTACCATTCACAAGATGCAAATTGATGTAAATCTGTTAAAATTGAAATTTCTCTGTTAGACTTCATTAAACTGATGTCGCTGTTGATTGGATATATCGGCATGATTTGTTTAGCAGGTGTTATTTTCACTTCATCTTTGACCTAAATGTTTGCAAACTCTGTGATTTGTAAATCTTTTGTTCCCAAGAATTCCTGCTGTAGCTGTTATTCTTTTCAGGACAGACCTGAATTGATTTTAACAACAGTTCTGTTAGGAATTTTGCTCTCTAACATATTTGTAAACAAACTATGTAAAATTTACATACTGTACATTTGTGACATCACACACATTGTAGGAAACATAGTGTAGTAATTATAACATATGTAATGGGTGACAATCTAATTAAAATTATACCCTTTGATCCATTCACATATATAGCTACACAATGTGTGTAGCAATATACACGAGTGGATCTATTTGGAATTAGATTGAATGGGTGATACCCTTAACACTGAAGGTACCTAGGCCACCGACGCCACTGAACATGATGGATGGGAACAAATCACAAGTCATTTACAATGCAAGTGACTCAGTCAACCTAAAACTACAGTATATGAACTAGAATTGTTTTCTGACAAACCTGAATGGCCTTGTGTGGTAATACTTTGATATTCTGCATAAAACACAGCCTTTTCTAGCATGCCTATTGAAAACACAAAACATGAAAGCAATTTAGATCATAGAGTGCAGTATTTATGATTCAGTAATGGTACAGTGTAATTACTTACAGGTCATAGTTAAGAGTTTTACATCCAATATTGAGAATCATTCACTCGTGTTAAGATACAATCAGTTTTCAGTGACGTGCCACATTTTACTTATGTTTGGCAACTAGGGAGGAAGGTCACTTCATTGCACAAATGCCTATTATGACACAGGACCTTCAATCAAAAGATCCCCAACTTTCACTTCAATGTTGAGTGCTTGTTGAAGGACTGTCAAGATCGGGGTTTACACATAACACATTCCAATAACAATGAGTGTTCTATACCAATGAGCTATCATGAGCTTTCAACTATATGTATTTATATACAGTGTCAGTCATGTCTCACCTAGAACAATAACTCCCCCAATCCAGAACTGAACTCTCAGAAGGTCTCTCCAACTGCAAGCCAATAGAACCAACCACACAAGTCCAAATATAATGTATACAATTCCCATCACTCCATAGAACTACAAATAGTAATACAACAACACATCATCAAGGAAAATCTCTAAGCTTCAGATTTTAACATCATCCCTCTTCACCAATATTTATAAACAAATACTTACAACAAGGAGAGGCATATCTACAGCAGATATGAATCCATAATCCCCATACATTTCCACTTCCACCTCCACTTCCACTGTTAAAGAAAAATACATTTAGGTTTGATTTCGCTAATGTATACACAGAAAGAGGACGTAAATCTTAGTTCTATTAATCTGTTCAAGTATCCATATTTGTATAAAACTTCTTTTGTTGCTTTTATTAATATACAACATTTTCATTGCCTTCAGCATTTGATTCATCACTACATATTGCCCAAAAACAAGACAGCTATTTCTTAAGCATATGGCAACAAATATAAGTTACATATAGCTCAATGACTAAATCTTAAATGCATTGTTCAGATCTAGTAAACGGTTTTAAAAATCCCATTTCAGACATGAGAATTTTGTGGAATTTCAATGGTTCCTTGTGTACTCTCAGTTTCATTTTACCTTCTTTGCCTTTGGATTGAATATCTGAGGCACCTGAATCAGTGATCTGCATAATAAAAACAAAGTAGCCATCTCTCCAAGTCTTCTGGAATGCTGGACGGTCCTAAGAAAAAAGAGATATGTCAGTTGGTCCATGTTTATTTACATCCTCTTTCACCAACTGAATGAATTATATCACAAAGGATATTAACAGATATTTTGAAATGAAATGTAATTAAAACATGAATTCTGTTTTAACATGGTTATCCTGTGAAACACCCAAGAAAATTCTTGTTGCAACTGCCATGTGACATAACTACAATGAAATAACAATTGATTCAGATTTTTCACTTAACCACCCCCCACCCCCCTTGTGGCCCCAAGGGCTTAGGGTTACCACTTGAACATTGAACACACCATTTCAGGATATTTCCACATTAGTCTTTTCTAGATGAGTGCTTCAGTAGAGAAAGAATTATTTTAAATGCCTCTACTCCATTTCCACCATTCCATGATTACTTTTCTTGGAAGAGAGCTTGAAAGTTCATTTGAATAAATTTACATCTCCTTTACCCAAGGGTATTTAGTGTTGGTTTTTGAGGAGAACACAAAAATGTGAAAATCTTACATAACAGAGACCACTGATCAAAGTTGGTAAGAAATGCTCACTATAGCCCTCAGCTCAAGTGAATTAAAAGTGTACATTGACAGATTTTCAAATATTTTTAATAGCAATTCATGTAGATGCCATACTTTCAATTCCTGACTATTTACTCTGTGATTACCTTCTGGCCAGGTTGCGGTAGTGGTGGTACTGTTGTGATTGTTGAACCATTTACTGACTGCAAGAATAAACATACATTATATAAATATTGCATGCAAGTGAGGGCAACATTGAAAATTGTAAGCCCAGAAAATCTGCATTGTTGACCAGGGTGAAGCCAATGTTGACAATGACCTTCACTTGCATGCAATAGTTATTATTAGGGCTGAAGTGATAAGCCCCCTTCACGATACGATACATTTTGCAATACTCCTGCCATGATTCAATACTTTCAATATGACACATTTAACACAAGAAACCAATAATAATGTTGAAGAAAAATTTAATTACGAAGATTCACAGTCACAATATTGTACACAAAATGTTTCCAAAGTGCTGAACGGTTAGATGTCTGTTGGCTGTGTAGTTTAAACTAATTAAGTTCATTATTGTTTTCGTCAGCCTCGAGACTAACAATAGTCTGACCGTTAATGGACACCGTTTTGTCCCTCGTGCATATTATTGTTTTTGTCAGCTTCAAGATTAACAACAGTCTGACTGTTAATAGACACCGTTTTGTTCCTCATGCATTTAAAAATAATAAGCCCGATGTATTTTACCGAACCTGCTATTTAAAAAAACGCATCGAACCAAAGATCAAGGCAAGGAATCGAACATTGAATCGAGCATTTACATTGAAAAGTATCGATATTTCAGTGGATCGTTTCAGTCCTAGTTATTATATTATTATTTCATTACATTATACTGAAAGTTATAAACTACATGGTATATTTCTAAAGGTGAACCATACATGCATGAATTTCATAGTCAACGATATTTGTAATACCACCTGTTGTCTAGTTATGTTGACTGTTGCTACATTCTATCATGCTGGAGAACATGGTTTTATCATTCAGAGGGTGCTATTATCTTTCATCAAATGTTTCTCAACTAATCAGTCAACTATTTTACTTGAAAATATACACCATCAATAACACTAAAGGTACAAGCATATTCCCTGAATTTATGTCTCCCATTCCAAGACACTTTGTAGAAGTAGAATATATAAATCATGGCAGATTTATAAAAGTACACATAAATAATTTTGGTTAGCATGACAACATAAATGTAAAAGATTTCGAATAACGTTGATGAAAATAAGAATTTGAATCTTAAAAACTTAATGAAAACGCACAGACTTTGTCAGATAATCAAGGAACCCACAAGAGTAACAACAGACACTAGCACTCTCATCGACCATATGTGTGTGTGTGTGTGTGTGTGTGTGTGTGTGTGTGTGTGTGTGTGTGTGTGTGTGTGTGTGTGTGTGTGTGTGTGTGAATCTGGCATAATACATTTAGGTATAAGTGACCATCATCTAGTTTATGCTGTCCATCAGAAAATAAAGTCTGGTAAAAATTGTCACATTAATATAAAATAGCCAGTTTCTGGAATTGGGATGAGGATCAATTCCATTGTGATATCCATGATGTTGACTGGGACCATATTAAAAATTTGAATGATGTAATTGAAATGTAGTGTGAATTCAACTCAAGGCTCTACAAAGTCATTGACAAACATATACATTTTAAAGAAAGGTGAATAAGAAATGGAAAAATGATGAAATTTTGAATGAAGTGCATTATCACGAATACCTACATGAAAGAGCATTACAGCCCAAACCAGCAAATGACTGGGCTCTCACAAAGTGAGCAAAAATTGTGTTACACTTGAGATCAGAGAAGTGAAACAGAGCTTTGTGGAAGAGGCAATCGATCAATGCACTACTGGGTCAAAGGACATGTGGTCCCAACTGAAACAATTTTTACCTTCGATGCATAATTCGACAGCATGTACACACCTACAAACTGATAATGATACCATTACATCTTTTGAATCTCTAGCTAACCTTTTTTTAATGATTTCTTTTGTAAAATACGGCATGAAATTGGAAAACATTTTGATTCTTTGTTACAAGAGGTCTAACAATTAAAACTACTGGGTTCTTTTAAAATTCTGGAAATTACAGTTGAATTTATTGCAAATGAAATTAGCAAAATAGCAGCTTCGAAAGCCACAGGAATTGATGGTTTGTCTGTAAAATTCTTATAGTTGTCATTTAATCATGTAGGTGATATTTTACATTTTATTTTTAACAAGTCTTTATCTTCATGTACATTTGTTGATGCCTAGAAAAGAGCTAGAGCAGTTCCATTGTACAGTGCAGGTGATGAACAATTGGCAAATAATTAAAGACCAGTTTCTGTTTTACTAGTTGTCAGTAAGATTATTGAACATGTTTGCACTTCCTTTTATGAATATTTATCTACAAATATGTTAATTACAGATAGTCAATCAGGATTTAGGCCAAATCATTTATGCAGACAGTGTTGAATGGTCTTATTGATAAATGGTCCAGAAACATGGACAATGGAAAGCTTACAGGGGTTCTGTTTATTGATTTGTATAAGGCCTTTGATATAGTCAGCCATGAGGTTCTTTTACACAAACTTGTGTCTTTTGGAATTTGACACAGTATTTTTAAATGGTTTCAATCATATCTTTCAAATTGTAAGCAATGTGTTAGTTGGAGAGATGTATTATCTAGGGAAGAAAAAAGTATATCTTTTGGTGTTCCTCAGGGGTCAATTTTATGAACATTACTTTTTATCTTATACATTAATGACTATCCAAAATGTCTTAAGCATTCTTCAGTTACCATGTATGCGGGTAACACCTCACATGTTGATGTAATTGAATCAAAACTGCAAGAAGACTTTCAGTTAAGTGCAGAATGGATGCTTAAAAATAAACTCGGTATAAATATTCGAAAAACACAATGAATGCTTATTGGCACATCTCAAAGGCTACTGAAATGTCGAATGCTGAATATCAATTCTAATGGTGTGCAAATTGAATTTGTGAAACAAGCTAAACTATTGGGTGTTTTTATAGATAATACCTTATCATGGTATCACATGTGGAGTTTATATCAAAGAAAATTATGAGAAACTTGCTGTGCTAAAAGAGAGTGAGCTATTCTATGCCACCAAACGTACTTCTAAAGGTTTTTAACAGTACTGTTTTTCCACATTTTACTTACTGCTGTAATATCTGGAGTAACGTAAAAAATCAAATATATTTAGATAAAATTTTCAAACTGCAAACGAAAGCAGCAAGAATACTTTTAAATACTAGAGATATCAGGACCTCTACCAGCTTTTTATTTTCGTTTGAACTGGATGCTATTCAAGGATTATTTTATTTATAGAAAGGTTGTCTTTCTGTTCAAAGTTTTAAACAATCAAATGCCAAATTACCTAAACATGTTTCAATATACAAGAAAAGTCAGTTGTTCACAAACCAGGTCAAATGATTATATGTCAAATTTATTATATTTACCAAGAGCCAAAACTGAAAATTATAAATATTCATATAGTAACTCATCTACCTTTCTTTGGAATAAACTGTCACAAAATGTCTGAAACTCTGGTTCGGTTGGCATTTTTAAAAAATGTGTATCTAATGGAATATTTCAATAGAACCAACACTTAAAAATGGTGCTTTCCCCTTTGTTACTTCAGGTCATTGACAGTGTGCATGGCAAATTCTTTAATCTGAACTGTTACACTGTGTGTGTGTATTCATGTTTTATGTTACGTTTTCCCCGTTCTATATCATGTATTCATGTTTAAATACTATTTTAAGTTTGCCTTATGATATGTTTTTCTTTTCTTACCTTTTCTATCATGTATTCATATTCAGATACTAACTTTAAATACTAATTTTCAGTTTGTATATGTGTTTTAATGCAGGACCACAATGAAAACTACCTGTACGCTAATTAGTGTCATCCTGGATAAATAAACGTTATTATAGACTAGAATTCAAAGTCCAGAAGATTTAGGGTAAGATAACTTAAAGTTGTTTTTTTTTGGGGCTGAATTATGCAAAAATAAATTTCCTTGCATTTAACAAGCGTCAAATTGCAGTGTCTTATGACAACTTTGGACATCATTACAATTTGTAAAGATGTGGAAGACAAAACCATTAGAAATGTAAATATTCATATATGAAATTACTTCAGGTATAACAATAAACCCTGACTTGAATATTTCATCCCAAATGGAATATTTTATCCCAAACAGAATATAGATATAATCTAAGATATGTATTGTTGATATATCTCTTCATGGACATATATCACTGACAGTCAAGAACTGCACATATTAGTAATGCTTTGGTGTATATATCTTGGGTGCAAACTTGTAGTTACTGTTTATGGGTTTTTTTTCTTGACATTTTACCTAGTCAAGAACTGCAGGGATAAGGAATATTACATGTATTATACTTTCATGTAAAATACTCAAATCTGATTGGCTAAGAAACAGTTGCAAAAACAATGTTTCCCTCTGAATATAGAAAGCATGCACTCCACAGTGATAGTATATAGCAATGGGTAACATTATTTGACAACGGGTGATATTATAAAATTACCATGTGTCAAAAATTATGCATGTACGGTTTGTTGTAGATTGTTAGAAAACATCATTTAAGCGTTTGTAATAACTGCGAATACCTGCATTGATATACAAAACATCGAAGGACAGTAACTGATAAAAAGTCTTTCTGCTTTGTTGTTTATATAACATTCAATATAATAAAACAAATATTGCATATACTTTGAAAATTTTCATCCCTCGAAAGACCATTGTCAACCTTGGCTATGCCTCCATTCACAATGGTTTTCTTGGGGTGAAAATTTCAATGTTACCCTGTCCCATGGGGATCTGGGTTAGAATAAATCCTCAGTAACCCTTGATTGTCGTAAGAGGAGACTAAATGGGGTGGTTCTTTGAATGAGACAGCAAAAACCGAGGTCCTGTGTCACATCAGGTGTGGCACAATAAAGATCCCTCCCTGCTCAAAGGCCCTAAGTGCTGAGCATTGGCCTAAATTTTGCAACCCTTCACCAGCAATGGTGACATCTCCATATGGGTGAAAAATTCTCGAGCTGAACATTAAACAATATATAATCAATCAATCAGTGTTACCCTCAACTACATGCAATATCTATATAATATGTTCTATTCACTGTATGATAGATTTAAGGGTAAGGGGATCATGATGCAGATTATTTAAGTTCTATTCATCATATGATAAATTTAAGGGGATCACGACACAATTAGATTATTTATGTTCTATATATTATATGATAGATGTAAGGGTAAGGGGATCATGACAGTTAGATTATTCTAACTACACAGAGTAGTAATGCAAACTTCAGTGAAAATGAATTCCGATATATACATGTGCAATTGACTTCACTTTTTTTGCATGGGAGGGTTATAGATATGCACAACTACATTGATTTCATGACAGCAGGCTATACTTTTTCATGCTATTTATCATATATCATTATTTAGATTACAATCTGTGAATTGCACAGTCAACAATCTCCTGTTGTAACTTTGAGCTTTTCTGAAGCTGGAATTCACTAGTATTTTGGATAATCCAAGAGGAATTACACATATGCTGGGCTCGACATTAACGCTTGTCCAGTACCAGTGGAAAAAAATTCAGACAAGTGAATATTACTTGGTACTTGTCCAATTGGACAAGTGGTTTTTTTATGTAAAGAAGTCTCCAAATAATAAAAAGAACGATTGATGAAAAGTTTATCGGTAGTTCAAAGTCAGAAGCAATGCATGAAAAATGAACTTCAATCCTGATATCAATCATTATGAAAACTAATTGAGTCACACTCAATTGGGATCAGTATTCACTTATACGTACTGCTTTCAATTTTGTAAAGAGGCATGGATCTTACCAACTGTGGATTCTCTAGATTATCATCGGGCAAACATGGTCATTGATTCAAACCAGGAAGTCTAGATAAAATTTTGTTTTATGTGTTTGTTGTTTTTATCAATTGAATAAGATAAAAAAAAAATCAAGCAAGCAAGCATAAAATGGACTATATATTAAATACAGTTTTCAAGTTGACAATATTGCCAATATTATTGGATCTTCTTTGAAAATTTTTCAGACAACTGATTTTGAAGTTTGGACAAGTAAATATCTTTGTCCCTTGTCCAAACGGACAAATAGGGAAAAAAGTTAATGTAGAGTCTTGATATGGATTAAATGGACTTTCCATCAATCAGCAACAGATTTGTATATAATACTGAATTTATGAAAAAATTATCTGTAAACTAATTTGACATAATTTTCTGTTTTGACAGTAACCTTTCACTGAAATACTGAATTTCAATTGATACCTTATTTCAACAAACTTGCAGAACATGTGAATGAGACATTTTCATACAATCAGCTCTTTAAATACATTTTGAAATGATATTCATCAAAATAGTTTTTCCTCATTTATCAATCACCTTTATAATTTAAAATGTAAAGATGTGACAGAAGAATGAAATGGGTATAATGTATTTGAGGTGTATAGACATGACAGAACACTGAAATGGATATAAATCATTTGTTACAACCTTTGCTGGTGCTGCTTTCTGTGTTAGGGAGTCCCTTTTGGATTTGCTCTCTTTCTTTGCTTTAGCCTGGTCTGTTTTGTTTTGCTAAATGACGAGTGAACAATTTACAATTACAATGGCATACAAATACTTTTTACAATGGATATATATATGTTCAACAAACTTGAAAACTTAATACTATGTATTAACATGCTCAGCACTTACTATACTGTAAAAATACAATGGAATACATACCAGTACAAAAACAGCATCTGTTTGTTCTTTAGTGACTTGAAACTATAATTTAGAAGTTTAGTCATTATTGTACTTAATTACACAAGAGGCCCATGGGCCACCATGCTCACCTGAGTCACCCTGGTCCTGTTGTTCCCGAGAAAAAGATTTCTTACCCACTTTACTCCCACAAAAAATTCTGAACCCATATTATGACCCCACCCTAGCCCCTAAGGGTCATAACTTAATCAAACTGGAACCCATAAATATTGGGATGTTTCAACATCAATACCACTAAATGTCTTTGCTGCTCTGGAAAAGCAGCTTTTTTCAAGATTTTTTCTCCTATATTCATGCATCAGGTAAAAATTTGTTCTCTGATTCTTTTTTTTCCAAACCTCAGGTCCATAATTAAAAACAAAACACAATTTGAGAATGTTTGCAAGTTAATATGATTTAGTGTGGCCCTATTACTCTTGAAAAGGATTTTTAAAAAATAATCTCTACACATCTTTTCTCCTATTCCTCTTATTTATTATTCTCCTATTCCTCCTATTTATCATTCTTATGTAAAACTTTTGATTCCCTCTAAGGGGCAATGATTTGAACAAACTCGAATATGCACTACCTGAGGATTTTTGCATACTAATATGGCTGATCATGCTCTTGCTACTTTTGAGAAGATTTTTGAGTTTGTTTCCAATACAGTCAGCACCCATTACAGCGGCACATGATTTACCGGAAAATTTGTCTAATGGAGAAAAATTGCTGGTAACAAATCTGCACAATACTAATATCGCTAGATATATCGGCATATTTGTATTTGGGCATCAGCATTGATTATTGGTGACAAATATGCATTTTGGCACTATATAAAATCCACTATAATGGCAGGTTACCTAAAATTGTCAAGTTATACATGTACATGTATGACAATTAGCTATTGGCAATATTTTCACACTTGACCAAAATTATGTAATGGATTAAATTTCTCATCACCTATGCACAAGAGAGCTGTCCAGGTAATGTTTGTTTATTGAAAGCACAGAAGGGATTTATCAATATACTAATTAGTGTTTGATAGGATGGTGCTAAAAATATCTGCATGGATATGTTGGATGGCTTCCTATGAAATAAACATTCAACCCAAGAAGAACACTAATGAAGAGATGCTCATAATTAAAAAAAAACCAAACAAAACAAAAACAAATTTATTATCTATTTTGTAACAGGCTGGAAATGACACACGGAAAAGAACACAATAATGCATCATCGTATTTGTTCTAATACTATACAAACATCGAATTGCCAAGTCATCATCAAACAGAAATTTAATTTAATTTCATTTTCTTTTCTGAAGTTCTTTCTTTATTTCAAATAAAAATAGGAAAAAATGTGCACAAAGATTGTCATTGTTAATGTGATGATGAATAAAGAAAGGGGGATAACTTGTACCTGCAATATCGGCCTATCTTTACAATGGCAGATCCATTATAATGTCAAAATACTTGGAAACAAACTTGACCGTTGTAATGAGCACTGACTGTATATTCCCATGTAAAACTCTGATCCCCTATTGTTGCCCAGCCTACCCCCTGGGGCATTGATTTCAACATATCTGAATCTGTACTTTCTGAGGACACTTGCCTATTAACATTATTAATCATGCCTTAACTGTTCATAAGAGGACATTTAAACATTTTTTTTACAATATACTTTTGCTCTTGAGAAAAAAGGTTTTTATATTATTCCAATATAAAACTTTGTTCCCCTTTTGATACCCCACCTATCACCCATAGCCCATAATTTGAACAAACTTGAATCTACACTACATTAGCATGCTTGTATATAATATGACTATTGAAGGACCTACTATTCTTTGATCTCCTATTGTTACACTACTCTACACTTGGGGATCATGATTTGAACAATTTTAAATCTACATTCTTTAAGGAAGCTTATAAATAAGTTTTGTTCTTTCTGTTCCAGTGGTTTTTGAGATGATTTTGGAAAGATTCCACCATTTCACTAATTCTTAATTTTCTCTCAATTAAAAAAGGGTGTGACCCTTCATTTAAATAAATTTGAACCCCATTACCCATGGATGCTTTATAACAAATTTGGTTGATAATGGCCTTGTGATTGTGGAGACAGATGACCAACAACAGGTGATCAGAGAAGCTCAATTGAGCTTGCAGCTCAGATAAATTTAAAAAAATCACAGGCCTGAAGTGCAATATCTTATACATTATAGGGTTCTCAATAAATTCAAAAGGCAGGTAAATTAGAGAAAGTAAGAGAAGAAATGTTTGAGTGCCACAGAACATTTCCTCATGTTTCAGTACATAAATAAAGCATTACAATCTTTGTAAAATGTCAGCAAACTGTGTTTATCTACATAAAAAAAAAAATAAAGAAGAGAGCTTGGGCTGAAGTTGCTTATCCTAACAAGTTTATACATGTACCCTCCTTTTGCTAAATAATATCCCCTCAAGACCAGTTACTTTACAAAGGCTATAATAAATAAATTGAAATTGCAGACAAAAAATGCTGAAAAGAATATAATTGCTTCTGAGTGAGACTACTTGTTTATAGAAGTTATATCTTCTGTCAATGTATGATGTAACAATTATACGGTATTAACTCTCTGTTTTCAATAAAGTCGAACAATTCAAAAGTTCAATGTAATATGTAGAAAGGTTACTGGAATTCTGAACAACAAGATTCAAGAGTGGTTAGACCATTGCGCTCAAAATCACAAGGCCTCTCACCTCTAGTCGGTGCAGGTTCAAGTCTTGCTCGCGCCGATATATGCGAGAAAGTTTGCCAGTTTATTTTCGGAAGGTTGGTAGTCTCTTCCCAGGTACATTGTATCTGGGTTCTCTCCTTCACCAATAAATACTGGACACCACCAGATAACTGAAAAACTGTTGAGTGTGGGGGAAAATAACAAATAATCAATCAATTATTACTTCAAAGACTCTTTCATTGATTTTGTAATACTTGTTTACATTTTTAATGAACAGTATCACGAAAGCCATTACACAATTGGCTAGATTATAAAGTTCAAATTCAGAACGTTTGCTAGGTGTCGCCACTGCAGGCCACAGTTTTCATGGCATAATCTGCCAAGAGTTTGTGGGGAGCAGAGTGGACTGAAAACCGTTGCGAAGATGTCATTAAGGAGAAATAACACATTGTCATAATTGCTGAATTCATTTTGAAACATGAATGAAAATACAAATATCAACAATGCTTGAATATTCCTTTTATATCTTGCCTACCTAAGTAGCTCAGTAGGTTAACATGTTGACTGTTGATCATGGGTACCAGCCTAGCAGGAATTTTAATTTTTTTTCCAATTTAATTTCTACTAAAACTGCATTTTTAACTAAATAAAGTATATCTGAAAGTTTTCAATTTCAAAATATTATTGTAGATATCCTCCATTTTCCATCTGTATTAGATTTCTCTGGTGTGTTATTCCTCTTTAATTGACAGTCTCATGTTGAAAGATAACTGAATATTAAAGTGATTTTGTCTTGCATAACATTCAGCTGACTGGATTTCAAAATCAAACACAGAATACAATTAATAGTGTCATTGTGCACTGAAACATTACTTATATTATCATTGCTCTACTATTGGTAAAATTCAAAGAGATAAACATAAAGCAGTGATTTAAATAATGGTTTTGGGTACTTCTAAAACTGCAAAGTGAGATTTGGGGTGTGAATTGGTAGTAAGGATATAGACTTTTGAAACCATGAAACTCACAGAGTTAACATGTTTGAAGACAAAAATGAAGTGAAAAATTTCATTTTTGAAAATACATGAGGGCATGAACTGCAATGCTTCAGGCTGGCATACTTTTCATGAAATACATTAGCATGTTGCAGTTCATGTCCTCATGTATTTTCAATAACCTGCACTATTTCACTATAGTACTTACCGGCAGCCAAAAGAAACTGTCCTCACAATCGTGTGTGGTTTGATTTTTCATATATTCTGCACTTGCATACGGACTGTCCGGGAATTGCTGTGTGCTTGGAGAATTTAAATAAATCTCTTGTCTTGTCTAAAACAAAATTGTATAGTCATACAAGAACAATGTATGATATTGCCAACAGTTAGCCATATAAAGGGAATACAATTCTGATTAAATGACAGTACTTTTTCAATGTTATATATAAAATTAGGTAAAATAAGACAATATATTTCAGTTTGGCATGGCAAGAACAGAGAAACACAAGCTCTACTATGCTTTTGACCAACTATAAAAGATAAAAAGATGAAAGACTATATGAGAACAGGCTTTGCTGCAGAATATTGCTACACTGGGCTTAGCCAGAATATAGCTACACCTCTACATTGAACACAATCAATATTACCTAAATTCAAAAGATTAGAGAGGTGAATTGTTACCTTTTGACTAGCAAAGATGAAAAGTGTGTTTAGTTTCTAAACCAAAAATTACCATTTTTATCTTTTTAACTAAACATGGACAACTGAAAGGATGGCTTATCTTCTTTATAATACTACTTGAAGATGAATTCCTTTGGAATTCAGAAGTCACAAAAAAATGTATGTATATATGAAGAAAAAGGAGAGTACAGCAAATAAATCATTAACATTACCATATCATTTTCCACTTCATTAAATTCTTCTGCACATGGGGAATAACGTAACACCCATTCAATAGTCAGTGTAACCTTCTCTTTCTTCTTTTCAGCATCGTTACAAATGACTTCACAATAAAAAAAAGAAGAAGAGAAATATGGTAATTCTAAGTACCAAAATACTTGACCATAAGGTGGTTTGCTTTGAAATTGGTTACATCTTTTTAAGACAAAATTTAACTTCTTTTTACTTATGGTGCATTAATACTGATACACTATACATAACTGAAAAGATAAAACAATACTGTGAAAAGAGGCAATTATCTCCTGTTGTTGATGTACTATGACATATATAGCCATCTAAGTTCATTCCAAATGGTTGGTCTCACAAACATCCAATAAACTAGCTATTTCTTGTACAGTGTACTGGGTAAATTAAATAGATCTCTAAAACTCTCAAACCTGTTTTCTTCAATGTATTAAGTCAACATGTATAACTGTCTCTGTATCTCTATTTTAGGGCTTCATAATATTTTCATTTAGGCCTTCATTAAAAGTTTCCTTGTTTTCTCTTTTAAATGGACCAAGAAAAAAATCCCTGACCATAAAATGTTATTATTATTTCTCACACTATACTTTAAATTATTTAAAAGAACCAAACATTTTGCAGAATATTTTCCTTATTGACTAATAATTTAGGCCTAGGGTACCTCTATTTAAAATTTGGTTAGAGTGACTTGTTACTTGGATGTCACTAATTTACTTCTTTTTTTTTTTTTATTCTGTCCCCAAAATAATTTTTCTACCTACCCATAGGTCAAAGTAGTGTGTTGACAAAAGGGAAATAATCAATATTTAATGTAGGCATAATAAATTACATTATACTAACTGGTGACAAATATGAACAATAGTATCAAAAACAGTACATAATATGCCCTTCACAAGCTGTAACATGTTGAGTGTTTTATTTAAAACTGTGAGTTGCAGAACTTTACTGAAGATCAGCTATAATCAAGCTGTGACATACTTTCTTTTGCATCACATGAATAAAAGGTCCCAGTTTAAAAGATAAACCAAGAGCTCTGCATGTAAATATTTTACCAAATATGACCAAGTTCAACAACAAGTAATTTTTTCAAACATCAAAGAAAATTACCAAATCATTGGGAATCAAAATCCTAGCAATACACACATCTTCAAGGTATTTACAAAGGCCTTAGCTTGAAAAGTGTGAGAGGAGTGAAATGAACAAACCAAGTATTCACTTCATATATTTCCTCAAACTAAGTTTAATAATTTGCAAATTTCTCAAATATGCAAGAAAATCAAATTCCTTGTCACATGCACATTTCCAATACCCATACAAATACTCCATAGAATAAGAAGGTTCTCACTAAAAAATTGTGAGAGGTGTTAGACAAACAAATCATGTACCCTCCATACAACATTAAATTTCAAATAAAGGGCAGGGGTCTACATTAACTTTTTCCCCTACTTGTCCATTCGGACAAAGGACAAGGACTTGTCCAAACTTAAACTTCATTTGTCCAAACATTTTTCTAAGAAGATCCAATAATATTGGCAATATTATCAACTTGAAAACTGTATTATTTAAAATATAGTCCATTTTATTCTTGATTTTTTTTTTTCTTATTCAATTGATAAAAACAACAAACACATAAAACAAAATTTTATCTAGACTTCTTCAATCAATGATGACATAGAGAATCCAAAGTTCGTAAAATCCATGCCTTCTTACAAAACTGAAAGTAAAATGCAATGAATACCGATCCCGATCGAATGTGACTCAATTAGTTTACATAACAATTGATATCGGGATCAGTTCATTTTTCATGCATTGCTTCACCAATCGTTCTTTTTATCATTTCGAGACTTCTTTACAATTGGACAAGTGCCCAGTAATATTCACTTGTCCAAATTTTTTTTCCACTGGTACCAAACATGCGGACAAGCATTAATATCGAGCCCTGAAGGGGCAAAACTTCTGCAAGAGAGGTTAAAATGGATAATTATTGCAACATGCTATAAAGTGACCCACAAAGAAGCTACACAGCAAGTTTCAGCTTGATGTGTGAAAAAAGAAATTAAATCAGAAACAAAAAACCCAGAACAGACATGCAGATATCACTGTACCATAATACAACCCATTTAAAGACAAGCATATAAAAATTCAACTTCCATTGTATTGACATCTAATAACACTTACTGAAAAAATTTAGAAGTTGTCATACATTCACACCACAATTCTCTACAATACTACTGTCCATTTAAAAGTAAAGACATCAATTAGGTAAAGTTTGTAATTAAATTTCCCTTCATTCTTACCTTTAACAGCTATGTTGGTGCCCTTATACATACTTTTATGAAATGCGCTGATGGAATGACTCTACAAAAAAATCATGTGATTGAAACTTTGTAATTTGGTGTAAAAAGGTTTTATCCAACACTTTTATAATAGTATCTCCATATACTTAACGTAAGTAGTGGTTTTAAGAATAGGAGAAAAATTGTTTATAAACCTTTCTGAATAGAAATTATATCTAAGTAAATTTAGTAGATTCTAATGAACGTTTCCTCTGTTTACCATATCAATATGATATGACACTTAATATAGATGCTAAAAAGTGTGTGAATATGTGTTTGACTTAATGCCTTCAATGGTTTGAAGGCAACCATGGCAAATGAACATGATGCATTTATGAAACAGAAATGGTAAATTCCAGTGATGGACATCCCAGTGTTAAAGTTTTTAAAATGTAGGTCAAATACTAAATTCAAGGTCACAAGATCAAAAATATTTGGAACCAATAGAAAACCTAAACACAAGGAATACTAAAAAAGTATTGGTCAAAACATTTGGTACCAATACTAAGATCTTGTCACTATAAACACTAATGTGAAATATGAAAGTCTTGTACTTAACATTTAATAGTTAGGGCCAATGCTAAAGTTTTTAAAAAGTAAATCATACAGTGATACCCAAAGGTCAAGGTCACAAAGTAAATTTTTTTTTGGGGGGGGGGGGGGGGGGGTTTACAAACTGAAAGGTCTTCTCACAAGAAATATGAAAGTTCTAATACTTACCATTTAAAAATTAAGACAGATTAAAAGTTTTAAAGTCAAAGGCCAAGGTCAAGGTCACAAAGTCAAAATTATGGTACCAACTGAAAGGCCTTGTCACTTTAACCTGCAGTCTGTCAGGAAACTTCAATGTAAATGTGAAATTTCCTGGCCCAGTGGCTCTTTAAAAGACTTTTAAATGATCCCACCCTATATTTGTGACCATTTCCCCTTTGAAGGGGACATGACCCTTCATTTAAACAAATTGAACCCTCTACATCCAAAGATGATTTGTACCAAGTTTGACACTAGCCTGCTGGTTCTGGTTTTAAGATTTTCCACCATAATTTCACATATAAAATTTTGATCCCCTATTGTGGCCCTACTCTACCCCAGGGGCCATGATTTTAACAAGCTTAAATCAGTTCTATGTCAGGAAGCTTCCATGTAAATTTGAACTTTACTGGAAAAGTGGTTTTTGAGAAGATTTATAAATGACCCCACCCTGCTTTTGCATTTTTTTGATTATCTCTAAAAGGGAGCATGACCCTCCATTTAAACAAACTTGAATCCCCTTCACTCAAGGATGATTTGTATCAAGTTTGATTGAAATTGGCCAAGTGGTTCTGGAGAAGATTTTTAAAATTTGTCAGTATATTATTGCTTTTTAGCTATTA
Source organism: Ostrea denselamellosa (assembly GCA_024699665.1). NCBI lineage: Eukaryota > Metazoa > Mollusca > Bivalvia > Ostreida > Ostreidae > Ostrea > Ostrea denselamellosa. The sequence goes on from JAMZEH010000014.1 coordinate 19,544,349, forward strand.
TCTCCACTTTGAAAAGGATGTTGCTCTTTATTTGAACAAACTTGAATCCTCTTGACCCAAGGATGTTTTCTGTTGAATTTGGTTTAAATCTGCCCTGTGGTTCTTGAGAAGACGTCAACAATGTGAAATGTTTACAGACAGATGATGGACAATGGGTGATCAGAAAAGTTCACTTGAGCTTTCAGCTCTGGTGAACTAAACAAAACACTGATGACCCCGAATTACAACAAAGTGGAACTGCAAGATTTGTAAGGTCAAAAGATCAATTATTTTGGTGTCAATGAAAAGGTCTTGCTACAAGGAATGCACATACCAAATATGATAGGTCTACCTCATACTGTGGTAAATGGTAGGACCATAGTTTGTTGTTTTTTTTTAACAATTCCAAAAGCTAGACAAAGGTCAAGGTCACAAGGTCAACAAAACTGGTATTGTTAGAAAGGCCTTCTTACAAGTAATGTACATGCTAATTACAAAAGCAGTATCTCTTATGATTTGAAAAATATTACTCATATTCAAACTTTCTAAAAGTAGGTCAAAGTAAAGTTCACAAGGTCAAAGATTTTGATGTCAAGAGAAAGGTCTTGCTAAAAGAAATAAACATACCAAATATGAAAGGTCTACCTCTTATGGCCTAACAGATACAGTCGAGGTTAAAGGTTTTTTTTGAAAATTTCCAAAAACTAGGTTAAAGATCAATGTCAAGGTCATAAAGTAATCAAATCTGGTATCGTTGGAATGGTCTTCTCACAAGAAATGCACATGCTAAATATAATAACAGTACCTTTTATGATTTGAAAGACATGGCTCATATTCAAATTTTCAAGTAGGTCAACGGTCAATGTTAAGGTCACCAGGTCAAATATTCTAACATCAATGGAAAGGTCTTGTCACAAGGATTGCACATACCAAATATGAGAGGCCTATCTCTTATAAAGATATGGCCAAGGTTAAGGTTTTTTGAAAATTTCCAAAAACTAGGTCAATGATGAAGTCACAGGATCAAGAAATTTAGTATCATTGGAAAGGTCTTCAACAAGTAAAATACATGTGCTAAATATAAGCAATACATTTTACAATTTGAAAGATATGGCTTACATTTGAATTTTCTTAAAGTAGGTCAAAAGTCAATGTTAAGGTCACCAGGTCAAAGACTTTAGTGGCAATGGAAAGGTCTTGCCACAAGGAACACATATAACAAATGTGAAAGGTCTACCTCTTACGGTGTAAAAGATAAAACCAGGGTTATAGTTGTTTTTAAAAATTTCTAAAGTGAATATCAAGGTCACAAGGTATTGTTGGAAAGATCTTCTCACATTTTTGGAAAAATAGGTCAAAGGTCAATGTTTAGATCACCAGATTGAAAACTTTGATGTTGATGGAAAAGTCTTGCCACAAGAAATACACATACTGATTATAAAAGATCTTCCTCTTATGTTGTAAAAGATATAAACAAAGATTTTTGCCACAAACAGATGAGCAGGTCAAAAACTATATGCCCCATATTTTCGATTCTGGTGGCATAGAAGACCATCAAAAACATAAAGCTAGCTTTAGACAAATTTGAACATGTTAAAATAGGATAAAATTGTTTTTAAAATTTCTTTATATACAGTTACTTCTAATACACCCAATATTCATACACAACTTTAATGATTGCATGAAGGCATTGCATCATTATGAGAATTCCACTATATCATAAGCGTTTTTTATTTATCAACTTGTCGTGGAGATTAACACACTGTGTTCACTCCACTGTAATAGTTCTGTAATTGAGAGGACCTTTCCTTCTGTAAATTCAGAGACTCCAGCTAAGACTGGGGTAAACAAATAGGAATATAATGGCTAGCCAGGGCAATTATATTTTAGAGTTGGCAGGTAAATTTAGAAGAACTTGTCTGTGGGTGAATGTAATGTAAATGCGTTGACAGTGTAAATTGTGGATAAACTGAAAGTATGTCAGCATTCAGCTGACGATTTCATAAAAATACATACATCTCTCTGTTGAGAAATGACATGGATTGCTAAAATGCTTAAATGTATAGTGAAGTTAAAATACTGCAAAGTGCCAAATCTACTTAGATGAAGTGTCAAGGTGAAAATGCAATGCATTGATGAATTAAAACATGGACAAGTTTGTGACATTTGGTGGGAAAAGAAAGGACTTGACTATAATAATAACAGCCGTCTGCATCTGTAACAACAATTCAAATGACAAATTAAAAAGAATTTGGAGATATCTCAAATCGTGGGTCCATGATGGAAGGAAACTTGGTTGTGGTTTCATTATGATAAGCAAACAGAAACTGACATGAATGAATTGATTTAATAAAATACTTTTAAGGTAAACAATTTCAAATAGTTTTATATATTTCTCAATTTAAAGTGGGGCAAGTGAATTTTGTGGTAGGGCAAGTGAATTTGGCATTTCTACCAGTCCTTGGGTAAGTACTTCAGAAACCTATTTGTCTTCCCCTGTGAGAAAACCTTAGACTTTTGCTTGTAAATTTCTGATGTATACCCATTTGGATCACTTACTGTGATGTAAAATTAAATTTTGAATGATTGTTTACCAGATGATTATATAGCCACATTTTATATATTTTACTTCAATCGCCAGTCAAACAGCAAACTACTAGTTCTATTAGCATTTTTTGCAACTACAACATTATATATATATATATATATTAAGAAATCTATAAAATACAATTACAGACTGTTTAGCAGGGAGACATCACAAATTATCAGGTCTTAGTAAGGTTATCTCCCGAGTGCACCTGTGCACCTGAGGGAGATAACCCTACTAAGACCTGATCATTTGTGACGTCTCCCTGCTAAACAGTCTGTAATAGTTTTATTATCCTGAAGAATCTAAGACTAAATAATATCAAACATTTATTGACTTGTGTCGTATTTGTTCTTTAAAATGTCAACAAATTGTAACAACTTTTTTCTGCAGAAAATTCACATAAATTTTTATAGTGATTTTTGAGGAGTGAATCAATGTTACCCTGAACTACATGTACTGTTTTATTTTATACTTAATGTCATGAATTCATCAGATATGTATGTTTATCGCTACAAAAAACTCGAGGTTTGAAGCAGTTTATAAACGAGCATCAAGGAGATGGAAAGCTTTCGATTATGACAACACAATTGTCACCCTGCACTTGAGGGAAACATCACGAACTGTCTCCATTCATGTGACCAGCCATTGACCAATGAAATTTGTTACATTATTCTGAAGGATAACAATTTTAACAAAAATTTTATGTGTCTCCTTCAAAAGCAACTACTTTTTGGTCGAGTTGATGTTGTTCTGCACACACAATCACAAATTTCATGAAGATTCTATGCACCCAATGTCGCTTGTTTGAGATAAAATTCTTTTGGTCTAAACACATCAGACTGTAATCACTTAATCAGTTATTTTCAATGGCTGTTTGACAAAAAAGTGTTGTTTTCTGTGAAATAAGAAGAAAATTAAGTCAAAAATTGGTTTTCACATTAGGGGCTTTGGTTCTTAGTTGAGAAAACTTGAAGTTATTGCAGTAATCGAGTGGGGGTGAACGCTAGAACTCTACTGATATGTGTCACTATGTACAATGTATACCGGAAAAACAATACGAAAAGGGAGAGGAGAGAAAGAGACTTTGGGTGAAATCAAAACAAGAGAGGGTTACAAAAAATACAAAAAAAAATACAATGTTTTGCAATACTCAATGCGTGTATGACGATGACCACCCCCCCCCCCCCCCCCCCCTTTCATATTTACTAAACGGTGTCACATGTTTCAAAGTGTGCACCTTAGACATAGTTAAAAGTAAGGATAAAGTCAAGTTCTTACAGAGTCATATTGAACTTTCCAAATTCCTGGCTCAGAAATAGAAAATACGCCTGAGACGCATAGACCGACGATCAACAAGTTCAGCATCACTTCCGTTTCTCCTCTGCAGACAAGTTAAATTGTACAAAATATTATTCGGAAGATTGGTAGTGGACTCGGATAGTCATATATATTTATATACATAAATGATTATTTGCAAAAAATAAATAAATAAATAAATAAAATAAAAACATATATATATATATAAATATATATATATATATATATATATATATATATATATATATATATATATATATATATATATATTACTTGCAGAAAATGACCATTGTTCATTATTTGATTATTAAGGATTTTACTTTTTTAAACAAATTAACAACTATGCGAGCAAATCAAAAGATTTTACTTGCACTAGACCGTCGATTTCAGCAGAAACGTCACAAACTGTGCAAACTTTAAAATATACTTTATGGAACACTGGTCAATACCTCAATCAGGATAGAATTTGATTTGGAATTAAAAATAAATAAATAATAAAACGCTGTACAAAGAAAAAAACCAACAAAAAAAACAAACCAAAAAAACAAAAACAAAAAAAAACAACAAAAAAACAAAAACAAAAACAAACAAAACAAAAAAACAAAAAAAAAAAAAACAAAAAAAAAAAAAGAAAGAAAAAGAAAAACAACTGTAGTTTAGTATTATGATTATATCCTTTTATTTCATTGTTCCTAGGGGTTGTTTTAAATTGTTTCATATTTTATTATGCATGGTAATTATTTCATTATATAAGGCACTAAATTTTTATTCTATTCATATGTATAACGTCTGTTCATATATATTTATTATCTGTAAAGCGCTTTAGAAGATGCATGTCAATAGAGCACTATATAAATCTTCTGAACTACAATTACATACTATCAGTTAGTTCAGGAGCTAGCGTCGAACGTCGGAGCTATCAGAAAAGATATGAATTTGATTGAATGGAAAAGGGATTCTTTATCAATATAACTTCATTCTGTCTCTCTAGGAAAGTGATCCTTTTTGGGGGTACCTATAATTGCAAAATGAAGGTAATAAGATGAAAAGAATTGTTTTATGTAAAAGAAATGTTTTCTCGAATTGAACATATACCACATTTGATTTTCAAAGTGAAACTATCTAAGCCATTCGGGCCCTAGAGGAGGGTAGGGGTTTAAACAAACTAGAATCTATACCATACGATGATGCTCGCAAATATATAAATTGTGTTATTGAAATCTAGTGGCTCTTTGGATGTTTGTTTGTTTTAGATTCTCAAAAACTGTTCATATATGTTTCTTTGAAAACCTCTATTTCCGTTATACCCTGGCCTCCCGGTGATTAAATGTTAAAGACAAACCCAAAACCTAATTAACAGGTAATTTTAGATTCTCAAAAACTCTTCTCATATGTTTCTATGGAAACCTCTAATTTAGTTCTACCATGGACCCCGGTGATTAAATGTTAAGACACACCCAAACCCAAATTACTAAGTAATACACAGAGATTGCCGAGTGGTACCCCCGCCCTCCCCTCTAGAATGTCTAACTTTCTTGTAAATATTTCTTTCCTTTCTCAGGATATAACTAAGTACATGTGCACAGATAACACAAATAATGTAGATTAATTCATTGAAATGTCATTTTTTTTTATTGAAAAGAATATCATCATCATCATCAGCATCATCATCAAAGATATTATTTCTTCAAATAAGAATAATATATATATGTGTGTGTGTGTGTGTGTGTGTGTGTGTGTGATTGTGATGTATATATGTATGTATGTATATGTATAACCGTTTATACGCAATGTTTCTTTTTAAAATGCAGAAGAACATAAAAAAGTACATTTTATAAGTAGCAGGTAAGTCTAAAAAAAAAAAACAGGACATGTATATCGACGCAGTAAGTGAGGGAACACACACACGAGCGCGCACGCGCGATGTATTCTAAATTCATCCAGTTGAATAGTGATTTTGGTGTTTATGTTATATTTACGTGCTAGTAAAGGTTTGCAATGACATTGGGCTACGAAATCTGTACATAGCCTGGTGTGTTAGAAAGTTTTCATCAGGACTGGTGTATGCAGTCTGATTAAAACCACGCCAGGGTTTCCGATGAGTGCAAGGAGATGGGGTGTTTGATCAGACTGTGATGTATATAAATTTATTTGTGAATAAATTGAATCACGATGCAGAAATCAATGACTGGATAAACTATATGAATAAGATCACCAAAATATGCGTCCATGTCCATGAATTAATACTTCATTTGTTGTGATAATCAGTTATTTTTCCTATCGTTACTTTCGGTATAAAAATGTGGGCGTCACCCATATGTATCTATATTTGAAAAAAGATGCTAGACATATGGACCCAATAGCGTTTTTAAATATGATTGGATAAAGTTACATTAAAAAAAATACATTGTTTATTCCAAAATTAGATTGCAGCAGTGATATCGACTGCAGACGTTTTCTTAAAAATGATTTTAATTAAGACAAGTCATTTACCAAACATTCCGCGAAACTAAACTAAAATATCAACATAGTTAAGAGTAATTATACATAAATATACTCTGGAAATTCTTGTTTAGAATAAATGATAAAAAAAAAAAAGAAAAGAAGAATCTTCGGAGTCCTCACAATCCCTGTCGACTGTCATTGTCACTTGTATTCATGTATGTTAAATGTATACATGATACACCGCAGTGGATGAAAATGATTATTTAAGGAGGTAATCTACACCATCACAATGTCTGACCTCCTTTTAAAGCATAAACGAAAATATAGATATCAGACTATTGTATTTTAGACCGCAGGTTCGAGTTTTATGATTATCATTTTTGTTTTTCATATTGCATTTTACCAAAACTGCATTTTTTGACTAAATAAAGTAAACTCGAAAGTTTTCAATTCCAAAATATTGTTGTACATGCATATCCATCTTCTATCCACATTATTTTCTGTGGTGTAACATTCCTCCTTAATAAAGGTACACTGTCTTCTTCTTCGTGACAATAAGTGACTATTTCAACTAGAAGAGTTTGAAATACGTAAATTTACACTTGTGTGTACTGCAAACACCATTAGTTTTACTCTTGATTATATTATCAAAAGACAGTAAAACAGGAGAGCCTAAAGGCGACCCCAGATCACTTGCCTTTCAGATTATTTCAACTATTGTATTTCTACATGAGTTTAGTTTGAACTTGTTCTATTCTCCCCGAGTGCCTTTGATTGGTCTACAGCAAATTCTAATCAAAGAAAAAAGAAATGTTTACAACCTCATGCGAGCTAAATAGGCCTAATATACATTAATGAAACAAGGAACGAATTAACAAAGTTCGTGCTGAATATTGAAAATATTATATGATATGCCTTAATAATATATAATCAGAAACTAGTTCACGTATGTTTTATTAGATGTAGTGTGTTTTTTTTTTTTGAAGCAAAAATAATTGCACATCAAATTCTGACTAATCAAAATCACCTACGTCAACAATATATTTGTACGGTACTGATCTATGGCGTCCTTCTACATGTAAACGTCTAATAGTAATAGGAATAAATCTACGATTATGTTTTAGTCTTTTCGTATTCAAATAACGTGCTTCGGATGTAACAATAGTCGCAAACAATGAAATATACATTGGTTTACCATTTGTGGTACGGCATTTTGGGAACGCAGCTAACACATGCATTTAATCCGTTTATGGATCATGATCTTCATTCGATTGACTGGGTTGGTTCAAACGAACTAAATAATATTATGGTACGTACATGTATGATCAGTCAGTAAAGTAATGTGTTTTGGAGTTCCATGCATGATAAAAAACAACAACAACAAAAAAAACAACAACAACAAAATAAACTACCGCTTACTGCCACTGCATGTTGCTATAACGAGAACTGAAAAACCTGCCCCAAAACTTACAAAAGTATAGACACTTAATAATGAGAAGCATCGAGTTGCAGCATTATACATTTGATACATAGTCGTTTGAAAAACTTTACAGAGCTTATGTTGATTTGTTGAATGTATTATAGTACAAACTTTTGAATAAAATTTACACATGTGGCAGTCAGTTGGGTTCAATTGTCAATGGTAGAGCACCTGACTAGAGATTCAGAGGGCTTAGGTTCGAATACTGGTCTGGTCTGTTTCATTTTCCCCCTCCCTGTTACATTTGGTGTAACTGATCAGACAGGGATTCAAACCCCAGAATCTCCAGTAAGGTGCTACCAAATGAGCTACAAGGTTGAGTCAGTAAGTAACCAGTCTAATTCATTTCTAGTTGAGATCCACCTATTCTTTTTTGATGTAATTGCCCACTAGTATGATGCACTTAGACCAATGGTGTTCAAGTGCCATTATCCCAGAAATGAAAAAGTCAGGGTCCTTTCCATTGACCCACTCTTGAACTGCCGTTACGACTTCTTTGTCAGACCGAAAATGACGTCCACAGATATTCTTGTTTGGGAATAGGAAGAAGTCGCTAGGAGCTAGGTCAGACAAAAAGGCAGGATGTGGTATTAATTTTTACCCATTTCACTCTACAGCATCCATTGCAACTTTGCATGTGTGGGTTCTCGAGTTGCCCCGTTGCAGCAAAACACTTGGTGTTTTTCACAGATGGCGGTTCTCAGTTGCTCTAGCAAGTTTGTACAGTACACTCCAGTTATTGTACTTCTCTTGGGCGAAAATAAAATATATGTGTGTTTCCGGTTTTCCAACCCTACCTATGTTTTTGCTGCTGATACTAAATATTTTATTGATGATTATATACATAAAATGAAAATTTGCAATTTTCAAACTAGGAATTATTTTTCTTTTTGGATTTGAGTTTCTCTGATTTACGTATTAGCTACTCTAATCTTCGAAATGTTTACAAAGTATTTGTAATATACACAGACCTGTATCAAAGCATATCAAAAATGAAAATTTTGAATAAAATGTTTAAAAAAAAAATGTTTTACCTACCTACCCTACCTAATTTTGAGGGGAATGAAATAGGAAACACACATACATTTTATTTAGGTCTTGAGTAAAAAAGTCCAATACCTTGGGTGAAAAGTCCAACATAATGCCTTTTGCATCCCAAAATACTGTGGCCATCACCTTGCCAACAGATGGTTGCATCTTAAAACTTTTTTGGCCTCATGGATCCTGGCCTTACCCATTGATGACCCTGAGCATTATTCTCTGGCTCATAATTTTGAACTCAAGTCTCATTTACAGTCAGCAGATGCAAAAGAAAATAATCTTTTGACCTAATAATCTTCAACAAGGTGCTGCACACTGATGCTCTGGTTGCCATTTGCTCATCGCTAAAGGATCTGGGGACCCAGTGGGCTGTTAGGTTCTGCATACTAAATGATCATTTAAAATTGTTGAAACACTACCATGTGAAATGCCTGTGCTATTTCTTCCTCCTGAATTTGCTGGTTCAGAGTATACCAGAACCCATACTTTGTTACACATTTCTTCATAGGTGGCATCCAGTGGGCGTCTAGACCTGGCTTCATCTTCTAGAGATGTTCTACTGGGTTTGAATTCCCCTGCCCAGAATTTAACCTGAGCATAAGATGGTGCAGAAAACCCATATACATTGGCTATTTTGTATTTTCTTGCCTGTTTTGCCTTTTAAATACAAGTACCAAATTACAGCATGGTATTCAGCTTTAGATGAAAAGCATGCCTTTGCATCACTAGCCATGTTTAACATTCAATATCTTAATAAGGAATGACTTAATACACATGCAAATTTGTACCCAGGTATAAAACATGTATTGAAACAAGGCATGAAAATCGTGACCATCTCGATCAATCAAAAATGGGATAGGCTGGTTACTTATTGACTCGCCCTTGTATCCGGCCACCAGCAATTGAACATGGCTGACTGCAACATTCCATCCCCCTTAAATATCTTCGTCCCTTGAAGACGCACAACTCAGATCCTTATGCCCCTGACAGGACTTTCACCTGCAAGGTCCAGAGGTGGTCAATGACACCCAAAAGTAGCTGGAAGGGAGAACATGCTTGGGTGGAAAGGTTCAAGTTTGTTCAAATGAAGGGTCATGCTCTCTCCAAAGGGGAGATAATCAAGAAAAAGTGTAAATAAGGTGGGTCAATTAAAAATCTTCTCAAGAACCTTAATGATGAATATCCCACATTGTTTGCTGCAATTGGCTTTGTTAAAGAATAAAGGATGAAATTATTGATTCATAATAACAGTTTGGATTGATTTTCCTGTTCTTTCCAATTTGTTCTGTTCCACATTTTATCATTAACCTGCAAGTGGCAGCTGTTCACTTCTCCTGGTTTTGTCTATTGTGTGATTGCTAGTGTACATGTGGGACTTAATAATCTAAGTCCAGGTTGGGATGTGTTGTATCTTGGGGGGAAAAACTCATCAAAGACAGCTATACAGGTGGTGCTTTTATTTAGCCATACATACACATAGGCAATCGTGCTACTTTGACTAAATTCATGATTTTCCATTTAGGTGGTAAAGTAAATGTTACAACACTGAACTACATTCTACCAGGAATATTTCTTTTTGAGTCATCACAATTTAAGTAAAGTTTAAATACAACATTAATATTGATTAAAATCAGATATTTGATCCACTTCTGATTTGATATATTGCTACACTTTGTATCAAACTTAGAGCGAATCAAAGATCTAATTTTAATTAGATTGAAATTTAAAATGTTAAATTCAAGGGATGCAACTAATGAATTGAGATTTTGACATGTATCTTGCCTAAAATCTTTGTATAATGGTGTGTTGCATATTTATTAGTTCCCCAATGGCTTTGGTGCAGGGGATTATCAGTTTAACTTCAGTCTGAGTGTCTGCCCATTCTTCTGTCTGTCATTCTACTTGAGGTTTTCTGGATTTTTCTCTATACTGGATGAAGATATTCAACTGAAATTTTGTACATGGCTTTGTCTTGGGTAGTTAGAGATCAAGTTTAGTTTCGTTACACTGGACTTAGTTTTGACTGAATTATGCCCCTTGTTAAAATTGCAAGAATCATTTTTCCAGACTTTCTCCACACTGGATGATTATATTCAATTGAAATTTGATATGTGGCTTTGTCTTGGATAGTTACAGATCAAATTTGAGTTTCGTTACGTTTGACTTACTTTTGACTTAATTATCCTACTAGTGGGGACTTTGTATTAGTATACTCAGAATGCTTGTTAAATTTATATTATGCATTCTTTTCTTTATTTCAGCCAGGAGACAATGTGATTGTAATGAAAACAAAAGCCAATGAAAAGTATACATGCATTTTACCTGAAAGTGCTGAGACATTGGAGGAGGTAATGTAATATAATTGACACAGAATTCATATCAAATATAGATGCCTTAATTATTAAAAATATTTGCATTTTTTTTAATAACATAAAAGTGGACAGAAAACTTCTTATTAATATTGTAGAAAAATTCCATTTCATTGATATTAACCTCATGATTTGATAATTAATTGATAGATGAAAAGAAGAGGGGAATGAATTAATTGATAGATGAAGAGAACAGGGAAATGAATAACATGTAATTGTATGGTTATCTCATCGTCAATTCCACAAGATGAAGATTTGTCACTATTCCCCCCTGGATGCATGGTCGTGCTCACTCCTGTATTATTATATTGAAATCATGTAGTCTTTTCAAAAGAGTTGATGGATCCTCAGTTTAGTACTGTATTTTTTCTCTAGAAAACATTGAAAACTTGGGGTACTTTCAGTGGCACTCAGACCCAAAGCACATCATACACCATAGGGAGTTAGCAGCTATAAACCTCTCCACCTATGATCTTTTATAAAATTTTATAGACTTTATGTAAATCTTCCCTTTTTCTTTTGTAACCAACAGGAACTGAGAAAAAATTATGATGGACCTAGTCCTGATGCATTGATTAGTGGTTTGTTTGAACAAAATTCTTGCTCCTATAGGGTAAGAGCATACTTATTTATTTAATTTATTTATAGTCTCATACCAACCTTTTATAATGTTTCATAAATGAATGAGGTGTCTGTCATGTTTTAACGAGATCTTCTAAGTATTACCTTCTCATTTGCCTTTAGATTGAAAGCTATTGGACATATGAGTTATGTCATGGAAGGTATTTAAGACAATACCATGAAGAAAAGGAACTGAGCACTGTAAGTTTTTATACACTATATGAAGAATATCTTATGGTAAATGATGAAATACTGATGCTTGACGGTTGCATATTCACAAATATGAAAATGTAACTCTGTTGTCAATTCCTGATCATAATTTGATAAAATCTATTATAGGGGAGAATGGGGTCATAAATACATTTAATTAAATGTTTGATCTTTGAAATTGAATGAGAGGAGAAGGTAAGATAAAGGCCATAATAGCCTCCATTTTGACAAGTCAAAATGGACAAAAATGTGGAACATTATTTAGAATAGGCCTTATGCACTGCCCAGAGCAAAGAGGGCTAAAATATTTAGAAACGCAGATCAAGTCCACCTCAAAATAAGTATCAATTTTAACATATGACATATTCAAGTTTACTGGAATGTTACAAATGAATGAAAATTCATTTCTTCATTTTTGGCCAAAAATGTACAAATATGAAGAATGTCGCTTTAGAAAATATAGAACATGCATGTATCTACCTTTTGAACTTGCATATTTTGTACATCTGTATGTGCTGCAGCTTTGCTATAAAAATGGTATGTAGACAAAGGTGTACTCTCATGTTTTCCAAAGAAAAATGTATAAAATAAAAAAAAATAAAAAAAATTGCCATTTCGCTCAGATGTGTAACAGTCTTGTGGCTTTAGACACTCACCTTCTTATAAGGAATGTTTACACGAAGTATGAATATATTATAACAAAAAAAGTGAAAATAGTGAGATGGATAAAAGTTCACAGTGATCTTGATCTTGGAGGTATGACCTTGGATGAAGGTCATGACACACTGGCTTCCCATAAAGAACATTTTCACAGAGTATAACTTTATTCCCCTGAGGCATAGAGAAATTTTGGACCAGACAAAGTAGTTCAAACAGACAAGAACAGATAATGCCTTAACGTAATATTTCCTGTCAAATGACAGGTGTTTAAAATATAATGGAAGTGTGATGTCCCACCTCTATGACACAGGTCTTAATAACTTACCAATGAATTTGATATGAGGTGAAGCAGTGTAATTGTGACTTCTTGTCTCACTATTATAAAGTGTATCTTATTAGCAAACCAATTTAAGCACTATAAATAACTAATGAATGTCAATCGAGTAAACACTTTGCAAATGTATTGCATTATCAATACATGATTCAGTCATTAAAATTGCTTTGTGCTGAATGGTATATCACCATCAGATCCATTAAAATCATATTGCTATTAGATAAAAATCATATTGTAATTCCTGTGGTGTGAATATTATGAATTTTGAACTGCTGTTCCCTATGTGCTGTGCTAGGTTTAGTATTTCAACTTGTCAACAAAGAATTACTGTATGTGTTATGAATGCTTTCTTTTTTCCAGAAAAAGCCACAAGTACAGGAATATTTCTTAGGCTATTATGGACATCACAGACCTTCAAAAGGACAAGGTGGATTTTTTTCTTTCATTTGCAATCGTCAAGATATGCATCTCTTATGTATAGAGAACTTTGAAGAGTGGGGGGAAAGTTTTATATACATGTACAACTGATATGCCTTAGATCTTGTTATGATATGTACAATTTTGAAAACAGTGTCTTTCTTTCAGATTTAACAAAAGTGTTAGAGGAGAAACTAAAACCACAGCAAGTAAACATCTCATTAACTTCCGAATTTTCTAGGGAAATTTTTCCAGAAAAACAAATACATTGAAAATATGTTGAGTATTTAGACGCTTGAAATTTTTTTTCATTATGATTATTTTAATTAATTGCAGATCAAAAGTAAAAGAGTAGATGATATAGAACTACCTTACTATGAAGTGAATATGACAGAGGGAACAGAGTGTGATCTAAACAAGACACCACGACAAGTCCGAATTCTGTACATCTGTCAGCCAGATGGACGTGGAGAAATATATGAGTTGAAAGAAACTTCAACTTGTGAATATGAAGTATTGGTGCTTACATCTGTTCTTTGTGCAAATCCTAAGTTTAAGTAAGTGCATTATTGGCCATCCTGAAATAATCATATCGAAGAGAAGTTCATCCAGAATTTGTATATTTGTATGTCTGTATTTCCATCATTCTGGTATTTTTTCACATTCTTCTTCACATAGGGACACAAAGCATTTGTTACATGATCTCAATTTATTTCAAACCCATAATCCTTTGTCAGGTGTTTTACAGAATAACATGCAGACATAATAAACAATACAACAACATGGCCACAAGTTGTCAAAGGATCAATTCAGGATAACAAAAGAAAAGACTTATAGCCTAAATAGGGGAGAACAATTATCTGGAAAAGACACATTGTTATTTTAATTCTAATTGTGTTTTTGTAAATTTTGAATTGTTGTGTATATATATGTATTCCCTTTGACTAGACCTTCCATTAGGTAACAAAGTTTGTGACCTCCTGACATCTTGTTTTGTATTTCTCTGAAGATTTTATATATGTACAAATTTACAGCTTTAATAAAAGAAATTTGAGTCCCTGGAGAACTGTGTATATAACTTATGTTGAAAAAATACTTTTACAACCAACACAAATATTATACCATACTACTGAAGTTTTACCAGAAAAAATATCTACACATGATCTTGTAGAGTTGAAAATTATGTATAGTCATTATACTGTATGTTCAATATTCTCAAGTTATCTGTTTTAATACCTTAAACTTTCTAACTCGGGGGCATCTGAATATCATTTGATGAATATTAAATTTATTGAAAGCTACACACAAACACACACACACACACACACACATATATATATAGTGAATTTGTTGTCTACTATGAAGTGAATTTGTCATAATTCTTTACTATAAACACAGTGAATTATGCTTATAACACATATTTTTCAGGTTCCCAGAATTTTTTATAGATTCATGATTGAATATATTATCCATTAAAAACGTTTATTGCATTATAAAGCTCATTCAGTTTGTGTATCATAGTTACTCAGACATGTACTCATAATGCTGACTCAAATTTTCTGAACTCCAAAATTTCTTGGGTCAATTTGTATAATTATTCATTAATATGTAACTTCTCATTCATGCAGACCAAAGAATCCACCAGTTAGCAAGATAGCTTGTCATGCCATGGCTGGCTCGCCCATCAGACCTAAAGACCTGGATCACGAGTTTCAGATACATCCTAATGCTAAAGCATATACTGTATGTGATCCAAGTTTTTCTGAAAGATAAGGCTGGTGATATTTTATTGTCCTTTGATTAGATGCATACATTTTCAGAGAGTCTTAATAAAGTAGTAAAACAAAATATAAAAATAATGCATGCATCTCATTTCCAAACAAGTAGAAATTTTATTTCAGTTTTTGTGTAACTATTGGCATAGTTTGAGTGTTTAATTGACAGGTACAGATTAGTCCAAATGAAGAGGAAGAAGAGGAGGAAGAAGAAGAGGAAGAGATAACTCCAGATAGTCAATCTTCCAAAAAAGAATCGCCTCCTCCCAAACCTGTGGACACCACGCTATCATCCACCACTGACAATCAGGTTCTGAGGGACTTCCTGTCTGGAGACCACTGCCTCCAAGGGGTAAGTCATTGCTGAGTCAGCAAGTTATTTTGTATCAATGCCTCAAAGAAGTAAGTCATTGCACAGTCGGCAAATTGCTAAATTAAACTGTCTCCAAGGTGTAAGTCATTCTGAGTATGTAAGTTGTGAAATTAGACTTGCCTCCAAAGAGTAAGTCATTGCTGGGTGAGCTAGTTATTTTGTTACAATGCCTCAAAGAAGTAAGTTATTGCACAGTCGGAAAGTTGATGTAAAGTTAACTGCTCCAAGGTTAAGTCATTGATGTGTAAGCTGCTAAATTAAACTGCTTCCAAAAGTATGTTATTATGTATTCAGTAAATTATTGAGTTAACTGCTTAAGTTGTAACTCATTGCTAAGACAGCCAATTTCACAGAAAATCAAACTACCTCCAAGAAGTAACTCACAGCTGTATGTATAAGTTGTAATGTTAAATAACCTCCAAGAAAGCAAGTTATTGCTGACTCAGTAAATTGGTAAGGTACACTGCCATTACAAAAACTTTCCAGTGCTTGTCCAATTTTTTATTTTTCCCCTTAGAATCCATCATTTAAATCAGTTACCAATCCTCTGTAAATGTAGTGCCATGCAAGCAGGAGTATGAAGTGTGCAGTGGCATGTGTGTCTGCTACATGCTATATACTGACAATTTTATCCAAGTGCTATATTACCCCAGTTGAATTGAGTCACAAGTTCTCCTCATTTGAAAATTCACTCTAGTTTTGTTTATTTGTCTGGAATTATATATTGTTTTTTGTTTCCCTTGTTTTGATTAATTTATGTAAAATACACTGGGTCATCAGTTTTTTTTTCTTGTATTACAGGGAACTGGTTGGTGGAAACATGAGTTTTGTTTTGGAAAGTATGCAAGGCAGTTTCATGATGTAAGACTAATGAACTAAAATGTTTATATATATGTACATATATATCTGTATACTTGCATTTTCAAATTGGAATTTAAATGTTTATACCTACAAAAGCTAAGACAAGTGTATAGTTTACATCTTACTTGGAAAATGATCATTGTAATTAGATGTATGTTTATTTGTATTTGGTGAAATGTTTAATGTTTGCAAATGAACTAATTATATCTATAAATCCAACAGGATCCAGAAGGGAGAACAGTTATCTACCTTGGACAGTGGAATGAACTGAAACACTTACATTGGGTGTCTAAAAATCCATCAAAAATGCCAAAAGACAAGGGCAAAAGAAAGTAAGAGTGATTAAAAATTTGATAAAATCATATGATAGCTGGCAATGAGAAAAAAAAAGGTTTTTGTTTTAATTTGGTTTAAATCAATTGACCCTTAAACTAATTCCCAATATGAATATATTAATCTGGATGCTTTTTGGATTCTTGGTGATTTTGACCTATTTTCATTTTGGCAAATGACAGGTCACTGTCTTTACTGTTCACTGATGGAGATGAATGTGAAGTCACAGGAAAAAGAAGATTAGCTGAAGTTAGATTGAAGTTGGTATTTTTTAAATTAACTTTCTTGCATTTCCATAATAAAACCAAAAACATCTTATATACTTTTTGAAATGTAGAATGTATATACTGACAAGTCTTAGCAGTCATTCTTGAGATGATCAGTGTGTATTTTATAGCTTTTCTTTACTTGTAGTAAACTGAGTTTAGTTTAGTTGAATGCATCTTCTGAAAGATTAATTGCATGTTACATACTATCTTTTACAGATGTGTAGAAAATACTTTAGCACCACATTCTGTCTCTATTTACCTCATAGAACCAAAGACTTGTGAATATATCATGGGGGTAAGTAAGAATGCTTTTCATTTATTCAGTGCAACAGTTACATGTAGTGTAAGGTATTATGGATGTTTAGACTTATTAAAACTTTTGAAGTTCAGAAGTGCATACTTGAATTTTTTTTTGTGTGTGGCATATTATTGTTCGTGTCTCCCTCAAAGAAAATGAACATATATGATAATATTTTCTGTTGACCATATAGTAAACATTTTTATGCCCCCAATATCAAAGATCAGGGGCATATTGTTTTTGTCCTGTCTGTCATTTTTTCTGAAACTTTAACCTTCCTAATAACTTTTAAACAGTAAATGCTAGAGATTTGATATTTCACTTGAGTATTTCTTGTGACAAGACCTTTCCTTTGGTGCCAAAATATTTGACCTTGTGACTTTGATCTTGGTGTTTGACATACTTTTTAAAAACTTTAACCTTGGTTGTAATTTTTAAATGGTAAGTACTAGGGCTTTGATATTTCACATGAGTATTCCTTGTGACAAGACCTTTCCATTTATAGTAAAACTTTTTACCGTGACCTTGGCATTTGACCTATTTTTTAAAAATGTTGACATTGGTCATAATTTGTAAATGGTAAATATTAGGGCTTTCATATTTCACATGAGTATTTCTTGTGATAAGACCTTTTCTATTGGTATCAAGATAGTTGACCTTGTAACCTTGACCTTGGCATCTGACCAACTTTTTAAAAACTTGAACATTGGCGTGACCATCATTGGAATTTGTCATTATTGGGGGCATTTGTATTTCACAAACACATCTTGTTTCTGTGAAGAAACTTACGTTGTACTGTAAAAATTACAATCATGAGAAGGAACTTTTCATGGCAATATACCTTGTGTATTAATATTGAATTTCAATTCAAACCAATTGACATTTGACACTGTAGAATGAAAATCACATATAAGAATTCTGTTCTACATGCATTTTTTACAGATTGAATCTCCATTATTTTGTTCCATACTGGACAGGGCTAATGAGTATGGCATTATAAAGGACATAAAGGTTTAGACAGAACTTCCTGGGAAAATGAAATCCAAAAGTCTTTCATGTGATATGCATGTTTGTGTGGAAAAAATGAATGCTTTACATGGAGTGCAATTGTTGCAGTTACCATATTGGAATTTGGGTATTCTACAGTTTAATGAAAATGCTATTTTTAACTTTTATCAAATGTTTACATTTTGTTTTGATTGGCTACAACTGCATTTTATCAAATTCTTTGACTTTCATGTAATAGAATGTAAAAGTCATCTTGTTCTATTGAGTTTCTGCATTGTTCATGTATTGTAAATTCCACTGATTTGTGTGTTGGTTATGAAGTGTCATTCATACATGTTAAACTGTTGACTTATAAAGATAAAAAGTATAGATGAAAAACAAAAATATGTAATTATCATTATTACACTGGACTATTGTTTTCTAAATCACAATCAGACTAAAGTACAGACCTATATTATAAATATATATATTTAGCTCTCTCTCTCTCTCTCTCTATATATATATATATATATATATATATATATAATATTGTTCTGTAATTTTGTCAGATTGGTAAAATCATGCTATGCAGACATCATGTCTTCCCAGGGTTATATGCAGACATTTGAAATGTTAATAAAGTAAATAACAACCTTTAAATACATGTACATATAGTTCTACACATGATTCCTGTAATAACCAGTATTTTGTTGTATTGGTAGCTATTGGTCAAGCTAGCTCGTACAGTAAAGCAAAGAAAAAAAATTATGTTTGTTTCTAGTTACCCGATCTACCTGGACTCAAAGCTTCTGACCAGGATTTTTGTAATCAAATATTGGGGGGGGAAAATAATTTCCAGATTGAAATTTGTTTTAATTCTTATCTGAGTTAGCTTATAAAATAAACAAATGGCAGATCCCAGTGACATGGGAGTTAGCCTAGGTACTGTGATTTACATTCAAAGAATGCAGTCATGATAGTGAGAACTTGGTGATTACATCATTTAGTAACTCGAGTACTTTCTGAGATACTTATGGTCAACAGTACAAAGCTGGACCTCCGTTTTTAAGGTTATGTCCAAAAGACCTGTGATTCTCACTTCTAAGTGCCGACAGTTTGGAGAAGGAGCAGTCACCACTTGTGTTTGTGTCTTAGGTTTGACATGGCATGAGTGGAGCTCGAACTCTCAACCTTCTAGTTACAAAGCAAGTGCTCTACCACAACAAGGATACTACACCTGTGGTGCAGGGTTCAATTTCTTATTTTTTAGGTCTTACAGTGTGACCTATATGCATGATCAATTCTTGTTATTTAGTTCTTAGTATAAGTCCATTTCTTGGAAATTGCACAATCCAAAACCCAAAGAAAAATAATCATTTAAAAAAACTACCTACTTACCTGGGTTTTTTCCCCTAGGTAACAGGAACCAAACATATTTCTTTTGGCCTAATCATTATACATTCTATATGTCCATCATTATTTTGTGATGCAATCTCTAGTGTTTGATAAACTAGAGTTCATATTCAGTATATAACTGGATAATGTATGGAAGATTCTTATAGATTTTCACTTCCAAAGGCCTACATCTCTAGATTTTGATGTCTAAAAGCAAGATAATGATTATTTTGTATGATTACTACTTTAGTGTTTTTAAACTTACAATTATTCATTATTCAATGATCTATGCTAGCCAGGAGTTTTTGATTTACTAAATTCCACACATATCCATGGCCCATCATATGAAAATTGGGGATTTTTTATACACTTCACAAAGCAGATGTCAATGACGATCATTATATGTATATACAATATGCTCCTTGATAGTATATTCCATACAATTAACAAGCTCTGTAAGCAATATTCTGAATGATAAACCATACAACAACTCTCTCCCCTTTCAATGAATATTCTTACTTCATAATATAAAAAGATATGGTGAAATAAACAATCCCAACTTTAGCATACCACTACAGGCTAAGGATTTGCGAGGAGCTTGTAGCATGTCAAAAACTACTTGCTAATGAAAATGGTAATAAAGTAGATAATGGTCAGAGGAGAATGTCTACAGATATTCAGGTCACTAAATTAAAGGTTAAGGTCACAAGGGGAAAAAATAGTAGTGGGATTGTATTTGTAGTACATGTATTTAGGACTATATGTACCATGGATATCTGCCTGGGTAGCTTAATGGTTAAAGCACCTGACTAGTAATACAGGCTTGATTCCTAGTCCAACTCAAAATTTTTTCCTTCCAATTTCATATAGATAGATACACATACACTGTAAAATCATCTTGAACTTGATGGTCTAAGAAAAACTGAGCTATCTGAGGGTTGGAGTTACTGATGTAATAATAGAGAAAATGTAGTTAGGACCTCCAACTTGATTCAACCTATCCAACGATATTGATATTCGAGTGAAGTTCAACTGTGTGTGTATATGTGTGTATTTATATAATTGAGCCGTCCCATGCGAAAAGGGCCCTTAAGTATTTCGACGTCATAATGAAAAAAACGCTAGTAAAGTTAACGTCATCATTTGCAAGTTGCGTCTGTTACATGTGTTTGTAACGTTGCTGATATTTACACGAATTTTGAAACCTGAAACATGTAAAACAACACAGAAAGATATATGAAATTGAGAAGAAAATATGGACTTTTTAGAGGTGAGTTCAGCCTGGACTTGTCTTATGCAGCACAGATGCAGATGGCGACAAGGTCCCTCTCGTTTTAACCAATTTGAAAGATGACTATATCAATGCGAATCTACCACCAGCGATATTGCCTGGCGGGTTAAGTCAAGAGAGGCAAGAATACCTCTACAGGCACATCAGGACTCATTTCCGGGAATGTTTTAAAGACACAACATGTCCGGAATTTCCTGAAGAATGATTAAACTGTGTGTGATAACGTCATATTTGTAACTTTATTTTTGTAACGTCATTTAAATATGTTCCTTATCTTTGAAAGTCTATATTTCAGTAAATATGCTGAATATTTGAACCAAACTTCATATGTTGCTTTTTTATATCATTACTTATCATAATCCATCAAAAAATGATTTTTGAAATTTTTTACCATAAGGGCCCTTTTTGCATGGGACGGCTCATATATATATATATATATATTATTGATATTGCATTGGCGAGTCTGCCACCCATTGGGGTTGCAGGTGAAGGTCCTGCTAGGGGCAGTGATCTGGATTAATTTTGTCTTCGAGGGAGAAGACAATTTCAGGAAGGAGAGATGTAGTATTTAAGGCAGTGTGGACTGTGGATATTGCCCTAGATAGCTCAGTGATTAGAGCACCTGATTGTAATGCATTACATTACAAATATACAATTCAAATGTATTACACATGACAGAAAAACTTGAGCATTGCTCAACCTGTAAATTTCTCATTTTGAACAATGGTTGGTGAAAGGTAAAATATAGACAAGTTATAGATTTGATGACACTAGGTGAAAGTAACATTATACCCTGAATGACTCGGTATTTAGTTATGTTTAGAGTGTGCAAAGATCTAAAGATGTAAAAATATCGGTAATACATTGTAGTGGTAAGCTGTTACTTATATTTGTAAAGAATATTTATATTAATTTTCTTACATCTGTTGATTTTTCTTGTTACCTTGTATTGTTTAGCTAAGCTTGATATTCATGTACAATGAGGTGCAAATTTTGTAACTTTATGGGATTACAATTTTAAATTGTAAAAATAAAACTCTTACAAATCTAATAATGAAATATAATTTGTTTTTAATAAAAAAACGTCTTTCCAGCTACCCAAATTGAATGCTCCAAATTAACCTCCACTCCTCATAATGTATTGCATGGTATGAAGGATAAAGCACAAACAGGGACATAGACATTATGAACTGCACTTTGTGCACTGAGAAAAAAGATGGAGAAAAGATTCAACATTGATGTGACCAATGTTGTTGTTGTATATTATACAAAAATAATGACTGTTACGCTGAAGTACCAGTGGGAAAGTGAACATATCCTTGTACATGAAAAAAAGCTATAAAATACTCCCCTTTGATCCATTGTTAATCGTAGGAAAATATTAGATCCCTGGGTTAGAACAATGTGAACATCATTTTTCAAGGCTATCTGATAAGCCATATAGAAGGAGAAGTGTTCACAAGCTATTTTACACTCTCCACCCCTCTGAGATCCCCTAGAACTTTGTGGAAAACAGTTGGATCCTCCTGTTCTAATAATATGCACATCTGCAAATGGCATTGGAGTATTGTATGTGTCTATTGGATAAGCCATATAGGAGAAGTGTTCATAAGCTATTTTACATCCTCATGTTCCAATAATATGCACATCTACAAATAGCAATGAAGCTTTGTACAAAGCTTCAAGTCTATCAGATAAGTCATTTAAAATGAAAAGTGTTCACAAGTTATTTCACATCCTCTACCCCTTTTAGATCCACTATAACATTTAGAAATATAATTGGATCTTCATGTTCTGACAATAAAAGCACATCTACAAATTGCAATGAACAAAGTTTCAAGTCTATCCAATAAGCCATATTGAAGGAGAATTTGTGAGAGACTGACAACTGGACAGAAAGTACATGTCTCCTCTTTGAACAGGGGTGACATAAATATACATTTTGAGTCAGTATATGAAAATGTTTACTTCATAGCTCCTAGCTAGACAGTAGTGTAGTTCTCATTAGATATTATTCAAAGCATATGTGGGAGAGTAGAGCTACAAACTCTACTGCTCTTTGAAAACTATTTTTATACCCCTGTTGTAAAAAAGATGGGACAAGTAATATTTCCCATGCTCACTTACTTCTCCATTTATTCATTAATGTATCTGACATTTAAACTTTTAAAGATATTTTTAAAGATTAATGGCCACATTTTGTGTCAAGGTCATGGCCATGGAAGAATTTTTTTTCAGTCCAATGCAAAAGGGAATCTGCATAAAAGTCATTCTCAAAGGTGTTAAGTGACCTTAAGCACACATATCTCATGGGCAACAGATGTCGGTAAATCATTTGTCTTGGTTCCATTGATATCAGAAGCTATGAAATGATGACATATATCACACAAAGGTTGCTTTCTTGTAGATGACATGTCGAGACCTCACTCCAAGGTCATATCTTAAAAGGCATGGTCACTGAGGTTGTTGAAACATCTTAAAAGAAATGGTCATTGTGGTTGTTGAAACAATCATTTTCTTTTCAAATAATGTGTCCTGACCTTGACACAAGTTCACACACATAAATACATGCTTATATGTGTGTAAACATGTATCACATCTACTAGTATGTACATATTTCAGTCCTCTGGTTTAGCTTCAAGTAATTAATCAAATATGTATAAATCTGTCTGCCCATTCATCTATCAGCTCATCCAGCCATCTATCTGGCTCTTCCAACCACCTGATTATACTGAAGTTTTATAATGAAAAAATGAAGATCTCAAACAGTGATCAATCTCATGCCCGTAAAGAATACAAAACAAAGTAGTGCAAACACTGACCTCTGAAAACATCAGAGGTGGGTTCAGGTGTCTAAG
This sequence comes from Ostrea denselamellosa, assembly GCA_024699665.1. Classification (NCBI taxonomy): domain Eukaryota; kingdom Metazoa; phylum Mollusca; class Bivalvia; order Ostreida; family Ostreidae; genus Ostrea; species Ostrea denselamellosa. The sequence continues at coordinate 19,568,252 of JAMZEH010000014.1, forward strand.
AGGAGTAAGCATCCCCTGTTGACTACTCGCACCCACCATGAGCTGTGTATGTTGATCAGGTATTAAATAGAGTAATCCATAGTCAAAATGAATAATGCAATACTCTTTACAGACTTTATGTCATTATTTATGAATATAGATGAAATTGTCTGACGTATAGTTTTTTCGTGCAGACATGTTGCCTACAGATCTTGATGAATACAGAGGTCAGCAGTCTGTGACATATGGTATTACAAATGAAAAATAGAGAAAATATTCAAAAGACATTAAAATTTTATTTACCTATAACACTATTTCATGCTTTCACTTCAATATATATATATATATATATATATATATATATATATATACACACACACACACACACACACACATATACATATATACTATGGTATTTCTGATTCCTGTACTAGATATCAATTACAATCTTATCACTTCCATCACATAATCTTATTCCCTGGTACATGCACACTATATGTGCCCATCCTTGGATTCTTTTAAGGATCACATGTTTCAAGGCAAAAATTAATTATGCAGACTATTCTGTCACTTTATGTAGACTATGTCAGCTTGACCATTAAACTGTCAGGGGTCAGCTACATGGACTAGTTGTTTACCAATGTTCCCTCCATTCATCATAGACACAAAGGCTTTTCCTGTATTTTCTAACCCCTCCATGGTTGTCTCCCTTACCTATCAAAGTAATAACAGACAAATGCCTAAATTACACTTCAGGTTGTTTTGATTGTAAATGGAATGTTTACTATAACCTGTAATTGTTGAGGTTTACAAATCTTGACAAATACCTTTAGTTTTCCAGATAAAACTAATTCTGCTAATTTCTTCAAGGATTCCTCAAATTTCTCCACATAATTCAGCACTAGGAACCTAGTCCTACAACATGTGAAAGAGACCACGGTGAAAAATTTACTAAAATACTTATATTGATTGCAATATCAAATGGTAATGCTTACACAAGCACCTTGTACACCAGCCAATCATGGTGAGATATTGCATTTATACTTGTGAAATATTGGTGTATTCAAAGTGAAGCACAATTATTGAAAGTCAAGGAACAATTTGGAAAAACAAATCATTATACAACTTAATATTTCTGTACTGATAATAAACTAACGCACACAAAACTCTAGCAAAGCTGCCAAAATAAAGCCACTAAAGTAACTGTACATACAGTACATTGACTTTGCACTAAGGTATATAACTCTTGAATGTAGGGACATTGATCAAGGTTCTTGCTGTAGGGGTGCTGAGACCTACAAGTGGACTACTTCTACAAGTAAAAAGCCTCTGTTATTGTCTTTAAGTGTTAATAAATTTAAATCTATGAAATAAGATGAAAATACAATGGTAAATAAAAAGAAAAAATACATAGGTATACATGTATATGCTAATACAGAATGCAAGTGTTGAACCTTTAGCTGGCTGGAGTAACAAGCAGATTAAAACTTCTAGTACAGACCTGCTAATATTAAGCTCTTTCAGTCTGGATTCAATGCTCTCAGGTATGGGAGGGGGATAAGGTACATCATTGTTATATACTGCTATCTGTCCACACAGTATAACATTAGAGTTCTTGTTCATCTGAAAATGAATATGTTCACTACCTATTGATCATGTTTAACTGAGGAGGGAGAAAAGAGTATCTCAATAATACTCTTTACAGTTTTACACATTTTCTCTCAATAGACATCCAGGACATAAATAAAAAGATTCTTTTTTATTTACATATGTAACTCAGACTGACATGACAGAGGGACTTCCAGGTGACAAATATTGGATTCATTTAAATTAAAGTATTGAAACATCTTTAATTACCTGATTGATTACAGTGTTACTAATCTCCCCTCCAACATTATCAAAATAAACATCTACTCCACATGGGCAGAGTTCTGCCAGCCTCTCTTTAACATCCTCAGTCTTGTAATTTATGGCCGCATCAAATCCCAGCTCCTCTGTCAAGAATTTACACTTTTCCACTGAACCACATATACCAATTACTGTCGTGCAACCTTCCAGTCTTCCCAGCTAAAGTCAAAGATCATGCATTTAAATACACATCAAAACAAAAACTTCAAGAGGTCTACATGTATAACTTTCAGAGGTTTTGACATACTGTAATCTAAGCATGAAAAAAAAACCCCATCCTAGCAATTAAATTGTGATCTTTCTTTGATCTTGCAGCAAGATTCAAGGGTTGCCAGTTTGTCAAATGTCAACCCGGGTAGCTCAGTGGTTAGATCACCTAATTAGTAATGCAAGTGTCCCAGGTTAAATACTCGATTTTTCCTAAAATTTTCTTTACTTCTTTTCTACATTTATACAACTTACTGTAATACATAAGAGCTGATTTTATATCTTTACTTGAAATGACCTGGAACTATCCAAATATGCTAACTCTAAAACAGACATGGTAATATATACCACAAGATGTTTTGTAGAAACAATATAGAATGCAAATGAATTGTACATAAAATGTCACATAAAATTATATTATGGAGAAATGTTGTGTATGTCCTTAAATTCATAAAGATTTTGGGATCACATGAGATAGCCAATTTACAACACTTGTGGTTTAAGTTAATGTAGATGGAAAAACCACATGGTACCTGTCCCGCAATGGAACCACATGCACCAGCTGCACCACTAACTACCATAGCCTGGTTGTGGCCTGGCTTTATTCCACCTTTTTCTTTAACTCCAAGGTATGATGTCAACCCAATCATGCCAAGAATTGTGAGTGGTAAAGTCAGATTTCCTCCAAGTAAAGCTCTATCTAACTGAAAAATGTACAATACAATGACTTTTCTAAAGAATTACTTTCTGTACAGGTAACAAATACAAACTTCAGGTAATGATTCCTTCCTTATTAAAACATATAAAGTCCAATTTTTCTCAAGTCTGAGGCTCATAAGGCCCATACTTATTCAGTTTATATGACTCCCCTGGATAGGACACCACAGTCCATCACAATTTAATCATTCTCCTAATACCATTTACTGCACTGAGATATGTCTCATATGCCCAAGGCCTCATTGCTAGCCACATTAGTAAGTCCGGGAGTATACCTAAATTAATGTGGTGAGAATGGAGACAATAAGTGTGGTTTGCAATGATGATATTCTGGGATACACTGTGAAACATCAAGTGCTCACACTTGGATTCGAGCCAGTAATCTCAGTTTCTGTCAGAACGCTTAATATTGCCACCTGTATATTTTTATTACACTTATTTTTTTTGGTCAATTATTATCACAAGTGCATATCACAAAAGAATGCATCCATAGTTTTGTAGAGGTGATATTGTGGAAATACACTGGGAAATTTACAGTATTTTTTCCTGGCTTTCTGGAATCAATGTAAAATGAATTCTAAGGATTTTCTACACTTAAGACTAAGTTTTCATTTGGAGTACACACTTTCCTAAGTGGGGTTTGTCTATTCTGTCTTTGTTTAAAGTAGGCAACCCAGGGCCATCCAAATTGACTCTCCAAAATATCCCCTGGAGAAAACTCAGGGTCAGCACTCTTAATGACTTGTCCCAAACCCCCAAATCCTCCAGCTTCTTCACCAATCTTCCAGGGGGTCAGATAATGCACACCTGTGCTCTCATTCATTCTGCATCTCTGAAAAAGAGCTGCTTTTATGAAAATGAACATCAATTACAAAGTGCATGTACATGTAAAGGTTATAAGTTAGGTTCCTGTCACTCTATTTAGTGCAAGGATGAATTGCTTTACATGTATTAATTAAACACAAGGTTCATTTTAATGTCTTTTAGTTTTACAGAATTCAGATGCCACAAAAATAACTTATTTTGAATTATATCCCCATTTAGGAAACTCAATAAACAGCATTTTCCAAGACTCACAGCTGATGTAATCTTTTTTATTTGCCAAAAGACCAAATTCAACCATGGGCATATGATGATATATAAACAATTATTACATTTTTTGTATGTACTGGTACTTGTGACAATATACCAATTCAAATTGCTGCACAGGTGGAAATGTATCATCGTTAATTTATTTGGCTTGGATCAAGGTGCAAATCAATTCATGGTATCATACTTACCAGTGCAGGGTCTACAGATAAGTACAGGGTTTTAATGAGGATCTCTCCTGGCTCTGGGTCAGGTGGAAATGGACATTCTTCAAATCCAAAGTTGTCATCTGCTGGTACTCCATTTACACCTTGGAAATAAAATTTATTCAAGATATTTATGAAATAATGTAAGTTTACGTATAATGCTATATATAATTTTGAGACCTCAAGTGGTAAAAAAACCCCATTATCAGTAATATCTATTTGAGGTCTAGCATAGAACATCGCAAGAAACTGTGATGAATTTGTCAGCTCTTACTTTTTCATGTTGCCAGCGGAGCATAGTTACTATATGGTGATTACTTTGTCTTGTATCTGTCTCAGTGGAGTCACGGACAGTTTCAAAATTAAACATAAGCATCCGCTGGTAACATAGCAATGATGGTGGCAAAAAATACATGTTCTTTGTAAACATTCCAAAAAATTGGTGTACTTGTACTTTGGGTTGTATACTGTACATATATGAGACAAGAAACTCATGGGTCACATCATTCACCCAAGCAACTACCTTTAATTCCGACATAAAATACCAAAAATCCCAATTATGGTCCATCTGGCCTCATAAGTCATGGTGTGAATAAACTTGAACATACACTACATGAGAATTCTAGCATTTTAATCTGTTGTACCTTGTGGTTCTACGGAGTGCAAAATTACCATAAACTCAAATACATGTAATTGAACATGTTGAAGAGATCTATAATTATTTGAAGACATCATCAATTCAATTATTGTGATGCACATCAAATCAATCATTGCTCTCATCAATTCAATTGAGGTGTGCATATATTCAGTTGATGAGAGCAATAATATTGATTTGATGTGTGCATCAATTTAATTGATAAGAGCAATAATTGATCTAATGTGTGCACATCAATTTGTAGGAATTATTGCTTGCAAAATTTAATTTGGAACTTGGTATAAATGATCTCTTTAAATCAGTTGAAGATATCTTTAATTATTTACAATGCTTTTGTATAAGGAATTAATGTGTGCATCATTTTTTTTTTAACAGAGAACAACAATTCAATTAAAGAGACCATTCATTCACTTGTGGATATGTTGAATTGACGATATCTCTAATTATATAGTTGCTCTCTTTAAAAGGATTATTTGGCTCATCAAGGAATTAATATAATTTATTCAATTGAAGAGAACAATAATTCAATTATTGTATGCATTAATTAATGAATTGATGCACACTACAATTCAACTGAAGAGAGCAATACTTTAGTTACTGTGCACATTTATTGAATTGATGCATGCATTAATTGAATTATTGCTCTCTTCAGCTGAACTGTAGTGTGTAATTAATTGATGAAAACATCAATTCAATTTAAGAAAACAACAATTCAGTTAAAGCACAAATTAATTCAGCAGAATAATTAATGCTATTATGAATTCAATTAATGCATGCAATAATCCAGAATTGATTAGATATCATTATTTATTTGAAGAGATCTTTAATTGAAGACATCATTGATTATTTGAAGGGATCTTTAACTGAATTGGTGCATGCATCAAATGAGTTGGTGATATCTTTAAATAATTAAAGATATCTTCAATGATTTGAGTTTATGTTAATTTGGCCATGCTGTATATGGTTCTTGAGAATAATATATTAAAGCTCCAAAGGTTTTACTCCTCCTAGGCACCACCTTTGGTATGACCAGGGGTCCATGTTTGCCCATCTCTCTGATTGTATTTTCTATAGGAATTACGAGATTGAATACTGTTAGTTACCTTGACCTTTTCATGTAATACTTGAACTCCTCTTGTGGTCCCATCTAAACTCCAGGGGAGGTGTGGACAAATTAAATGAATCTGCATTGTCACTTCCAAGGAAGAATTATATATTTGGTGGTGGTGACCACCCCTGGAGTCGCAGATTATCCTGCCACAAAACCCACCAGGGGCAAAAGAATCTTGGTTTTGTGTCTTCAAGAATGAACACAATTTAAGGAGGGGGAATGTATTACTTAGGGCTATATGGACCATGGATATCGCCCTGGATAGCTCAGAGGTAAAAGAACCTGACTAATAATGCAAAGGTCCTGGGTTCGATTCCACGTCCAGTCATATATTTTTTCTCCTTTTTCCCCCTCTCCTTTCCTAGCTATATTACGATAATAAAAACACCACAAAGGTTAACACATATTCAATTAAACTTGATGTTTTGTAACTTCAATAAATACATCATCCTATCCTATTTTCATTTTTTCTTTCATTTTATCTCCTATTGGAAAGTGGTACGACCCTAATCATTTAAACACACTTGAATCGATCCTCTTGATATTGGTAATTCTGGTTGAAATTGGTTCCGTGGTTTTTAATTGAGAAGAAACTGAAAATTTGAAAAGTTTATAGACGATCGGAAAAGCTCCATTAACTCTCACTTCAGGTGAGCTATATTAACCTGAAAAGAACGACAAAGGAGGGTCTTTCAGTGTAACTGTAAGATCAAAGTTCATCTTCATAAAATGTGTATGACTTAGTTAATCAAATACAACCATTTCCTCACTTCGTTTGAAAGTTATTTTTAAAATGCCTCAAAATGTCCCTGAATAACAAAAGCAACCCGACAAACATATCTACCTGGTCTTTTTACGAAAATGACATGTGCATTTGTTGACATTTTACAAGTTACTCTCCTATCATCGGAGGTAGAAAAACGAAAAGATGGAAACCAACGTGCCTCGGAAGAAATCACGCCTTGCTAAAAACAAGAAAAAAGCATGGAGAAAAGTGGATATAACAGATGTAGAGGAATTCTTAGAGGACGAACGACTCCAAGAAAGGACTGGGTATGATTTTTAAAATTCTGATCTTTAGAATCACATTTGTTTCAATACCAGCTGATACATACGTCAGGATTTCCTCGGAAGATAGTTCTTCCTTCAGGAGAGCTGTTTTAATTGCTGTCTACATTCAGGCATATTCATAACACAGAAATGATATGAGCACTGTTTCAGAATTATTGGATACAATTTGAAATGTGTGTCTGGTATAGAGGGATTAAAATAATTCATGAAAACTCTTTGAGGGCCTTGTTTAAAAATAGAATGTTTCACGTAAACATCCATTATGATGCATAAAAACCAAGGTGCATAAATGTCTTGAATCAAGAGCCGAAATGATTTAGTTCCAATACACGTATTAATGCCCCAAGATCTGTTATTTATTTTGCAGAAACATCTTGGTGCCAAAACACAGTATCTTACTATCTATTTAAATGTCACATTTTATATCTGTTGTTGTGTTTACCAGGTTGGGAACACTACCTTTTACAGTGAGATCTTCTTACTAAATCCTGATTGTCCTTCTTTAGCAAGAGTAAATATGTTCTGTAAACTGAGAAAAACACATGAGTAGTACATTTCTTTGTTTCACACGAAAAGAAGAAAAAGTCCAAAACTGTCTGATACTACTGCAAATATGTAAATAAATAAAAAAACAACAAAACCAACACTCATAGTATGCATTGGGTTCCAGTGTCCTGCCTTCTTACACAGCAACATGAAATTTTTTGACTGTGTTGTCAATTTCATAGAGACAATTTGCATGATGTTGAGTGTGTGTCATGTATTCAGCACTGCCATTATTTTCAATCTAAACACCAAAAGACCCATTTGTAGTAATGTTTATTTTCTCTCTGAAGAGGGATAATCACATTTTAGCAAGAAGATCTCGCTATAGGGGAAGTGTTCTGAATCCGTTTATGGCGGATGTTACACCCGCATTCCAAGGAACCTTGCATTTCTGATGCTCTGCCACTGAGTTAGTAAGAGTGAAACCACCAGCCCATGCTATTAGAAATATTGCTATACTAATCATATTACATATACTATTTTTTAAATATATTAAAAGTGAAAGTTATGGTGTGAAGATATTGCCATAATTGGTTTTGTTTTTTTTTCTCCACAGTGGATTGGTAGCAGAAAAATCAGATGCAGAGCTATTTACACTTGAAACAAAAGCTCCAGTAATTGATACAGGTAACAAAAAGAACTTTATTACTTAGTTATCTAAAAAGGGACTGATATCATTCTTATCACTGAAAACACTTTTTATACATTAAAGGGTATTAAACAGTACTGTATCTGTGGAACACTGTATTACATCTGTTGAATATTGATTTTTGAATCCAAGGATAGGCACTTTGTTTTACTCTACATCTATCTTGAACAGTAAACAGTAGTGAATAGTACAGACTCTTGCTGTGAGTTATTGTCATTTCTTGTTTGCACATTATGCTTTCATGTCACCATGTGGTCCCTGATTGGAAATAAAGTATCTTGTATCTTGAACTGACTTCTTTTATATGTGAAGCAAAGGAAGCAGTTCCTAAGAAAAGAAGGAAAAGGGAATCCAAGGATTTAAAGTGTTACTCACATCTGTTACCAGATCCCAAGATCAAATTAGCTCGCAAGTATGTCAACTCTATTTACTATTACTAGTAATTAAATCTATTTATTTTGAATGTCTTGTTATTAAGTTATGAGTCTGGATATTTGAATTGCTATAATTGCGGTGCTTATTCTGCTAAGACTAAACACAGAAGCCAAATGTATCAAGATCGGCATATAATTGGGTGTATATACCATTATGATATTTTAACTGGATATTTTAAATGAAGATGAATAATGAAATTCTAGTTATTACTTCTGTCCATATTTTGTTCTCTGTGTGTTTCTGTATCAAACCTTTTTTTTTTTTTCATTTCTTTTTTTGTTTTTTTTGTTTTTGTTTTGAAGAACAAACTATTACAGTATTTACCCAGAGCTGTTGATCTTACATCACTTACATCTTTGTCAATGTCTCCGGGTCACTATTTTGTTTATAGTGTTCTAAAAACTTTACTTGACAGTGTTTACACTTTGAAACATTGATTCACAATACTTTTTTGCATGTATTGTTTATGTAGTTAGTGAAATAATTATGATCATACAGCATAACTTAACAAATAAAACAAAGGATGGTTTTTATATTTATTCACTCTAGGTATGAAAATATAAGATAAAAGAGGTATGGAAGTGGGTTTTACATGAATTTTGTAAGATCATAGACATTGACAGAATTGTAGGAAAGGTATGAATGGCAACTCTTGGGAAAGAGGAGATTAAGATCATTGATAAGATTGAGATCATTAATGAGATTGAGGTCATTGATATGAAACTGAAATCTTGAATAAGACTGAGATCATTCATGAGACTTAGGTCATTAAAGAGGATGGTTGATGAATGAGTGACACACTCCATATTTTGTCCATTAACAGAAATGCTTTATAAAATCAAGAGTTCTAAGATTTTTGAAAAGGAAAAAGCATATCAATCCAGTTTAAGTAAGAAGATTGCAAGAAAACTTACAGACAAGACAATGACATGCATGACAGTGTGGAAATGTGACATAGCAAATAAATAAGATTTAATACATATGCATGGCATTTTATTGGTAAGATATAAGTGGATAATTTTCTTTGATATTGATGATGATCCAAAATCAAATTAGATTCCACTCAGAAACTCTTGAGAATCACAATGATGAAAAACCCATGTTGGACTGTCATTCTGGCTTTCCACGTAGTACTGTATTAATCACAATGTCATCATTTACATTGTCATACAGACTGTGTCATGAAAATACCAAAAGCTTAAGCACAATTTGATGTTAGATATGCTGTACATGTAGATCTCAACCCAGCAGAAGTGCAAAGGATAAAAGACCCCCACTTGTGAAAGAAAAAATCCTCAGTGGTGTAAAAACCCAGAAACAGTTAAAAGCTGATGTGCAGAGAAAACTAGTCATGGAGCAGAAACAGAAGAGGAACAGAGCAAAGGGTTCTATAATGATACCCTCTTATGATCTTTGGGGAGGTAAGTAGTCAAATCCTGGTAAATGAGTCAAAGCTTATGGGTAGTATGTATTTGATTTTATACCCTTGTAATTGGAGATTTAGGGGCATATAGTTTTTGTTCTGTTCTTCCATCTATTTATCTATAAAAACTTAAAACTATGGTCATAATGTTTGAATGCTTAGAGCTAGGACTTTCATATTTCACATGTATATTACTAGTGACAAAGACCTTTATTTTGGTACCAAAATTTTTGACCTCATAACCTTCACCTTAGGTCAAGATCAATTTTGTCACAATTTTTGAAACATGAATTTTAAAGTACCATATATATACACATATGTCAACCTGCATATAAGTTGGTTACGTTTTTTTTTTTTTTTTGAGAATTAACTATACTTAGTAAGTAGATACCCAAGATGTCTTAAATAATGAGCTATAAAGCAGTGAAATCTGGGCAAAAAATTGGATGATCATTTCATTACTGTAGTTATTAATTTTGATAAATATCTGATATCAGTGTCTCTGTTTGCACCTCTTTTGTTGTTTGATAATGACCATGCTTTGGTATGTGTTTGTTTAATGACACATGCTCAGTTTTCAGGTAAACTTAACAAACAAACCTATCCACTCTACAAATTTACAATCCTTTTTAATATGTAGCGGATATTTCCAACATTGATTCACAAAATACAGAATACTGATGTACATTATAAATTGACCTTGTTCTCTGTGAAATGTTTGAAGATAAATGATGCATATTGTCTTTAAAATAAACATATAGAATAATTAATTCAATATATTTTCATTAATAACATGTACTCAATATGTATGTACTCAATATTGTTATTTTGCTATTTAAATTATCCCTCTTGTTGATTTGTTACTGATTATACCAACATTTGCATTAAAATTACCATCAAACATTGCGAATGTGAATTGTGTGGCAAAAAAGAATTTCCTACAGTAGTATGCAGTTATAAGTCAGACAAAAATTTCAGAGTCAAAATTTACCCCCCAAAAAAAACAAAACATATATGCATGAGTATATTTAGTCTGGTAATATATAAAAAATTCATTTGATGTTTCAAAATCTCAGGTGAAGCACAAGAAAAGGCAGATCCATTTGCTAAAGCTCCAGTGAAGGTAAGACTCAGAAATGATGTTGAAAAACAAATCAGAGCCCATCAAACTTGACAAAGACAGAGTACTTAATTCATTTGCTTAGGTATTACTTATAGCAAATTCATTTGTTTTACAGACTTGGTAAGGAGAGCATTCCATGTTTTGTAATTGGATGTGGAATTTATTTCATGAATTATATGAGTGCAAAGCATGAGTGAAAATATTTTTAAAATCCTGTCTTACGAGTGAAATAGATTCCATATCCTTTATTTGAAATCCTAAAGGATGTATTAATACACAACATGACGCCACTATCAGTTGTTATTTTTACTAGTGAAAATTACAAGTTATATTCACACTGTGAAAATATCATTTTTATTCATTGGATATATATAATTATTATGGTATTTCATTGTTGAAAATGTCATAGATAAGTTTACTTCAGAAAGAAATGAGTTTCATTTTTGAAAATACATGAAAAGTATGCTGGTGTAAAGTGTCAAAGTTCTTACCCTCTTGTGTTATTCATTTCTTAAATCTGCATTCTTTTCTTTTCTTTTGTAATTATCAGTTGTTAAAATAGACGTACTATATTTATCAAAATTCATAGGCACATTGTTCACTTTCATGAGGAAATGGCTATCATTACAATTTGTAAAGATATTAAAGGCAAAAACATAGGAAATGTAAATATTTAAGAATATCAGTTGCATTTGAATAGATCTTATGCCAAAGTAAACATTTAAATTTGATGTGAATAAACATACTTTGTACCTTTTGTAAACACAGAGACCAAAAAGTAGAGCTCCATCAGAATTACCTGCAGTACAAGTTCCTCACCCAGGGGCATCTTACAATCCAGATTATGAGGATTATCAGGTAAACTAATTAATTACTTGAGAGAAACAAATTTGATTCAATATTTTAATACTTTGATCATTTAAACTTATCAGCATATTGAATGCACAGAGTGATAGTTTTAACATGTTATGATACATAATAAAGCATGAACTGATGAAACTTCTTAACAAGAATCCTTCTTTCAGGATCTTTTGTTGAAAGCTCATGAAGTAGAAGAGAAAAAATTGGAGAAGGAGCAGAAATTAGAGAAATTTGTGCAGGAAATTAAAAAAGTGGATGTGAAATCCCTGGAGGTATGTTCCAGTATCTGGTACCTGTTCTTTTTATGCTCCCAGCCTCCTAACATCAGTCTTCAAATGTCTACCTATATACAGTAACAGATATTCATATTTTTAAATGTTCATTTTAGGAGACCTGATACTTTAACCCAAACATATTTTTATGGCAGCAAACCCATTTCTGGCATATTATTCATAGTACCATTAGTGCTTGGTCTTGAGAAAAAAAATTCAAATCTTGATTTTTCAAAGGAGAACTTGAGGAAAGTAAAAGTTTACACTGGTATTCAAACATACAATTGCAAAATTACCAGACAACACTCACATCTCTCATTTATCATATATCTAATTGAGATGTTCATAAAACTAGATGTGGGCACAGAAAATGCTGTTATAAATTGGAAAAAGGGAATTTTTTTTGTGTGTAAGGCCTCATAAGAACATACATGTCATCTCTAAATAATATACATTAAAACTAGAATATAGCGAACATGGGTATGCCGAATTTACAGATATAGCAAAATTAAACTGATTTCCCCGGCAAATTCTTACATATTCTATATTAACTCTTTGCCTGCTACCGGCGGGAATTTCCGCCCAGGCTTTACTTTCCACATCTCGCTGCCGGCGGGGATTCCCGACGAACAAATAGCCTCATGTTCTTTAAATAACCTGTGCCGAATCTGATGACATAGACCACAAGTTTTCTGCGCATGTACATCCGGGGAAGTTCAAAATGTTTGACAAAAAAGCATGGGACCTACAATTATAGATTTAGATGGAAAAATACAAATTTTTGAAGGTGTTTTGACTGAATTGTTTTGAAAATGGCGGAGCAGGAATTTTACGATTTATTCGGGAACTCGGACAGTGAAGATGACGAATTTTTAGGCTTTACAATGGCTGATATTAACTATGATGAAGCGTTTGATGTTCATGATAATCATGTTGACGAAGACGAACTGTTAGAGGAGGTGTTGAGGGAAATTGACGAAGAGGAACAGGATCCAAAACACGACGCTTATGATTGTCAGTGGCTTTGTAACTTCGCCATGTTATCGGGGCCGCGTCATATTGATGAGAATGCGAGTGAAAGTGACATATTTCAGCTTGTTTTTGACGATGATATTATTTCACTATTTGTGGAGGAAACCAAAAGTTGATTATTTGAACAGTAGAAGTGATTTTTGCTAATGAATTTCATTTACCTGTGTTACACCTGAGTTATACTTACCTTAACAACGAATAAACTTGAAATAAATTATGGCAATAATATCTTTATTCATATATCTAAACATGGACCAAAAATTATTAAGATATATCAGCACACTACAAAGTTATTAATTTTTTAAATAAATAACTATGAAATATGATGATGTTTACATAATTACTGAGTGCCTGGGTCTAGGGAGATAACTCTGGTACTCAGCAGGCAAAGAGTTAAAACCTGTGCCTTAACAAACACGGATATAGCAAATTTACGCATGTAACAAAGTAAATTCCCATTCCCTTTGAATTGAAAATGAACCAAAAAATAAATTTTTATAACAATTTTTTTTTTCCATTTCAAACTTACTTTAAAAATTGTTTCCCTTTCCATAGGGTCCACTTATTATGAAATTTCTGTTTGTATTTTTTCAAAAGGGTTTTATCCCTTGGGGATCCGGGTTGTTAAAATAGATCCTAAGTACCCCTTACTTGTCATAAGAGGCGACTAAATGGGGCGGTCCTTCGGATGAGACCACAAAAACCGAAGCCCCGTGTCACAGCAGGTGTGGCACGTTAAAGATCCCTCCCTGCTCAAAGGCCATAAGCGCTGAGCATAGGCCTAAATTTTGCAGCCCTTTACTGGTAGTGGTGACGTCGTCTCCATATGAGTGAAAAAATTCTCGAGCAGGACGTTAAACAATATATAATCAATCAATCAAAAGGGTTTTTGATGCAAAACAATACTTACAAATATATTGTCATATTCTACTATTCTTGTTAATTGAATTTTACATTGAAATTAAATTGACATACACTGTTTGTATGCCTTGAGCATATTTTGTTGACAATTTTTTTTACTTGTACTTGTGTGAATGAAGCTTATTAGACAGCAGTTTTGTAGTTATAATTCAGTAAAATAATACATCAAAATAAATTATCATAATTATATGAATAAGTGTGTATATTTCTTGTATAAAAATATTTCTTCTCGAAAATATTTACTTTAATTTTTCTTAGTGACAATATACCAGTATATGTATATCGAATACTGCTTATTTATAACAACTGATGTACACATCTGGGGTAATAATGTATTGTGAAGCGCTGTGAAGCATATGCTGGAAAAGGTGCTATATAAAAACCAGTCCTTATTTTTATCATTAACAAATCAGTTTTTTAACAAATTCGTTATATTTAAATTATGAATTCGTCATTATTTGTATAGTGAATTATGCTTATAGTGAATTTTTATAGAATGTCCACAGAAATTCGCTATACATTGTTTTACTATATATTTTTTCATGACATTTTGCATACAATTTGCTTGCATTTTATCTTATTTCCACAAAAAATCTTGGGGTATGTTACCGTGTCTGTTTTAGAGTTAGAATATTTTGATAGTTTCTGGTGGTTGCAAGTAAATATGTAAAGTCACCTCTCATGTATTACAGAAGTTTGTATATATGGACATTACAAAGTTATTTTAGCAAATAAGGGATAAAAATATATGATCAGGGATTGAACACCAAGACCATTGCATTACTAGTTAGGTGATCTAACCACTGAGCTACACAGGCCAATATCTAAAGTATGGTAATATTAGTAAGTACATTTAGAATATAAAATTCAAACCTATTTTGGGAATCATACTAGAACTCTTTGTATCGAGGAGATGAAAAAATAATTTTAGAGAAAATGTCAGAAACGTTGCATATGTCCTTAAAAGATAAAATCATGAAGTAATATTACTTAGGTACATATCTGACAATAAAAACAGTATTTTCTCTCTCGCAAATTCTGATTAAATGATACTGTTTAGGAAGAATTAAATCTTACAGTGCCATTTTGGTATAGTGCTTTCTTTCTTTTGAAATCATGGTATCTAACTTAAATGTGGAAAATCTTTGAATTCAATGTTTTCATTGTGTTTATTGATTTTTTTTAAATGTGTCTGATAAGTTTCATTTGTTTGTGACATCGATTTCTTATAAAATGACATCTGTCTACAAACTTTATGGGCAACCTTCAAAGATTATCAAACATGTCCTATACATGTATTTTTCATCCATTATTTTTTTTAAAGCATGTTGTACCTTCGTGTTGTGTAGCTGATAATGAAATTACTTTGTACATTGAAATTCTTAGGTATCTTTATGCCCCCACAACAAAGTTGGGGGGGGGGGGGGGAGGGGTTATACAGAAATCATTGTCTGTCCATCCATCTGTCAGTAGATGCAATGGTTTCCAGGCTCTAAAGTGTTATCCTTTTCACTTAGAGTCAACATACCATACATACAGACTCCCCATGGGAAGAAGATGATCCCTATCAATTTGGGGTCAAAAGGTCAAAGGTCAAGTGTTTAGGAATTGAAGTAGCAAAATGGTTTCCGGACTCTCATGTGTTATACTTTTTACCTAGAGTCACCATATCACACATATGGACTACCCATGGGACAAAAATGATTCCTACTGATTTTGGGGTCAAAAGGTCAAAGGAACACCCTTAAGGTTTGGCATATTGTGGTGAGCAGGGGTATTGTAAGTGAGCAGTGCTCACAGTACATTAGCCGCCCGCGTGGCGCAGTGATTAGAGCGTCGGGCTCAAAGATCTGATGATTCTTGAGTCGGGGGTTCGAATCCCACTGTGGGACGTGGGTGCCGGTCTTTCGGATGAGACTGTATAAACCGAGGTCCCGTGTCGCAGTAGGTGTGGCACGATAAAGATCTCTCCCTGCTCAAAGGCCCTCAGTGCCGAGCATAGGCCTAAATTTGCAGGCCTGTCACCGGTAATGGTGACAGCCGCCGGATAGCTGAAAAATTGCTCAGGCGGCTATAAACAAACAAAAAATCACAGTACATTATTTGCTAATGTTTCTTTTTCTTTTCAAACCATTTTGTATTCTTGCTGTTGTAATCATGTGTACCAATGCTTCAGATTGTTGATTTTTCTCATAGAAAACATGGTTGTCAGAAATGTCAGAAGGCTTAAAAAATCAAGAAGAGGGAGAAGAAAATGAAGAGGAAGGAGATGCAGTAAATACAGAGGACCCAGACAGGATCTCTGTCAACCCCCCAGTCCGCAGGGAGTCCAAAAAAACAAAAACTCAGAGAAATAAAGAGAAACGGAAAAAGCTGCAGGTTGGTATGGAATTAATAAAGAAGACCTTTTTATTTTCTTACATTATGAATTTGAAAAGATAAAGAAATTAATATTCATTTTATTGAATTATTTTTTGCTGAATGTTTCATTTTCAGGAGAAATTAAAAGCTGAAGGAAAACTGAAAAATACAAAAGCAAATGAAATTTACAGGTAACTCAGACTGATATTTGTATGCTGTTTCAGCATGTTATATGAAGCAATTGTTAAAAAAAAACACCTTGCAGCTTGAAATGAATTGCTGTTATTAATTTAGAAATCTTAAGATTGTTTGATAACTTGTAAATGGTAGTTTCTTTGAGAAATTCATCAAATCATTTCTGAATTGTTTTACAGATTAAAATCAATGAAAGCAGAAATAGATGGGAGAGAGGCTGACCTTCAAAGGAGAGCACAAGAAAGGAGACAAAAGTGGCAGGCACAGGGGTTGAAAACCCGGAAACTTGGCAGACTTAAGTATCCTTTACTAGTGTCACATCTGTGAGCTAACCCTTAACGTTTTTGTTCAAAACATTATAAACCATTAAACAGCCCAAGTACTTGATATCATATTTATCAACAATTTTCTGGCAAGCAAAGTTTTGGGATATATAAAAATCACCATTTCCATCATTTTTCTGTTTGTCCACCTGTCTGTCCCAAATATTTATACAAGCATCAGCTTTGTAATAGAGAGACATTAGAAGCTTATACTTGCCATGGAAGTTGTTATGGTGTATTATGACCTGAACCAAGGTCATTTGGCCAAAAGGTGTTGATAAACAGATGTTGTGTCTTGACCCTAGACAAAGACCAGTTGGATCACTGATAAGAAAATTTAAATACTTTCAACTATATGACTTTGCAATGGAGAGACACTACTTGGTCCAAAGGTTACTTATGGTGGCCAGATGGTGTGTCATGGTCTTAAGCCAAGGCATTTAAAATTTAGGCCAAAGTCAAGGTCACTGGTAAATTGGATATTTTGTTTGATTTTTTGTTGTCTGGGCATTAACTTGCTAAAGAGAGTAGAAGTTTATACTTTGCACAAAGGGTGCTTTAAAAACAATAATGGGTCTTGAATTGAACCAAGGTAATTTATTATGATCAGGTTCATTGGGAAAAAGAGTGCCACAACTTAATAAACCCTTAAATGTTAGTCCAATTTGGAAAGCTCTAATTTATTATTGTTTTTACTTTGTGGTATGATTTGATAACTCCAGCATCTGAATATGGTTTGAATTTATAGCATTGGTATTAAAAATTCTGCAGAAAGAGTCTTCAGGCTTACTAGGACATAGTCATATAACAGTGTAATGTGTGTTGTTTTCTATTTTTAAATTCCAAAGAATTTGGACAAATTTTGATTTATAACATTCAAATATTTAACAAAGTATTGACCTTAATAACATAAAGATTTGAAGAGCCATTATTGGAAATAAAATTAAGTGATGAATTAGAGGGATCTCTGCGAAGACTTAAGGTAGACATATTTATATTACTGTACATCATATCTACATATTCTCATTAAATTTTGAAACTATAAGTATGTAGTAAAATTTTCAGCAACACACTCGTACCGTGTGAATGATGGTTGGACACATATGTATACCATGTATACAGTTGATTCACATGTATAGCTACTTCTCATTAAACTGTGACCTTTTGTGGTTTGAAATATGTAGCATTGTGACAAATTTGTTGATGAATGTAGACCATATCAATTGATAGTTTGATCATTCATGTTTGATATTTATGTGCTATTCATTAATCAGATACCTTAAGATAAAATTATGATATGCTCATTCATTATAGGTAAAATATTTCATACTACAATGAAATATATCTGCTTTTGAATAAAATTATCACCATTGCAATTTATATAAAACACTCCTTTTGACTATTTTGTTTTTCTTATAATGGTATTTAAAATAATTAAAGTATTGTTATATCCCGAGTCCCTTATCATTCTGACTTCCACAGAAATCATTACACTTCCCAAAAGTAATTTGCACAATTGCAGTTATGCACACATTCATTTCTTTTGCCTGAAATTGAAAGTAACTGATTTTGTGACAATGCATAACTACAGTTCAAAATACCCTTTGAACAGAAGGCAACACTAATCTCTATTAAACAATGGTCTTGTGGCAGATGATGGTTTGTGAATGTGGTGTTAAGACAGCAGGTTTATGTGGCAGTATGGTAAAAATATCAATGAATTGAGAGGCGATAATTCAAGAATTAGCTGTACATGTGTTCTCAGTATTTACGTAGTCTGGATCATCCAAACTTTGTGTATACTTACCACAAAGGTCTGAATCTTTTCTATAAAAAAAAAAATTCCTCTTAGGGGGTTCTAATCTAGTCAATAAAAAATTAAGGACATTGAAAGAAATTGTGCTTATAATGGTGCCTGATAAAAACCATAATTCCTTAAATGTAATAAAAAAAACAACATGACAAATTATCAGCTCCTATGAGATGCAGGTGAACTAATCAATCAGCATCTTTATCTGAATTTCAATAAGCCATGCTTAAGTTCAGACAAAATACTGAACAAAGAGTCTAGATATTTGTGAAGAATGTACACATGTATGTTCAGGATCAGGATGATCCAGACGAGGTATTGCCCAATGTAATTTTTGTACATATACATAATATTAGTGTTAAAAAAATAATAAATATTTGATAAATAAATAGTCCTTTTTGGGGGCGAAGTGAATGGGGTGGGGTATTGGGGTGCTGTCATGATCCTTTTCAGAAAGTGAAGATTAGATATTCTGCCATGTTTAATTAAGTAAGTATTGATGTTTAATTAAGTAAGTATTGATTATTTTTGCAGCCAGAGGGAAACTTATTTGTTGATCGGGTGAAGAGTCTGGAAAAGAGAAACATCATGGAACCTCGACAAAAAGCCAAGTAAGATACAGGGATTTAAATGTGTAGTTTGTGTTTTATAATTGTGATAATATTTGGCCCTACCTTAATACCAAAAGTCCAACCTCTGGGATCATGACGTATAATTTTGGGCTAATATATGAAGTTTCTTTAGGTTGCCCAAGTCACTCAGGTGACCTTTTGCTTTCTTTTTCTGTTCCTCATCATGTATCCTGAGTCATTGGAAGTTAGCATTCAAACATTTTTTATTTCTTATACGAAACTATAGTATTGTGCAAATGATTAAGATTTTTTTATATGCATTTAGATTTTGATTATTTTTGGAAATAAATAAGTTTCTAATTATTATGTAACATTACGAACTCATGTACTGGGACTCATTGTTGAGCGATTTTATGTTTTTGACACAATATGATGACACATTCAGCAAATGACATATTTCTTGGTAACAGATGTCAGAAATTGGCAACAGAAAATGTTTTTAAATTTATACAGTAGCAGAATCACATCGACACAGAAATTGTGTCAAACATACCAAGATCTGTCTTGCATGATAATCTGAAGAAATTTCATGAAGAAAAATCCAAGATACGGTGTCCAGGATAAGAAATTTTTTGACGTTAACCATACTACTGCAGGTCATCAATATAGCGAGCCTCTGTTAAACAAACACACACTTTTGGTCTAGTATATTACATTCAGTCAGTGTCAGTTTCAAACATAGCTGCAAGAAATCTTGAATAAGAAGACCCTGATGATGAATTAAAAGTTATTATTAATAAAATTTTCCTTGATGATGATTCAGATGAAGAGTAATGTGGTTTTGATGGTGATGAAATAGAAGTAGATGAAGAAAGTTGAATTTAAGAGCACTGATTGGATTCAGGGAAGCTTAGATTATTGTGACTTTGGATTTTATAGTGAGAAGATCAAAGTTGATCTTGATGGGAATGCATAAATGATGGATTTAATGAAGCAATTTATTGATGATTACATCATTGTACTAGAAACAGACAAAAGTGCTGCTGAGTTTTTTGCTTCTCCACATGGACAGAACTTGAAACCCATTCAAGATTTTGCAACAGGAGTAACATTTCATGGGATGACATCATGCACTTTATAGCACTTGTAATTGAAATGGATCTTGTTCAACACCAAGATATTCATAGATATTGGACAAAAGATGAACTTCTTGAGACCCCTGAATTCAGCAAAGTCTTGGGAAAGTTTTATTAATTTTGTTCATGCTTCATATCTGTAATATTGACAACATCATTCCTTGAAGGCATGGTGGATCTTCAAAATCAGATCAATTTATGATCATTTAAAGGAGAAATTTCTGCAGTTATTCTGGAGGAAATAGAGCATAGATGAAGGAATGGTCATTTGGCAAGGAAACCTTTCATTTAGGGTTGCTGGACAAGCCAGAGAAGTTTGGGATGAAATTTTTCCTGTTATGTGACTCCTCAAATAGATATTGTTCCCAGATAGAGATACATATACACAGACATCACCCAAGGGCTAAATCTATGACTTGGTCATGAGACTGATGCAAACATACTTGAACAAGAGACACAAACTTTGTTAATAATAATCACACCTCACTTGTCTTTTTTCACAACCTGCAATAAATCTGAATGAAACCTGTGGAATATTGTAGAGGGGTCCCAAATGAAATAAAACAAGTGAAACGAAAGAAAGGAGGTCAGTGGCAATGATCGATGGAATACTTAACTGATCATGTGGATAGACAAAAAAAAACCACCTCAGTTTTGTTGTGTCTTACATAATGCTGATTTCATTTAAGTGCAAGGCAAATATAACTGGTGAACCTCTGAATGTGTCAATCAAACCAAAATGTGTCCTTGATTGTGATAATGTAGGGAAGCAATGGGTAGGTGCAATCAAATGGTCAGTTACCCAGCAGTCAAGAGGAGAACTGTTAAATGGTGGAAGAAAATTTTCTTTTCTTTTTTTCTTTGTTTTTTTTTTTTTTATTTTTATCTGCTATTCATGGGCATTTGGCTTGTCTTATTCCCCCAGATTCTCTATTAAAAACATGGCAGTAGTGAAAAATGCTGCATATGATGAACATTGAGGCAGGACAGGCAATGCTTCTCACCTTGCTTATCAGCAGTACAGGCAATGCTTCTCACCTTGCTTATCAGCAGTACTAGAGTTAATGATAGTAGATGGCTGCACAGATTACTGTTTCCCATCAGTACAGCTAATCATTGATTGAATGGAGAGGGTCAGCAAATCTCTCAATGCATGGAGAAACATTTAGGGGGGAGTCTGACTAACTAGTATTGACTTCAAGTATGTTAAACATATATTATCCTGTTACACTTGCCAGCTGACCGGAATATAAAATTACAGGAAGAAAGGAGAGAGTCATATTGAAGTTAGATGCACTTTATGTATTCAGATTCATCTTTCAGTGAAAAAGTGTTCCAGGAGAAGTGAAGAAGGAAAAAAGTTATTGCCCTTCATAAAAAAAAAAAATGGACCACCCCCCTTCCATTCCTGACCTAACAATCCATGTTTTTTGTTGTAATTTACAATAAATAAAAGAAAAATCATTTCAAAGTGAAATTGAGATTTTTTTGCACAATACTATACATGGCCATTTATTATCAAAATTGTTGTGGAAAATCTGTTTGGGTAAGGAAACAAAATTTTGAATTTTGAGATACCTGGGGTTGTAGAGGTAGGGCTGGAACCTCTTTGTAAATCTTCTTTACTCTTGGGTATCTGTCTTAAAAACTGCATACATGGTTATACCAAGCATGAATTAGCTTCCACCAAAATTACAAAATTCATGGCCTTTGGATCCAGAGTTCAGGCTCCATAACTGGGCTGTAAGGATTATAAAATGAAAATTCAGTAATATCTACGATACTCCTGAATATAAAGCACAAGAACTAAATGTGTAGCAATATTAAGCAACTAAAATTGTGAAACATGAGGTCATTGAACCAGGGGTTCAGGGGAATTCATCAAATCTTTAGATATCTTTCTTCCTAATTCTACGAATCCAAGATCACAAACTGGGTGTATAGTGATAGTGGACATGGTGCCTGTATCAAATTCGTAAGTCAATGGTTCTGGTGCCAGAGTTGGGTTCTGTGGCTCACTGAAAATGCACTATATTTCTAAAAATACTTTTTCTCCTGAACTTCTAACACATACGTTTCTTATTATTAGATACAGTATTTCATTATCCTGAACCAAGATCATTTGACCAAGGTCAAGGTCATTATTTTAAAAAAAAATTTTTGAATAGGTTTCTGAATTCATTTGAAGATGTACTATCTATTGATACTTACAAAAAAAGGAAATATTTGTGTAGACAGCTTAGCATTCTCGATATAATAGCTGCACATACTCAACACAGATTGCTCATGACTAAAATCAGAATTGATCATTCCTTTTAACTATAAGGATATCAGATTCCTCAGTTTTAAAAATGCACACTCCAACCATTTGCACACTAAAACACCTCTAAGTAATGGTCAAAATTGTGCGATACTAAGGTGACTGTTAAGGCCCATTGTTAAGGTGGATGGTATTTTAAATGTTATTTTTATTTTCAGAAAATACAGGAGATATAAGAGAAAAACAGTTATTAAAAGAAGTCACAAAGTGTAAGTACACACATGAACATTTTCAGAGAGAGAAAAAGAGAGGTTATTCAAGAAACTGTTGCAGCATTAAAATCATTGTTCTTTCTTTTTCAGATAATGGAAGATCTTGCGTTGTATTTGTTGGCTTATTAAATGTTCATACCTTCATTGAGGCTCTATGATTTTTTTAAGTTTAGTTCCCACAGTACAGCACTTCAAGTTCCAGGATCATAAAACAAACCAATACAAATTAGTAATTAACAGACTTACGATTTGTTAGTATCTTGCGGCATTCTGGTGATATGTGCATGATCTTGCAAAACATTTCATTTCAGTCTGTTTAACGACAATTTTAGCAGAATTTCCTGATTTTTAATTAAGTTTAAGTATTAAATTTTTCATAATTCTGGGTCTTGACATTTCTCCTGGGAAAGTTAACATGCTGATACCAAGCCAATATATGCTTGTGACTCTCTCTTGGATGGGAATTGGTAAGAAATTGTGACCATATCACTATACAGAGGATAGGAAACTGCACACATCAGTATGTAAAATTCTGAAGCAAACTGGCGATGCATTGCTATTAAGTTCATCATAAGACACAAAATAAAATACAATTTAAATTTTGATAATTTATTCTATGCATTTTAACATAATGTATATAAACAAAAACACAGCTGGTAATTCATTACAAAAATACAAAAAATATAGAAAGAAAAAAAGAAATATCAATCAACCATACCAAGGAAATAAAATACAGGTAGTGCCCCAACAAAATACATGTATGCAAGAAGTATTTCAGATCTATGGGTTTCACAACAGCGTTAATAATAATAAACACCAGGGTTCTCATGTTGGAGAGTTGAGCATTATTGTGCACCATGTTTCTTATAAATTTTAACTATTTTTATTTTGTGTGTGGATAACCTGTGTTTGATCTTCTGTTTAGCAGCCACCGGTTATTAAACACCGGTATTTTGCCAGTAAGGTATGGGTAAATATGAATTTGCAAAATTACGTTGTTGGAAAAAGTAATAAAACACAGAATACTTCAGGAACTGTATTACTGAGCATCTTGTGATGTATATGACATTACTAAATTCTATAATTACAAATTGAAAAAAATTCTTTGAATTTTCTCATATTGCACTCCACAAATGTTCACTGTAATGCTGATTTATTTGAGCTTTTACATTTATCAGAAAATACAAACTGCATCTTATGGCACTCTGTATGTGTAAAAAGGTCTGATGATGTAGAAGGCACAGAAATGCTAGCTTTTGAGTTTGGAGAAAAAAGTCAAGCAACTGAATGATATAAAAAGTATTAAACTCTAAAACTGTAAGTATAACTAATGTTGATGAAGTCTGAGGTCTGCTAAGTGGTGTTCATAAGAATTAAATACATTTACAAACAGGTCTATGACCAAACAATACAATCTAATGCATGTACCTGGATGTACAGTTGAAATGATGAACAGTAGAGTAAAAACCAATGAAGATCTTGTCAGCTTAAACCTACTTAAAAAGCAGATAATAAGCTAAGAGACCTCTGGATTGTGGTTGAACAATTTTTCTTCAATTGTATGTACATCATTTTCAAACAAGTTTTATTTTCACTATTGTAACTTTAAAATCATGAAATTAAAACTGTAATGAATGTAAACTACCATTTTACAGAATGAATATAAAAAGTGAGAATTTAAATAGTGTGAAAACGGATTTGGAAAGGGAACCCTGATAATAATGAGTAGTGAATTTGTCTGGAAACACAGATAACTGATATAAACTGTCTGATGTAATGAATTGTACATGTATATCAGGACATAAATATGTTACAGAACAAAGTAATACAATAAATAATCTTCATTAAAAAAATGAATATGTATATAAATATATTAATTATGTATTAATAGAAACTTGCACACCACTGGCAAAAATGTCACATGTACAACAAATCTAAATAAACTTTTAATTAACAAACAAAAATTTGACCACTTCTCTACAACATACATTACTAAAGAAATAATTCATTCATATATATATATATATATATATATATATATATATATATATATATATATATATTGATTGCTGTTTGAAAATTCAGAAGAACTGGCCATTGGGGAAACAAAATGATGAGCATCACAGTCTAATTTTACTTTATTTGATAAACAGAGAATAATTAGGTTTTAGTTGCAATGCATTAGTACATTTGTTATAACATCATAATACAAACAGAATGATTTGCTGTATGTTGAATAACATTTTTTGTTATTTCTAACACATTATAGAAATGTTAGGTTTATTTCATGATTCTACAGTGTTTTACACTCGAGTTAGAAAATTATTGCACTTATATGTAGTTTACAAAATTTATAATGGTGACAAATATACTATTTCACTGCACTGAGTCATAAATAAGAACACAATGAAATATCTGGTGTAGGGGTAGTTAATGTCTGCATGCATGTCAAGGCATGAGACGTGCACAAAAAGGGGACTATATGCATGAAAAATCTACACATACCAAAATTGGAATGATTGTTTGGTTCATTCTGAACCAGCTTTACTTCTTGAAAATAACCCCTGAGGTATCATTGCCTTATCCCCACTTATTATCATTTACAATGTACCTTGTCAATCATGCACCTTCTTTATCACTGATTATCCATTTATCCCCATTTTCATACAGTAAAGACAACCAAACAACTTTAATGTATAATGCTTTAAGCACTTTACAATATCGACAATATCACAAGACCATAACAAAATTTCAACTAACACAAGTTTGACTTGATTCCTATAAACAAGGGACTAACTCTAATACATGTACAATATAGTGGGTAAAAACCTTACAGTGTTATATTTCTGTGGGTTATTTAACAGGGTTTTCTGATCAAGCACATTTTACTTTATTGCAAAAGAAAAGTTGTCTAATAATGCAACAGCAAACAACATTTTGTGAATGTTTTAGACAGCTGGAACATTTTGTGAATGTTTTGGACAGCTGGAACATTTTGTGAATGTTTTAGACTGCTGGAACATTTTGTGAATGTTTTGGACAGCTGGAACATTTTGTGAATGTTTTGGACTGCTGGAACATTTTCCCCACTATACAGATATGCTGTTTCTGTACAGATTAAGATTTCCCTCCCCGCTCTCTTCCATTCCCAACACTTATACCACCTCTTTTTCTGTTTCGCCTCATCTTCACAAGATCTTCTCCAAATACATCACCAGTCCGCAAGGCAGATATGAGTTCATCAAATTCACCTGTAAATAAAACAAAAAGTATAACTATTCTTGGATAGACTGCCATCTCATTATCAGTAAAACACACAGGTATTAGAAGACACTCTTAATTATTTAAGGAAGTTAGATCTTTTCAGCTTTTGAGCACAACTGCACAGAATGCAATATCTGTAGATATTGGTTCAATACTTATTATCTTGGCCCAAATATATTACAAATTTATCAGTACTACTTAAACTGTTCAATTGAAAATTTGTAAGTTGATTTCAATTTTGAAAGGGATTGGAAAGGACTGCACTTTGTGGCAGAAGGATTCTTTAATAATAAAGATATAAATTTGCACAATTTTACAGTTCCTGTTTTATGCAACACATCATCAATAATCATCCTTAGGTATGTATTTCAGTTTTGTAATAGAGACTTTGAACTAATTCAAATGTTGTAAATTCATTAATTTGGCCTATATATTTTGTCAACAGAATGCAGAATCTTAAAAACATTTATACTGATTTACCCACAATTTTATATGAAAATTTGGCATTTTGACCAGAAATTCAAATATTTAATCCATAACTTCTACTTTCTTAAGTTCCATTTTAAATTTTTCAAGTCAAGCTTCATAATTTATATGCAATTTTAAAAATGGAGCACTCCTAAACTGGTAGATGCAGATACACCCACATACATTCTTAACTGAAAAAACCTAAGTCCAAGAGCTATAGTGCCTTCAAACATTTTGGGACAGCATTCCCCTTGTAATATGCACAGCTACACATTGTGATTTTTCTTTGTACCAAGTTTTATTAAAATCCCCCCACAAGGGTTTAAGGATGAGTTGCTAAGACAAAAGTATTTTGCATAGAAAAAAACTAAGTCCAAGGGCCATAACTCCTTTTTAAAAAATAGGACAGTTTTCCTCTTGAAATATGCACCTCTACATACACATTATGGTCTTTCTTTGTATCATGTTTCATTAAAATCCCCCTCAACGGTTTAGGAGGTGTTGTCAAGACAAAGGGGACAGACAGATGACAGCAGTATAGCATATGTCTACATTTGATGTGGGCATATAAAAAATTACAATACTCCTACAATGCTCTTTTGAAATAGCAAATTCAATATGATGAATTTTTCTGTAAACTTTATATCTTTATTGTCAAAAGACATGAATGTGTATTTATTTGATGTTATGATTGATTTGTGATGCTTTTGTTGTGATGACACAGGCAAATTAATTAAGTTTATGTAAATAAATTGTTATTAAACTTTTAGTATGGTCAAGAAGTTTAACACACTATATAGCTCAATAACAAGAACCATGACTTTGGTTTTCTTTTTAATTTCATAATTCTCCTTTAAATGTAGAAATCAATAATATTCTTTAAAAAAAATAAATAAATTAATAAAAAAAGAAAAGAAAAGACAATTCTACAAAACTTAGGTGTGACCCTCTTTGATTACTGATAAAGTAAACATGATGTCTTTCAAGATGAGCCTTCATTTACCTTTATTAGACTGGTCCTTTTTATCTCCCTTTGTTGCAGGACTGTTACTTCTCCTACTACGTAATCTTTCACGCTCTCTCTTCAGCTATAATTGAAGATACAATTAATTAAGTCATCTTATGATCAAGTGTATCCAATTAAGAAAATGAAGTCATTCTTGATATAAAAATATTTTCAAAAAGTTTTTATACAGTGAGACAGCTTACTGTATAGACTCCATTACAAGTTGGATTTTGAGTCCAAAATCATATCTGACAGGTGCATCCTACTGCCACTAGAAATTTTCTCACCCAAAATGGGATTAAGATAAAGTTTTTCATGAATATATACACATGGGAAATAATGTATAGCAACACCAAAGTTATTCCTTTATAACATTTTAGAAAACAGCAATAATTTTTTAATTCAGTCTGTTCCTTTGATTACACTATACTTGTTTGCAATTGTCTGTTGGCTGAAAATGCCTGTATGATTACTGTATTTCAACAAAATTTTGAGTTTTGTACACAGTGCTTTAGCTCTTTATTTGTACAGTTTGACAGTTGGGGTTTAATTTTCTTGCACATCAAAATAATGGATCATCTGCAAGTCTCAAATGCAATCCAGTGGCAAATTATTGGAATGAGGGAAGCAGAGATGTCATTCAGACAAACTGGTCATCAAGTGGACCATCACCATCTATAGCATTATCAGAAAGTACCAGTTAACAAATAACATGCAAGATCTGGAAGATTCCATATATCATCTGTTCAGGAGGACAATGCAATCAGAAGGACGGTTAGACAAAACATTTATACCAATAGCTCAGTTTTAAAAAGGAAATGGTAGCCACATCTGTTGTTTTCAATATGAACAGTGCAGATTTGAATGCAGTCATTTGGCTATCATGCAAGAAAACCCATAAAGAGACCTTTGCTTACACACAATCACAAAACAGCACATATGCAATGGTGTCAATCTTGGCAATGTTGGAACCTAGCCTCTTGGAAGAAAGTCCATTGGTCAGATGAGAGTCACTCTTTGCTACATACCACAGATGGATGAATGCATTTATGGCAGCAACCTAGCACTGCATATACTAAACGAAATATTGCAGAAACAATTCTGTTTGGTGGTAAATTAGTTATGGTGTGGGGCTGTGTTTCTTAGGACTGTAAGCTGGATCTTATCACAGTTAGGGGCAACCTTAATGCACAAAATTACCAATGGGACATTCTTGCTACAATTGTTGTGCCTCATTTTGACAATCGCCCTCTTGGAACAAGACTAGTGTTCATGAATGACAATGCCAGATCACATTGTGCTTGTGCCGTGCAGGAATTTTTGCATAGAGAGTTAGCTGCAGCACTACCATGGTCTGCTCAAAGTCCAGATTTGATCTCTATTGAGCACATTTGGGACATCATTTGTTGCTGAATTTATCAAAGGACACCACCAAATCAAACATTAGATGAATTAACACAGGCATTGCATCAGAAGTCGCAAGCTTTACCACAACATCAAATTCAATGTTTTATCAGAGGCTTAAGAAGACACTGAAGAATCTGTCATTTGTTTTAACCGAAGACACACCAGATACTAAATAAAACTTGCTTAGTTTAAAGTTTCTAACATGTTAACCTTATTAAACTTTATTTCATTCCTAATAGAGATAGAGACATAGTAATTTACTATATTTTATTTTTCAAAGTATCACATCTTCTTGTCTTTAAAAATGAATGAAAATGAATACATTTATTGATGGTGTTTTTTTAAAAATGTTTTTAAAGATCAACTAATGCTTTTGAAAGTGATGTTAAACATGAAAACAGCTACTAACCATATGAAATTAATCATCATACTTTGGCTAAGAAAAAGAAAGCTAGAGTTGCAATATTTTGTTCCATGTGTATATATTACAGGGCTATTTAACATTTATTTTGTACTTAATAATACATTAGCACAGTCAAAATTTAGTGACAGTATTGGACAAATTGGTACAATCATGAATTAGCAGAATTCTCTCTGCCATATGAAATCAGATTTATATTTTTACACTGATTAGGAAATGACTGCTGCAAAGCTACCAAAATAC
Source organism: Ostrea denselamellosa (assembly GCA_024699665.1). Classification (NCBI taxonomy): domain Eukaryota; kingdom Metazoa; phylum Mollusca; class Bivalvia; order Ostreida; family Ostreidae; genus Ostrea; species Ostrea denselamellosa. Next base: position 19,598,195 of record JAMZEH010000014.1, read on the forward strand.
GAGTTCTGCTAATATAGTACACACAAGGTAAGTAGAGGCATTTTATTGTTATAAAATATATAGAGTTTATCATTGGTATTCTTGCTAAAATGAAAATAATGATGTCCTAAAATGAAAATTAGACTAAAGCTAGTCTCTCTTTTTATGCAAAGAGCATATGTCCCCAACACTTGGTTCTGAGCATCTGTTTAGTTTCATTGCAGTCTCATTTAAGTTGTATCAGAAACTGCATTCACAAACATTCTCATAAATCAAAAGGACTATGTACATTTTAAAAGCAAACAAAAATACACAAAATCTTGCAAACACTATATATTTGATACTGAACATTTCTGTCAAGTTTCTTGCTATGCATTCATAAACTTTGTGACAGATAGACAAACAGACAGGATAATATAAAATATCCTCCACTTGTGTGTGTGTGTGTGGGGGGGGGGGGGGGGGGGGGAGGGAGGCATAATGCAGGCAAAATATGAAAGAATCTTCAAAAGAAGTTAATAGTCAATTATTGTGAAGATCAAATTATTTTCGATCATTCAAATAGAATTTAAGCAATATGCAAGAGAATCACCATTATATGGACTGTATGAGTATATATAGTATGTATTAGATCCATAAACTTGTACCCCCTTCTTTTAACAAAGATGACTAAACATACCGACTCCTCCAGAGCTTGTCTTTTCTCTTCTTCTTCCTTCTGTTTCTTGATCCGCTCATTTTCGGCTTTTGCATCACTCATGGCAGATACGAAGGAGTCTAACATACCAAAGAAATCCTCGGGTTTGTTCTGTGCTGGATCTTCTCCAAAGAACTCGCAAACTGAATCAAACTATTGTCGAAAAAAGATGAGAGGACATTAGGCAAGTCTTGGATAACTAAATGAATTCTAATGGTCAATGATTTCTTGCTATTATGAAATGTATTGACAGAAAAGTATAAAATATTGGAATTACGCTTCATTTCATTTCCTTGTATATATCCTAAATTTTAACTAGTTAAGATAGCTTAAAACATGCATATATTGTACATGTACAATGTTTGCATTGCAAATTATAAGTATTAAAATCATTACACAATTTAGATACTGGTACATGTGATAACTATTGGTATGGATGCATTTAAGATTGTCTGATGTCTTACCTTTTTCTTAATTTCCCCCTTTGCCTCCTCAATCTCTGAGAAATTGTAGGAAGCCAAGTTGTGGAAATTAGTCATAACAGAGACAAATTTTCTGCTGTCCATTTCTCCTGTGTTCTCAAAAAACTTCAGCTCCTGAAATGTTTTAACAAACTTGAAGAGTTTTTATAGGCTTAGTTCAGTCTTCCCATCTCCTAATTACATAAATGCACAGTGTTCTATGGAGTGCCAAATTAATATAAACTCAAATAATTGAAGATATCTTTCATTATTTGAAGACACCATCAATTCAATTATTGTTCTCATCAACTGAATTAATGCATATATCAATTCAATTATTGTGTGCATTAATTCAATCATTGCATGCAATAATTGAATTAATGCACGCATCAATTCGATTTGCATGATGAGAGCAATCATTGATTTGATGCATGCATTAATTCAATTGATGAGAGCAATAATTGAGTTGATATGTGCATTAATTCAGTTAATAAGAGCTAAAATATGGGTAATCAAAAAGAAAAAAAGAAAAAAAGTTATGAAAATTATGCTTCACTTGGGCAATTCTTATACATGTATACAAATTAGTGATGGCTAAAGATGATTCATTTCCAATTAAAATATATCTGCCTCATTTAAAGATTATTTTCTAGAATGTTACACTGAATATTCTTGTACCAAAACAAAGCTATAAAATGAAATTTCTGATGTTTAATAGCAGAAAACAACTTGAAAATAATTCACAACATTGTGCATTTCCTATACTGTATGGTATGTAAATATTTACTCTGTTAGATTTTCCTGAGTTAATGCATACAACATCTGGCCACTGTGCAACGATATCATAAATAATAACATTTTATGCATTGATCTCCAGGCACATAGCAATTGGGTGTGTGTGTGTGTGTGGGGGGGTGGGGTGGGGGGTGGGGAGGTAATCATATGTGGCATATTTTTTTTTTGGGGGGGGGGGGGGGAAGAATCACATGTGGAATACTTTGGGGGGCGGGGGGGGGGGGGGGGGGGGGGAGCGGGTGATTATGTGGCATATTTTTCCCTTTATTATCACATACAAAGCTCATTATTTTAAATTCAAACATCATTTTATTAGCTGGTAACTTTTAATAGCTGTGATAAATGGCAGTGTAAATTGAACAAATGAATTGAACTCGTGTTATAAAGGATAATCCACCCTTCCACAATTTTGGGGTTTAGGCAGAACTTTTCATACTAAGACTTTTCAGATAAATATGAAGGCAATTTTAATCCCCCCCCCCCCCCCCCCCCCCATAACGAAGCTTGGTGCCCTAACTCATTATATCCAATACATGAAGTGTGCTTATTTACTGAATAGTTGCATCAATTCAATTACTGCTCTCATCAATTCAATTGATGCCTACATCAATGTGGTGGAATACTGATTGCAAAATTTAATTTGGAGCTCGGTATAAATGATATGATGGTCTCTTTAATTCAACTGAAGATATTTTTAAATTATTTACGATGTTTTCAAATCACAGGCAATTATATCGCTTGGGTTTGAATTTTCTAATAAAAGAGTACTCTTTTAATAGTAAATTCGAACCCAAGCGATATATTTGCCTGTGTTTCGAATAAGGAATTAATGTGCACATCAATTCTTTTAAAGAGAGCAACAATTCAATTAAAGAGATCATTAACTGTGGATATATTAAATTAAAGAATCATATCTCTAATTAGAAAGTTGCTCTCTAAAACAATTATTGTATGCATCAATGGAATATATTTTACCCAGTGTAGCATGACTTATTTCCCCCTGAATACCGGGGAGGGGGGAAAAATAAGGAGGGGGGCACACAACACGTTGCGGTCCTCAAGTGATTGCGTCATTATAAGGAATAGAGAATTTTTCTATTTCTGATTGTAATTATGTGCCAGTTAAGGAATTTTTGTCAAAATTAAATGTAATTACTGACAAATGATATGGTTGTAAAATAATTTCAGTCATTCATAATATTTATGTCCCCTGTGTTATTTTTTGTAGTTCTCAGCATCTCTAGATCAGGATAAGGATGTCATTAGCATATCTCTCTAACTCTCCATTACCACTTTTTATCAATATTTTCGATGACCAAAACACAGAAAATTATTAATTTGTAATCATTTCACAACTACAGACAAAAATATGTAAATCAGGTATCAATGAATGGAACCTCTTATATATATATATATATATATATATATATATATATATATATATATATAAAACTGCTTGTGTATATCAACTAACTCAAACATACACAAAACTAATTATCATGCATAAAGGAAGCGAGGGAGAGAGAGAGAGGGGGGGGGGGATCACCCCCACCCCCATGATATTTCTGATATCATTACAAGCAAAGTTGGTTGTTTTTATGAGTAAAGTTTGATCTATAGGTTATCCTGTTACGATACTTTATTTGTCAATACTATTTTATTTGAAACATACAACCAAATCGGTAAGCATGCCTCCTACTTCCAGTGTAAGGGCAGTAACTGCAAAAATGTAGGACATCGAATTAATGATATCATTAATTCAATTTGAAGAGAGCAATAATTCAGTAACTGCATGCATTAATTGAATGGGTGCACTCTACAATTCATTTGAAGAGAACAATAATTCAATTATTGCACACATTAATTGATTTGATGCTCTAATTAATTGAATTATTGCTCTTTTCAGTTGAATTGTAGCACACACCATTTCAGTTGTTGATATCATCAATTCATTTAAAGAGAGCAACAGTTCAATGTAGCGCTCATCAATTCAGCAGAATAATTAAAGTTAATATCATCAATTCAATTAATGCAAGCAATGATTCAGAATTGATGATATCATTAACTATTTGAAGAGATCTTTAATTGAATTGTTGCATTCATCAAATGAATTAATGATATCTTCAAATAATTAAAGATATCTTTGATTATTTGAGTTTATGTTAATTTGGCATTCCACAGTGTTCATGATAGTTTTTTTTTTTAAACAAAGAATGTAACATCAACTACATGCATTGATGTAGGCTAAAATTGCAAAAACATAATATACCTTTTCAATGCTGTCAAGACCTGACTTGATGTCACCAATATCTTTGTCCAACTCAGACATACTAAAATTGCAAAAATTGGCCATAATTCAACTGAGTTTCTCACAAGCTCATGTACTGAATTCACTCATAATATCCAGTGCCACTCACCTGACTTTTGCAGCCATTCTGACATTTGTCAGTTCACTGTCAATTTTCTGAACACTTGGGAACTATAAAAATAAACACACACGCATAAAATTAAGCACAAACACAGTGTACATGTACATGTATTTTGTGACACAAATTTAGGCAGTGAATTTTAATTATGGAAACAATGAGTATACATATGTTTCTGGTATGGAAGTTTGTACATGTATTCAGTTTACAAACAGTTATCCTTAAATAAACAGCATTTTATTCTACTCAACCTCCTCTAAGATCACAATCTTACAAATTGCTGGCTTTACCTTTTTCTCAATGAGGTCTACAAGGTAATGGAGCAAAGTAACATGTCTATTGGTGCTGGACTTTGTGTCCATGAGGTTTGCTAAGCTCCCAATCCTAAATCCTGAGGCGTTTCCTCGCTGACCCCTATTCATGAAGTTTCCCAGTGCCAGAATAATCTCCAGAATTCTCCGCAAACTTTGACTCCTCATTAATTCAGTAGATGCACCTTTTATTGCTGTTTAATAAAATTCAAATAATGCTTAAAGTATCATTAAATATATCTGTAAGGCTTGGATTCTTTCTTTGAAATACTAACTCTCACCTTCAACTTTAGGTCTAATGTCCAACATTTTCTCTGGGAATTTCTTTTTGAAGAAGAGAGCACTAAGTCTACCTCCATAGTGATTTATCCTTTCAAGTATTTTAAAAAATAAACAGTATATCATAATTATATCATGACCATTCAATGTAGTAGAAATTTTCCTTGAATATGCATATTCTATATATGATGGTCAGTAACTAAGTTTATTTACCTGCTGGCTTCGTACAGGAATCTGTCAGCCCTAGCCATGTTATCAATCTCCTTAGTGTACTCCATCAGCATCTGAGTCTCCTCTAATGTTGGCACAAACTTAAGAAGCTAAAATATTCAAAATAAGCATCTGTAAAGTATTAGAGAACAATTGCTCTTGTTTTTACTATAACATGCATCATAGCAAAGGATAAAAATTCCCTGATCACACTGTTGCAAGCCACAGCTGAAATGCACACTTCTTACAAGGGGAGAGGAGCATACATTTCAACCATGGCTTGTGACAATACACAGATCAATTCTTCACTGAAAAGACTTCTCACCCTGAGACCAATATATTGTACAGAACTCTCCTTCCAAACTTAGATCATTAATGACACCATATTCGTTACCTGCTCTAACATATCCTTTGGAAGATCTTCCCTACTGTCCATGGTCAATATAGCAGATATCACTTCCTCATTCGTCATCTTGAGTTTGGACAACAGAATGGTACAGTTCTGAGCCCTCCGCCCATCGATGACGGACAGCTCCTTGATGGCCTTGGATTTGGTGGAGCCCTCCATATCTTCCCCTTCAGTGTTCTGTTGTTTCTGATATGCTGAGAAAGTTTTTTCAAAGTCTTCAAGGTCTAACTCCTTGTATAACTGTTAATTCAATGAATTTTCTTATAATGAACCATAATAACTGCAATCCATACAAAACAAAATTATTTCAATCTACCAGCAGTAATGCTTCCGATTCTATTCAGATACAATAAATTATTGGTAAGTAAATTCCTTATGGCACCCAAACAGGTTTTACTTTCAATAAGTTAACACATTCTCTGTACAGTAAGAGACAGTTTCAATGAACCCCAACAGGTTTTCAATTAAGTTTTGTTCAAGCCATAATATTCATACTGTTTTAAATATATTAATATATGATAACTATGTAATTTTTTCCCCCTGGGAAATGAAAATTCATAAGAACCAAATGCAACACATTTCAATACATTATGCAAAGACAATACGCTTACCCTAGTTGGATCTAGTCTTGACCACACTGTACCAGTAAGTTTCGTCTGAAAAGAAAGTCAACTAATATTTAATATGTAACACTAAATACTATCAAATTATTCAGTGTATCCAGTAGGGATATCATGAACCATCTAATAATACAGTTTTTACCTCTGAAAGTTTAGACCAGTTGAGAGATTTCATTGGATGTTTAGGACGAGGTATGTTGGAGAACTTCTGAGTACTAACACTGCCTAGAGGTGGAGGTGGAGGGGCACCTAAAAAAAATTCTTAAAGTTTTATCATGTAATTGTATATTAACACTAAAGTACTAGATATTTATTCCTTAATAAAGTGTTTCCATTGTGTAATTTTTTTCTTTGTAAGGATAGGTTTCTTTGTAAGGATAGGTTTCTTTGTAAGGATGGGTGTTCAAAGTCAAGTTGATAAGTCACATGTCTATTTTTATTACTGATATAAAATATGGGTAAGTGTGTAAATGCTTATGCATACATGTTCATACTTTTTGGTACCCTTCTTGGCCATAGTGATTACAGTCAAACAGTAAAAGTGACCTTTATAGGGAGGTCACCTCTTAATAGTCAACTTTATCAAATGAAACTTAGACATTCTATGACTTACAATACTATATTACTACATGGATATAAAGTTTCTCTCTCTCTCTCTTTCATGTAAATGCATATAGTTTGCTACATTATGTTCAACAAAATTTGAAACATTTTAATTTACTGAAGACCACTTCACATACAGTTGTACATGCTATTCACAGTTTGAAAAAGTTGGTAATTTTTGTTTAGCAGGAGCATTGTTTTCTACATCACTTATTACTTATTATTTCAGCTTTCCCTTTAACTCCTTAAAAAATGCTAAGTTCAAAAGATAGCTTTATTTGTTCATACAATCGTTCAAAATCTATGTAATTAAATTACATTTCCAAGATCTTGCCTCACTTAATCAGTTGAATGCATTTGGAAACTGCATTAGAAAGATAAACCCTGGATGTAAGTCACACGACAATTCAATACGGCACTATACACTGGGAAAAATGGTGGTTATTATAAAATTTGATGACCACGTTACACAGGTGGCCCTTAATAAAGTTATTAAAATTTTTAATGAGGAGGGAATAAAATGACCACATGAGACAAGTGACTGATATGGCAAGTTTGACTGTATTACAGTGATGGCTGAATGTCGAAGGAAATACCTGATAATTCAGTTTGGCAACTGGGTAGTACACTTAAATAGGAGAGTGGAGGAATTTTATTCTATTTACAATTAGATTTTATAGTCACTTGACTTCATTTTTATAAAAAAAACACTTGAAAATTAGGTTTAATATTTGTATATTTTCTGAAGCACAAATAAAAACATGACTAGTGTCCTACTGTAAGTTCAGGGAAATACCTTGTATATTAAAACATTTAATCTGAAGGTACACGAGTTTAAATGCTGCAGGAGGATCAAGGTGAGGGCAAGTTTCATGAGAGATACATCCCAAGGAGCAGATAATAAAAGATTTTGTGGTTATCCCATAATAGAGGTTTATGGTGAGGGTGAGAGATGATCTTACCTGGAGCCAGTGGTGGAGGGGGAGGGGGTGGAGGTCCAGTGGGGGGTGGTGGTGGTGGTGGTGGTGGAGGTACACTTGGTTTGATAACAGAAGAGCTGACACTGCTCAATTCTACAAGTGAAGGGGTAGACAAGCCAACTTTAGCATCATCAGGTAGACTGCCGGTCTGGACTAGATGTGTCAACTTCTGTCGTTCCCCACGCTCACTAGAAAGCTATGAAAAACACCCACAGATATAACATTCACAAATTTCTTAGAAAATTCTTTTGTTAGATATCCATGGTTGATTTCTTTTTTCTACTCATCACGTGTGGGCAGTTTCATATCTAAAAATAATATCAATGGAGTGTATCTGACCACAAGAAAATTATGGCAATGTTTCATATAAGCACCTCAACATACCTGGGAAGCTAGGTTATGGATTTGCTGGTTTAGTTCATTTATTTTCTGCTTTAATTCATTTTGAGCTGCTGTCTCTTGGTCCAATTTTGCCTTCATTCTTGTGACTGTTTCTGCAAGTTCATCCTGACAAAGAGATCAATGAATTCTAAAAATCAGCTCAGAAAAGCGGGACATCCCCTCACAATGCAGGCTTTTCTGTTAAGTTCCCTAGTGACTTGACCTTAGAGCTTTTGACCCTAAAATCAATAGGGTTCTGTGAAGTATCAACTCAATCAAACAAATATGTGGCATCTGGAGTGTCTACAAGCTTTTTCTATTAAGTCCCCTTGTGACCTCATCCTTTTGACCCCTAAATTGATAGGGTTCTTTCTTTCTTGATAAATAAGCAATATGTATGAAATCAATGGAGCAAAAAAAAAAAGCTGCTTCTAGAGTGTCTAGAAGCTCTGAGATACACACATACATGTACTCACCCACACATGGTCTCATTGCTATATCTCATCTTGCAGTGAATATTGCCAGGTGATAATCACATACTCTTGCATTAAAATGATAAAAATCTTGAAAAATGAATATTTCCCCCACCTTTTCTTGTTCCTTTATCTCACAATCTCTTTCCTTCTTTGCCACTTTATTCTGCAAGTCATCTTGATTCTTTTCCATTTCTCGCAACTTCTGTTGTAAGCTTTTAATATCTTCACCACTACTCATTCTATGAATTCAACATGAATAATGAAGTAGCTGAACATCAAGAAAATCTTACAAAAACATTTTCTAAATATCATCAAATATCACAGAAATAGTTCTGAGATGTGCTGTGTTATCTTCAATGACTATGATATTCACATCCAATAAGATTTGAAAGCAGTGGACACTATTCTTTATGTTTATAACACTTACTGTCGGACCATCTGTTTGACATTCATTTCTACTGGAACACAGTCAGGATCCTGACCATTTTTTTGTTGGAGTGCCACCTGCTGAATTAGTCTGTCTGCCAAGTTCCACATCCCAGCAATATGACTGTCATTCCCAACTAAAGAGACAGAATTTTTAAGCTTTAGTTTCCACATATATCTGTGGTTGTTCAAGAAAAGTTTATCAAATCACAAAATTTTATATATGTTTAAAAAATTGTTGTGTTTCCACTAATCCAACTGACCCTGTATAATACAAGTATCTCCTATCCTAAAACTTTTTGAACATACTGATCAATAGAACACTAATGAACATTTCTTGGGAGTTGATGCTTGTAACTACTTCATACAAGACATACGTGTAGGTAATTTATACTGACACATATTGATGCATTAATAGTGAAAAATGAGCCCCTCATATTCATTATGTTGATATACCTGCATTTTGAAAGGAGACCGTGATTAGACTGTTTCTTTGTGTTAATGGAAACACAAAAAAAATTATTTTTGGCCTAAGAGAAATGCATAAAACCAAGACGCCAGTTAACGACACTTCATAATAAGCAAACAAAAAGAGTTCTGCCAATGACTTACAAGGCATTAGTAGTAGATGTTGCAGCATGGACATAAGATGCTGGTAGCTACTTGTCATGGTCAGTTTTTTACGAAGCAGGTCAAACATGGAATAAGCACTTTTAGTGTCCACAGGTACCTGATTTAAATGACAACATTACATAAGTCCAATGTAATTTAATATTTCAATTGAATATGCCCAACAGTCAATTATTTGGAAATGCATGTATTTATTGTATGAAAGTTATTTTTTAATATATGAGGGGAGGGGATGAAAAAATCTTAGCCTACATTTAATAACTCACATTTTCAAACCTCTTTGAGAGTTCTCTCTCATCTTCATTTCTTTTCATCTCAAAGAAATCCAAATGCCTGAAATATGACAGATCACAAATTTCAGAATCCTCTTCTCTTTGACTTTATTTCCCATGGTCACACATAAATAAGTACACGTAAGAATTCAAGATAAACATGTTATAATACCTATCCAAATTAGCATTCTCATGTTGCTTTCTCAGTTTGTCAATAACTGGCTGTATACCCAACATGAGAAATTCGTATCGAAGATGAAGACGAAATTCAAGAAGCTCCTGTTAAATAAGCAAAACAAACAAATAAAATCTACTACTCCATGTTGAAAATGTTCACAGTAAACAAGTTTCCTTACAAATAGCTTAAAGCAACATGATTGACTGCATGCAAGAAGTTGGGTTTATAATTCAGTTTCTAGTACTACATGTACCGTGCTTAGTTTTGTATCCATCAAAATTTACAGCTACACGTAACTGTTAATTATGCTTTTGTATGATGCATAGTTTGTAAAAAAAAAAAAAAAAAATAAAAAAAAAAAATTAAAATAAATCAATAAAAATAATTTTGATGTCATCCATCAAAATTATGATAAAATTGGACAAAATTGCCAGAGATTATCCTATGGAGTACCTTTCCCGGGCCATATCTGAGGGCAGCATTGATGAACAACATGATAGCAGTTTTCAGGTTCACTTCCTCTTTATAAATTCCTGTACTTCTGTCCAGATCATTGACTAAGGTCTGTAAATATCATGCACATACATGGATATAGCGTGTAAATTTACCTTATCATATTGGTACTCAGTCACTACTCACTTTAACTCAAATGAAGACTATATTTTGGAAAACTACTTTTTCCATACATTTGGAAGTATTTGCACATTATAATTTCTAACCAAAAATTTACTGCAGGTCTGTTATCCTCAAATCTCATAATATATGTATTTAAAAAGATGATATTCTTATCTAATGGCACTGTAAACCTGTCTACCTGAAATCTTGTCCTTTCAGCTGCATACTTCTGATAGTGAAGCATGGCCTCCAACACCTTCTTATGGCCTCCAGGAACAAGGCACATGGCACCAAGAATTTCCAAGACTGCAATTTTAGTACGGATGTTTTCTGTTGCTAAACTTTGAGCAATGATGTTGATGCAGTTTGGATGAGCAAGCACATGAGCTCTCCCTTGCTGTTTGGGAAATATGCATGTATTCATAATGAATTCAATAAATGTGCAAATGTATTACAGAGATTTCTCTTTTCTACAAGGAAATAACATATGAATACATATTTACTCGTACTTCAAATTTCTGAGCACAAAAATCTTACAGAGTTGTTCATGAGGGCTTTGAGACATCCAATGATGGAGGTGTGGATTGAACTCTGACAGGTTTTATAATCCATGCTCTCCAGGAAATTCAACAGGCTTTGGAGACCTTCCTGTTCTATGAACCTTGTCACAAAGCTGAAGGAAAGTGAGTGTGTAGGGTGAGTTTAATTCAGTATGATATCACATAGAAAAAAATACATTTTCATATTCAGCTTCATTCATCTTATTGAATGCTAATGTCTAAACATGTTGCAAACTCAAACAATGCCAAGTATTTTTTTTACACAAATGGGGGTTCAATAAAGTTATAAAGGTACAATAATCAATACTAATCGCAAATATTGGAGTACAATACTTATTAAAGACCTCAAAGATTGGAGTACAAAAGTCATTACTGATCTTAAAGATTGGAGTACAAAAGTCATGGAGTGCATAAGTCTTTACAGACCTCAAAAACTGGAGTGCAAGAGTCATTACCTCATTGGTTGTGTGCGTAGAGCTGTCTTCAAGTTGTCTACTATTTTTGTTCTGAGTTCCTCTTCCTCAGTATTGTAACTTACAAATACCTACAATAGAGATTATTCACTTTGGTTTTATAAGAGCACAGTTTGACATAGATAATAGCCGAATATTAAAAAATGAAGTAAATTTCCAAAAGTGATATATTTTTCTAACAATTTCATTTTTCACTTTTAATCATCAAACATCTGCTGTCTGATGTGTTTAAAAGGTTTCACAAAAAATAAGGTTATACTTCATTGTAGAGAATTTATTATTTATTGTGTAAACAAAGGCTGAGGTATTTTTTTTTTTTTTTTTTTTTTTTTTTTTTTTTTTTTTTTTAACAAAGTTTTCAAAATGTATGGTTATCGATCTAAGTTTATTATATATATATATCACATTTCAAGTATTCTTTAGGTAAAATGTGCCATTTAAAGTTAAAATTTGTGAGTGTGCAAAATTAAGATGCTTTAAATTACAAAATTAACATTTCACAGGTTTGTTTGTAAACATAAACAATGTTCAGATTTAAGGCTAAAACATTGCTAATATCCTTGCATTAAGAAGGTCCACATTTAAATGACGTATAATATCATAAAAGAACAGTATTTTTTTCAAAAAATGTGTACCAGTCCCTTTGAGAAATGCATCTCATTAGTCTATATTCGTACTCTTAGTTATTTTCTTTGAAATATGTGTGGTGGAAATTATTTTTATCACATATCTAGGGCTATATCACAAACATGGCTAATATTATGAAATATCTATTTATCATACATAATATCCACATTTGTAATAAATGAACTTACGGAGGACAGATTATTTAGCTTCTCGATGTAGTAGTCTGGCCAGTGGTCTCCCCTATCCTATAATTGAACAAGAACTGTTTTAGTAGTGGGACTTGTAAACCAGCACATTAAAAGCATCATATCAGTAAATATATACTCACAACACAAATTCTGCATCTCTTGTGTAACAAATCAAAATGTATTGTCATCATAAAATTTCAAACACATACATTTATATGTTTTATGCCAGCTATACATGTAAAAATATGCCTAACCATTGTACAAATTAAGGAATAATGCTGTGGCCAGTCAGGTGAATAATACAGTAAGTGAATATAAACAGCACTGTAATCACAAATCTTAATGATACTGAATAAAAACAATTATTGCTTCATCACAGCTGATGATTGAAGAATACAATCTGAGGTCTAAAGGATCTGGAAAATTACACAAGAACCACAGACAATCATATCGTTTGGGTTTGAATCTACTATTATAGAGATAGTAAATTTAAACCCAAGTGATAGAATCGTAGTTAACTCTCTAGAAATTACAATAAAAGTTTACTCTCCAACCTCTTTGATCAAGAAGATTTTTCTTTTTCCATTTCAAAGTCTGTAGAACATTCTTGAAACACTTTTTCATTTTGATGATGGTTGTATACAAATATAAAGGATTTCCTCTACTTCTATGTTTAAAATAACATCAATTTATATAATTTAAGCTCATTCTAAACTCTTCTCCTTTTTGTCATTATAGAGACTCAGAAGACAGTTAAGTACAGGCTAGCGATACTTTCAACCAAGAAACTCAACAACACTGCCAGTTGGCCATTTGCATTTTTTTGACAGTGACACTGGCAATGCTAAGGTTAATGCCTCTATTATGGGTACATCATACAAGTATCATTCCATTATCCATACCTTTTACGTTCTATTTCGACTTCAGCTTGATGAACTTTACATACCGTGTTTTCATACTATTTAGATTAAGTCTTTATATGACAATATTTAGTAACCACCAGGAGCTCCACAAAGAAGTACATCTCCCCTCATATCAGGATTTCAAAATTTCAACTGAATCCAGTATATTTACAACACAGAATCAATCCTGAAGCAATTCTACATCAAACACTGTTCCATGCTTCTAGTCACATGGCTACTCTCTCTTTGACTCTGTTGCATTCCATTAGACACTTGCCTCAGTCCTGTACCTTCAGCCTGCTATTCATATTTAAGAAAGTGCTGGGACATTGAATCTTTCAATCATGCAGTAAATAACATAATCATCACTGTGTACATGAATGACAATACCTTAAACTAATATCTCTCACATGCACATCCAAAAAACAAAACAAAACAAACAAAAAAAAAGATGAAAAAGAAAAAAACCCCAAAAGGATGACTAATATTTATTAAATCTGCTTGTTGATATTTTATCATCTTTTATCATCTATATGACAACTGCATAAATTCAAATACTTTTTCCCTCTCAGAAAATATTCATATATTACCTGGATTTTGCTACAATAAATCTGCCATTTTTTCTCAGGTGGAAGGTTAAATAAAGCATCTCTGTGTGGTTTGTCAACATCCAGTTCTTCCTGTGAAATATTGTAACATTTACAAGTGTATTATCATCAATGCTCTTATTCTTTCTCTCTCTCTCTAGCTGATGAAACCCAAAAAGTGAAAATGTCCTCACAATACATAATGTCTAGGAAAGAAACACATATATGTCATTGAAAAAGCAAAATATGTTATCTGTTATAGAGACACCTATAAAAGTTAATCCAATGATACTTTTTGAATTGTGGAAAAATGATTTTGAGAATATCAGTTAGGACATGTCCCCACACCACTGGTTCCCACTAATTTGATATCTTGTATCTAAACCCTTCACATTCTGTGGGTCAAGTTTAAAGGTTATAAGGACATAACCATAGGGACAGAATTTTTGTCCTTTAATATGATATAGTGTACCTTTGTCCTCACAACCTAATCAAATGATTAAAAATTTCCTCACTTTACATGGTTTTTCAGCCCCCCCCCCCTCTCTCTAAAATAAATGTATATATATTTATGTAAGCTGATCTTTTCTAATGCATCTAATACCTTATCTGACTATACAATATCTTAAAGAACTTTTCCCATATGCAAATAGGTGACAGTGTCTATTTTAATTTAAAAGTTTCAATTACCACAATTTCTGCAAATTTTTCATCAATTTCCTTTTCATCAGTTGGCATGGGAACTTCAACTTCCATGGCCTTGAGTGGTGTCTCCCCATCGATGCCATAAGTTATTTCTGGCGGTCGCCCTCCAAAACACCAACATACGCTTTTTGGTGCTGGCATTGTGGCTAGCACTGGTTAAATCACTACTGGACAAACTGTAATCAATAAAACATTGTAACACTAAGCAGAGCTCATAATGACAAAACATTAAGTCTGCACACTGTACAATCTGTCTGGCATTTTTCTATCATGAAAAACAGCTGATACAATTGCTTTCAAGAGTTCAATTTAATTAGTCTGCAGACTAAATACAATGCAAGTGGTAATCACACTAATTCACTGTGCTGCAATGATTGTAAATGTGCATTTAAAATACATGTATAATCTATCATTTATTCAGTGACTGTATACATTCATAGTGAATGATTGATCTTGATTGAAGTATGTCAATGATTCAACTTTCACAACATTAAGGATGAATGATACACCATAGAAATTTGATGTGGATGAAAAATGAAGGATATGAACAACAATATTTTGAAATTGAAAATTTTTAAATTCATTCTATTTAGTAAAAAACGCAGTTTTAGTAATCTTAATTTTAAAAAAAACACAAAAAAAACCCTGTTGGATTCGAACGCACGATCTATAGTTCTGCTGTCAACGTGCTAACCTAATGAGCTTCTCAACTAGGCAAGAACTTCAAAATGAATTGACAAATATTGGTAATATTTATATTTTCATTCAAGGGTTTAGAGGAAGTCAGCTATTATGATGATGTAGAGTACATAATACTACAACACATATACATATGAGGTCTCATCATCGTATGCCACAATGAGTAGAAAGCTGTTTCTTACATTTACATATTCGTTTGCATTTTGATTAAAGTGAGTGTGACACATTTGATGAGATTGGTTCAGTTGTATATTAGGAGAGTTTAATTAATTCAAAATAGAAAAGAAACACTTGCAACTGAATATTCAAGGAATGTCTAGATTGTTTGTATAATATCAATGGAAGCAATGAAGTAATTTGAAATTAACCCCTCCTCTCCACCTCATTTCCATTAATTATTCTTATGTCTCTCATGATATAAACAACATAGATATTCATTTCTTATATTCATAATTATCCATACATTGTAATATATAGGTTTTCACCTACCCATCCAAAAACTAAGATTCACTTTTACAGGAGAAAGCAAATCTACTGACTACATTGATCTATGCAACAAATTACACCTAGTTACAGTACAAATCATGACTTACCTATACTTTATAAAAGAAAAGCATAGATTTTAAAACAACACATTCACTTGATTTATCTCTAATTTGCTAATGAAATAATTTACAATAGAGTTAACATATTCAACAATAACCAATCAAATTAGATTTTTAATCCCATGCTTCAAGTATGATATTCAATGACAATGCCTTCTGTTAACAATTTTGGATCAACTAACCCTGTTGGTAATTTTCCTACTTTCACAACCACAAACTGTTCCCACAACTCTCACTATTTTTTTAAACAAGAATTCAAATTGTGAACACACTGTTTACTGTATAATCTGATGTCCATAAAATTTACAGTGGATTAACTTTAATTACTGTTTTTTGAATAAACTGCCAGAAAGAGACAAAATCTCATGAAAAGATTATGATCAGGTGAAAGGTTGACATGAACAAGACACTATCCAATTACGTTTCAGTTTTCTCTCTCAGACTCTTTTTGTCAGAAATTAAAGTTTTTAACTCTAAAAGTCCTGTCAGATCTTGCACTACACTAATGACATATTCTTAAAGATGGTCCAATACATTATGAAAACCACCCAACTCCAACCGGTAAAGTAAGTATGCACTGGAAATTTTTATTTTCATTACCTTACTTCAAAATGTGTTTAAAAACACAGGACTGTAGAAGCAACTTTTAATGGGAGCAGTAAAACTGGAAGGAGGAATGAACAATTTTCTATGTGAATTTTTTAAAAATATAAAACCACTATTCCCACTGGCTTTAAAACTACCTTACATTTAACTAATTAACACTTAAATTTTGGGAAATAAATTTTGAATTAAAAAACAATAATGGACCTATATTCATAAAAGCAAATATCAGAGAATTAAAAATTAATCATTATTCACATATTTAATATATTCCTTACCAGTAAAATAAACTTCCTGAATACTAAGATACAATGAATCAGCTGAGAGCATCCTTAAGTTCCTAATACAACTGTATGAGCTCTTGTAACTTCCACTGTGAGTTTACTTATCTTATTCCTATCATAGTTTATTTCAGCAGAGCATGATAGCAGCATAAAGGTTATCATCAAAATATAGATAAATCTGATAAATTAAACTTACTTATATTCAGTCACCTGCAGGAATTAAAACCTTCAGATCTTAACTAATCAAGGCCAAGAATAAAAAAAAATGAATTTCCGCTTGTTAGAAGAGGCACCTGAACACAATTGGTCATTATTTTATGATCCTTGGTTTTTATGTGCACAGTGTCTTCCATAAATACCACTATATACCATCCATCACATATTTATCAATTTTACACAGTTCATGCAGTCTTGCCACACTTAATGAGATGTTATGAACCATGAGGTACAAACAATCAAGAAATTTACGATTTCCACATGTATCTGGAAAACAACAATTACGCACATGTACAAAGGTATATCTAAGATTTTTTTTCTTGTTTTTTTGCAAAGTAAAGCACATTTTTCTACATGTTTAACAGCCTCTGACATAGGGTGATCATCTGTTTCCCTGCTTCCTCTGTCATGATGCCCTTGGTCTTCATCAGATAAAATCCTTTATATATATACAGTCAGGATGGTAAAAAAACCTTTCCTGAGTTGAATAGCCCTTTATCTTTGTCAGATATATAAAGAAAAAGCTCTTTGTGGAAACTTTTGACTCAATAAAAAAAGAAAGACATTAAAAATAACTGTAATTTAAAGGAAAAAAAACCCCCATCTGACATGAATAAGATCTACTTCTGAATTTCAAGAGATACTCGACTGCTGTTCAAACTAATTTGCCAAACGACATCCACAATGCCACATGATTTGACCAATTTTAATCACTTTATACTTGAAAGGATCAAATTATCATTTCCTACTTCCCCTCCAGGGTAGAGAAAGGCAGGGGGTCTTTTTCATTAATGTCACTGTGTACAAATCTGTAAAAAGATATTTTTAAAGTGGCAGTACTCTTTAGTCATAGCATTTATTTTCCCCCCACGTGATTACAGCATGAGTCTGGATGCATCATATAAATTATTACATCAGTTACTTTATACGATGACAGCTGCATAAAAAAAAAAATGCCTCCAGTAAACTGTGGATTATAAAATTAAAGCAAACATATTTGTACTTTTAGTTTTAATATAAAAAACAGATATCATATCATTTTTAGGTAAAATCTTTATAAAGATTTTAAAAGACTTTCATCATGAATCATGATGCAAGAAAAAAATTTTTTTATTTTTATTTTCAACTATATTTAATGTTGCAACTGATGATTTATCATGTAAATCATCTCCTTGAACTTTTATGTGCACATTCTGTGGACAATATTGACCATACTTATAAAAAAAAAAGTACATCTCATTGCAATTTATAAATTACTCTATATTTTCTCAACTCTTAAAAGAACTTTAATATTAATTCAATCCTGAGAAATAATTGCCATAACAAATACCTTCAACAACTACTTACATGCATGGCATATATTCCAGAGTCAACCTGTCTGGACAAACAATACCAAGATGGTCATCTGTCAATCATCATCTGCCCTACATGCCCATAGGTGTTACAACACAATGTCCAAAGTGACCATCACAGACACCCCACCCCCAGATCATGATGATTAAATGACTACTTAGAGCAAATATGCACATATCATCATTAAGTTGCACGTGATCATTTTTCAAGTGATGTTAATTTTCTTTCACAATGATTACAAACAATATCATAAAAACAAAACAAAAAGCTTGATTTTGTATATCCACTATCATTTAAGTTACTTACACTCCAAATGGCAGTCATTTCCAAATTATTCTTAATTCCCACAACTTGTATCAAATACAAAAGAAAATTCCACGCAAAATATAACATCTGATAAAGGAGATCAACCCTCCATGCAATATCCTCCTGACCTGATTCCAGCACAGCTGATTCTGAACTGTCAGTTGCACACACCTGTGAAGAGGCCAAAGGCCTTGCTCTACCTGGTGTAAATATCACACCTGCTATGATCCCATCCCTAATTGGGCTGGCTCATAAATCAATCAGCCAATACACAAATACCTATGTTCATCCTTAGGTAGAAATACACAAGTAATCTAACAAATATTCTTATAATGGTTATACATCACCTTAGTTTTTTGTTTTTTTTATCTCTCTCTCTAGCTGGTTGTCAATGGACTACCTCCATACTTAACCTAAATTATTATGTACCTGAATACACCTTCTGGTGTATGACAATCATCATTGACCTAATACGCAGGATGAGTTTTCATACAAAGAATCCTGGTTTGTTTATAATTCCATATATAATACATTCATAAGATTTAAAATTTTGCAAAAACTCAAGTTTTTATTTTAAAGTATTATACAATTTACTAACAAATTTGTAAAATTATCATGAAGTATCACAAAACAACATATTGAAATTCTTTGGTCAAGGAAATATTTTCCCTACCTTTATGGTTGTAACAATGAATTTTCTGATATACTGGAGTAATTCAAGGAATTAATCACTAGGTAATTTGATCTGTTAAAACTACAAAAACCAATCCATGATGTAATTATGATTTACATTATGTTTTTATACTGGAAGTTCAGGCAGTAACTCAATACCCTTCGTAGCTGAAAAGAATTTCGATTTCTGGTCACACGCACACAGTACAAGTCAATTGGTCACTGTTTTTGTTCCCCATTCCAGAAAAAAAAAAACACCCACAAGTAGATGACAGGTGTCAACCTCCCCACTGTAATGGATTAATTACAAAACAGTCTACTTCATCTTACAACACAAGCATTTGGTCAACACAAAGTAGAACAGCAGGAAACTGATGTTTAAGAAGAGCATTACATATCTGCCTGACACAACCCAGGGTATATATAAACTACCTGACCAAAATCCCCTGTTTTCCCTTTGAAGTTAATGGCCTCTGATGGCTTAATTATGTTGCTGTAAACCAACTAGCAAATGCATGTCTGCTTTTAGATGGGAGGTTTAAATTGTTATCCTATGTGTTTTAGGTAAAATTTAAATGTCAAAATGTTTGCATACATTATCCAAGGGACATTCCATGTATATTTATGTATCTCTGAAATGATAAATGAAATCTAAACTTGAGAAAAAATATACCCACAAGACATTTTATTCACAAAACATACTTATCAACTCCAGCCCCTTGGAGTTCATAGTTTTCTTTTCACTGAGAAGAATCAATTCTCTAGATCATTGGCATCATTTCTATTTCAGCACAAATGTAAACTTGACTTCAACATTATAGAAACTTACAATGAAAAGTGTGACCTCCCTTTAAAGGGGCATGGACAAAAATTTTGATTGAATGAAATTGAAAGGTTTTTGTTATAGAAATAAAAATCTTTTATATATAAGTGGATTAAAAATATTTTTACACAGGATACACTATGTATTTACATAGAATTTTGCTCCCAAAGTTGTGACTGTAAACACAGTGTACATCTATATATAAAGTGAAACAAAAAGCATTCACATTTCACAAACACTTGTCATTTGTTACTAAAAATCATGTGTGGAAATGAGAACACTAAGATTTCTAAAAATTATTTCAAAAGCATTCAACATTTTGACATACATTAATCATAAATCAATTTAAGGAGCAAGCAGAAAGAAGTAAGAACTGAAAATTTCATTGTAAAAGTTTTCTTCACCAAAACCATCACCATATACTGATAGTTGAGTCACATAACATGTAAAGACTGAACAATGGATCATGCCTGAAAATGAAAAAAGTAGATGATTTCAGCCTTGCATGATTTCAGCCTTGCATTAGTTTTTAAAATTCATAAGGTTTGCTGCTATATTTTACATGTATCAAATACATGTACTGTCATTTTATTAATTAAATATCCAGGTTAATTTTTTTTAATAAAATTATGTCCATGCCACTTTAACGGGAATATGTACCAACTGTCATTTCATATTTTCTTTCCTTTCCCTCTCTTTGGGATGCATTGTATACATGTACAATCAAATAAAAGTCAATAATGTGATCCTGATCCCCAGCATGCCCAGTGAGAGAGATCACAAATTTCTGTATTTAAAGCATCAGACAAGCATTCTCACAATTTTTCCTGAGTACACTTTGTACAGTTACATGCACACACCCTTTCTAATTGCATTACTAATTACTAAATTACATGCATTTTTTATTTTCTATTTTCGATATTATATTGGCAAAACAAGCATTTAAATATTAAATTCTAATGAACATCAGAGCTTTATGGCAATTTAAGAAAACATGGTTTCTTCAACATATCTCTTCCATCACAACTACTACATGAAAAGGTCTAATGGTTCATTAAAGACATGAGACCTGTTTCTAATTTCAAACATGCAAAGCAACAGATGGTTTATTAAGTCTTGTTCAATACTTTTCCGACTAAGCTCTGTAGACTTCAAGTGGTGCTCTGGAAATGGTCTAGAGCTGACTGCTAATCTATTATTGATATAATCAAGTATCACAAAATGTTAAACAAAAAAAAAAAAGTATCCTCTGTGAAATAGATCTATTACTCTGACATACCATACAGCTTTGGGTCCATGTGTGGTATCCCATGATGTAGATATATCTATATATCAATGAATCCTCAATGATTTTAATATGTGCTTATGTACATCCTCCAACATTAAACATCAGCAATATACAAAACTGGCATGGAAAAATATATAGACCAAAAAAAAAAAAATCTTTCTTGTACATAATTTATCATTGCATACATGAGTCAGGTAGACTGGTAAAATGTATTCCTAGGAAAACCTGGAAGAATCAGGTAGACTGGTAAAATGTATGAGGTTTCAGCCTCCAATAAATCAATTATTATTTACAAGTAAAGTGTACCATATATTGACTGCATTGATCATCCCATTGTCTTTGTATAAAACATCTGTCAGAACAGCTATATGGTCTTCTATTTATAGACAAAGGTTTACTGTAATTCCATCTAAAAACATGTCAATAAATATTGACTTTTACGACACAAACAAAATTTTTTTCTTCAGCTTTTTTAAAACCAGATGAATCCTGATGTGAACCATTAAAACTTTCGAGTTGATAAAATTGATCAAATCTGTAGACGACAAATTTAATGTCTACCTGCCTGAATATAGGTGTAGTAATTAAACAGATTATGTTCAGATTGAAAATTGAGAACTTACACAGGTAGGTCTATCTAGATGCCTAAGGCCATAGTGACCTAATACCCTAGATATAGTACCACCTTGTATCTGTGTATTTCCTTAATAACCCAACTCTGCTAAATTGGCCTTAAAGGAACCTTAAGCCTGATCAACTCTGTCTTTTACCCCATGCTGCTTCTGGACAAACATTGTGTGATTAAGAGATAAATCAATACATTTCAACATGAATTATGTTCCAGACTGAGGTTGACCTGAACCACACATTGACACAAACAGCATTGGTAATGTTTGTTGACTTTTCTCACTTAATTTTTTTGAAACAACTGGAGAAATCTGAATATGAGCTCAATGTGCGATATCATTTTTGAATATGATGCATTGTTCACATGGTATTTAAATACATACATTCTTGAAATTTAATCTTGATCAGTCTCAAAACGGGTATGACATGAAGTGAAAAAGCAAAAATGAAAACAAAATGCTGCAATGCATTTAAAGCGATCTGGCATGGAAATCCTGTGCGACCATTAGAATAAAATATTAATTCATGTTGGACCAGCTATTGGATTTTCTGTGATCCGGCATATATTTAACGCATAATGAGCAAAATGAATAGCAAGCACCTGCATCAAAAAATTTAGGCATACTTACCCATTTCCCCTTTGGTTGACAATTTCAAAACATTGTGGGTCGTCCTTTGTATCAAAAGACTCCGGTTACGTTGAAAACAATGAACATGTGGTTCGTTGGCAAGTTTCCCACCATTTGTCAATATATGCAAACGAAATGTAAAGTAAAGAATGGGTTGTGTAGCGAGTAACTTTCCGGCGGCGAAATTTTACTATATTAGCAAATGAGGCCTATTCAGTAATCACTTAGGTAGCAAATAAAAAAATGAAAAAATTCAAACACTGTACTGAGAAAAGTAGTTTTAAATAAGATACAGAATAATCACCAGTAATGAAAATGTAACGATAGAA
Organism: Ostrea denselamellosa; assembly: GCA_024699665.1. Classification (NCBI taxonomy): domain Eukaryota; kingdom Metazoa; phylum Mollusca; class Bivalvia; order Ostreida; family Ostreidae; genus Ostrea; species Ostrea denselamellosa. Next base: position 19,621,419 of record JAMZEH010000014.1, read on the forward strand.
GGCCTATACATCTACTAAAACCAAATCGTTAGATTTTAATAAAAGTATTATATTCCAATTCAGAAAGATAAATAGAATCATTCAATGTTACAAAATTCCGATTTTACGAGACACACCTCTAAATCCGGAAAAATGGAGACTTTGGTTTACACTTTTAGTTTTTCTAGATGCCAACTTTTGTTTATCAATGGCGACGTCTCGTGAATCACTAAGAAGAACTTCAGAATGGTATACGAGCCATGGCGTAGTATAAATGTAGAGAGGACGAAGCCATGGTGAAACAAACTATTAAAATCTTTGCTCGAGTGAAGCCGACAAAATCAAGGGCCGGGGTGAGTTGTCAGTTACTGAAGACAAGTTGACAAGCTTACATACTCGTAGTGCTGTGTGGGAAGATGAAGCAGGTCCGATTCACATTTATGATTTAAATTGTTACAAACCAGTCTATGTTACATTTGGCGCACAAAGTGGGGCCCGGGCAATCTCTGGCCGGTGAAAGTGATTGCCTCCAGAACTTCGCCCCAAAGGTGCTGGCATTCTGAGAGTCGGAAGCTTCTCTCTCTGGAGGGGGACAATGTGGTAGTGTTAGATACATGGCCTTCCTACTAGCTTGGGCTAGTGGGTTAACCCTTTAGCTCGATCGGTAGAGCACTGGACTGTCGTACCAGAGGTCCCTGGTTCAATTCTCAGCAGAGGCACAAACCAGTCTCTGTTACATTTTGGTTCCATGGCTTGTTAGTCACAAGACGTTTAGAATAAAGGAGATAATAAATCAAACCTATCTTAGTTTAGTATGTATGCAAATCCATACATAAATGGCATTAAAACTATTTTTTGAATATAATTTCTTGATTCATGTAGTACGTGGGCCAAGTCAATAAGTAACGAACCTATCCCATTTCCGATTGATCGAGAGTGTGGTCACGATTTTCATGCCTTTGTCATACATACTGGGTACAAAATTGCATGCATATAGAGCCATTCTTTAATAAGATATTGAATGTCAAACTTGGCAAGTGATGCAAAGTCATGTTTTTCATCTGAAGTTGAGTAATGTGCTATAGTATTCAATAATTGTATTTAAAAGGTAAAAAGGCAAGGAAATATACAGTGAGTTAGCCAATGTTTATGGGTCTAAAGTTGAGTAATGTGCTGTAGTATTCAATACTTGTATTTAAAAGGTAAAAAGGCAAGGAAATATACAGTGAGTTTGCTGATGTTTATGGGTCTAAAGATGAGTAATGTGCTGTAGTATTCAATACTTGTATTTAAAAGGTAAAAAGGCAATGGAATATACAGTGAGTTAGCCAATGTTTATGGGTCTTCTGTACCATCATATGCTCAGGTTAAGTTCTGGGTAGTGGAATTCAAACGCAGTAGAACATCTTTATAAGATGAAGCCAGGTCTTGACATCCACTTGATGCCATCGACAAAGAAATGTGTAACAAAGTTTGGGATCTGGTATATTCTGATAGGCAAATTCAGGTGGAAGAAATAGCACAGGCATTTTACATGGTAGTATTTCAACAACTTTACATGATCGTTTAGGTATGCAGAAGCCAACAATTCGTTGGGTCCCCAAATCCCTAAGTGATGAGCAAATGGCAACCAGATCATCAGTATGCAGCGCTTGTTGAAGGGTATCAGGTCAAAAGGTGATTTTCTTTTGCATCTGCTGACTGTAGATGAGACTTGGGTTCATTATTATGAGCCAGAGAATAAAGCTCAGAGTCGTCAGATGCAACCATCTCAACCGTCCCGCTCAAGAATTTTTCAGTCATATGGAGATGTCACCATTGCTGGTGAAGGGCTGCAAAATTTAGGCCTTTGCTTGGCACTTATGGCCTTTGAGCAAGGAGGGATCTTTAACATGCCATACCTGCTGTGACACAGGGCCTCGGTTTTTGTGGTCTAATCTGAAGGACCGCCCTATTTGGTTGCCTCTTATGACAAACAAGAGGTACTGAGGATCTATTCTAACAACCTGGATCCCCACGGGGCGAGTACAACAATATTAATGACCAAAGCTCACAATTATCACCTAGTAATTATTTGTTTGTGAATAAGATAGTGTGAATGACAGCACACTTGGATGAATAATGGTTTGTGTATCATATAGGTATTCATGCAAGTTAGGATTGTAGATAAGCAAAATTGTTTATACTTCATATGCATAATATGTAATTTTTGAGTGATCATAAACAATGAAAATTAATCCATGTGAAATCGTTTTCACTTCAAAAACAACAAAAAATTAAACACATCTACAATAAGTCAAATTTATAAAGCAAAACACTATACCCATAGTGGTATATTTGAAGTTTAAACGGTATTTGTGAAGTTCATGAAACATACATGAAATGCAACACTATGTAAACAAAAACATGACATGAGCCATGTTTACATAACAAAAAATTGTGAGTGCTGTTTCTCTCTTGTAACTTGACAACTGACATTCAAATTTTTGCTGACCATCAGAAATACAAGTACAACTTGCATAGTTTAGCATCGTAAACATCAAAAATGGAAAATAAAATTTTGAAAATTTTCAGCTCAAATTGTGACCATGTGCCTTTAATTAGTTGTGACTAATGACAGTTTTGTGAATTCCAAGACAGAGATTAATTCTATAATTTATAATTCGAGAATACAATAATATATTGTTTATCTATATTTAAACAAAAATGACATCTCAGTGGTATGTGAGAACAGTCATCAGATGTTATATTTGTAGGAAATGTTACAATGAGATTCCAGTCAAAGAAGACAGCTGTAATATTATTGCTGATTGATTGTAATATACATGTACTAGTTAATGACACTCTTAAGTGTTAATCTCCCAGACTAATTATTTTGTTGAACTCTACTTAATTTAGCTGTATGACATTGATGAAGATGAGCAAACAATCCCCCGTTTGACACTTTGTGTGCCAAGGGATCTGAAAGATGGTTTTATTAACAATAAAAAGGAAAACTACAAGTTCAGGTTAGTCATGCATGTATCCAGTTAGAAAAATATATTTGCAATTATTGCTACATGACTTTCAAAATGTTTGAACTATTCCCAGTAGAATTAATGCAGGTATTGTATATATATTTGAAAAATCATGTCCATGTGCAGTAATTGCCCTTGCTTCTTAGTCCTATTTAATTAAATGGTTTCAGAGTCCGAAGAAAATGCATTTCAGTTTCTTGTTTATCATGATACTGGTTATGCTGATTCAGTATTGAATATCTTTTTTTCAGATTTGAGAAAGTCTTTGATCAGCAATCCAAGCAGGATGAAATTTTTGAACATGTCGCAAAACCTGTGGCTGACAAGTATGTGAAAAACAGCATTTACAGAGTAGATTGATGTATGAAAAGAAAACAGCATATGTTAAGTCTATCTATATTTTTTCTTACCTGAAATTCAGACTACATCCTCTCTGTTTTCAGTATTTTAGAAGGCTACAATGGGACTATTTTCGCCTATGGACAGGTTTGATTCTTGTTATTTAATGTTTAATTCATCTAATTTAGTAAACCATAACCAAACTATATATGTACACAATTTCGTTTTATTAGAAATTAGATCAAGAAGTACATTGTACAAGTATATATTTAGAATTGGTCAGGGATTTCAAATATTTAGATTTTCTATCATTTAGATAAACAAGTACATTACAGTTATATCTTTAGACTTTGTCAAGGATTTCAAATTCATTTAGATAACCTAAAATAAGCTTTTGTTAGCAATAATGTTAATAAAGAGTTATCCTCCTTGTCACATTTTAAAATATTCCTATATATATGTAATAAGTGATTAGAACAATCATTACCCAGGTCTCATTTTTTATTTTTAATTGCTAGACTGGGAGTGGTAAGACATTTACAATCACAGGCGGAGCAGAGCGATACAGTGACCGAGGAATCATCCCCAGAACTCTGTCATATCTTTATGAACAGTTTGAACAGGTTTGTGGAAAGAAGTACAGAAAAAGCAACATGAAAATAATGATACTGATAATTGTATAATATGTGTAAGGCAATCTGTCTACATTTTATCTTGATTTATTGCAGGATTCAGAGAGAACATACACACTCCATGTTTCTTACTTGGAGATTTATAATGAGTATGGGTATGACTTACTGGATCCCAAACATGAAGCAACAAAATTAGAGGACTTGCCGTAAGTACACTTTTGTTTTGTGTAAAATAATTTCAGGGCCACTGTAATGATTTTAAACTAGTAACTGAATTCATCACAATAGTAATAACGTCATCACTTTGGTGAAATGTTACAGGCAAAGTGTGGGCTTGTATTACAGTAGTTTGTTAGCATGACCTATTTTTTTTTTTTTTTTTACAGAATTATTTTATTGGAAATGAACTAGTTTTTAAAGTTATTAACTTTCCCTTAATTACATGCTTAAAAATGTGCATGTAAAAGAAAACAGTGAAAAGATTATTTAAAAAGTAAATATAGTGTGAACCCATAAATACATTTGACACTTGTTAAGCCTGTTAGGTGTCTATAAATAGCATATGCATAGGGGAATCCCAACATGACTCTGACAACACTGTCTAAATTTGGGTTTGAAGAGCATAAAACAACAAATTATGAAGAATATTTGATATTTTTATTTTTCTTAAACTTATGGCACGTTACTGTAGTAACAAAATACACAGCTTTACATGTTCAGTGGATTTGCATTAGAAATGGCTGAGTGATGGATGTTTGTAAACACTGATTTAAAACCAAATAATTCTGTTTAAAACAGATGAAATAATGTGACATGTCATACAACCCCATAAATAAATACATGTGATAATTTAACAGTGTTTTTACAAATTTACAAATTTTGCCAACCACAAAATTTGTTAATTCAGACCATACAGCTTTGAAGTAAACATACATTTAGGAAATATGCACTGGTCACTGAATTAAGAAGTGTTGAAGGTATAACTTCTAAAGAGTACAAGTTTTTTTCTTCAAAATTTGTCTAATACAATAGTACATTATGTTCAACAGTTGTGATAAGTGTAAATGAGATTACCCATTTAGTTTGCACAATATCAAATTTTAGTATCATGGATCCTTTTTGATATTGTTTCATCTCATTTATGTAGGATAGTATAGGGAATGTATGGAGTTGTCAATTTCATCTTCAGTTAAAAAATATGAACTAAACATACAATTTTTCTAAAACAATGTTTAATATAGAAGCATGTTATATTTGATAGTTGTATAAAATATGAGAAAAATTGTCTATTCAGTTTTTATGAAAATCCAAACTAAGTCACCTTTATCATCCCCCTCCTCCACTATTCCTTATAACTACATGAAACTATGTACATGATATATACAAATATGCTAGTAAAGAGTACTTTTAATGGAAGTTGCTGACCTTGTTTAAAAAAAAAAAAAAGATTAAGATTTCTAATCCTTATTTCTGTGATAAAAATACAGTGGGGAAATAATTTGGGTGAAAGTTGAGTTTATACCTGAATAAAAAACCCTGTATATATTACATGTAAATCTGAAAATTCATCACATCACACATATCATTAGTAGCTTAACTAATGTGTATAATAAACATATGCTTTGAATATAAAGAATAGTTTCCTTATTATTCCTACACATACTTTAGCTAAATTAGGGAACATGTACCATACATGTAGAAACATTGTCTCATTAGACAAAGATTGAGTTAAACAGATCTAATATATGTACGTATGGTGTGTGTTCGGAGAAATATGTACCACTTTTCAGATGTAAAATTTCAAAAAATGTGCACAAACTACTTTTTTAATGCCGTTTTGTAAATGAAAAAAGTAATTGCTTATCAACCCATCATCATCTTATACATATACTTTTTTCCCAATGATTAAATGTATTTTATGGTGTAAATGTGTGCATAACATCACAATTGCACTATGCAGTGCAGATCCCTTATATTAAACCTGCAATAGTCCTTAGATAATGTGTTGGCTGTTGTGACAGTTGTTAAATTCAGCAAGTCACTAGTTCAGGGCAATCACAGTGATCCTAGAGCCATTATATTGCATATGTTTTCAAAACTCATTTTAATATTTCATCCAAATTCTAAAGTTATGTTTCTTATAAAAGCAGTTCATACTCCAATGTTAATGAAATTTGTGGTTACCATTTTAATTTCACAGGAAGGTGGCATTGATGGAAGACTCAGATCAAAACATCCACTTGAAAAATCTGTCTGTCCACACAGCATTAAATGAGGAGGAGGCCCTCAATCTTTTGTTTTTAGGGGACACAAATAGAATGATAGCCGAAGTAAGTGCAACTACTGTTGATAGTTTTCTACTTTAAACTATTTTTCAAGAAATGGAATAGCATTATTCTAGCATATGCATTCTAAGACATTTTAGCAAATTGACATGGCATTTCAGTGAAAAAACAAACAATTCAGTGGTGCAATTTAGATATTCAAGTGGAACAATTTTAGAAGACCATTCCTTTGGATCTTAAAACACAAGTACAAATGAAAGATGTTTCAGCAATTTAGGTGCCTTTTGTTTGCTATTATCTGGTTTCTAACTCTTCTGGATCTTAATCTCTGTCCATCCTGGATCTGATGTTTTTCTCTCAGGATTTAATCTCAGTCTGTCCTGGATCAAGTTGATGATCAAAGAGCTACTATACTGTGTCACTCAGATTTGCATTTCCTCCTGTTTAATGATGAATATTGATGAAAATTGAGGTCAGGAATTTAGTGTAGCTTGTTATTTGTATTCGTATGAATATTGTTGAAACTCATGTCTTTCTAGTCTTCAGCCATACAATATTTGAAATATGCCCTAAATATGGATGAGCCATGCAGGGGGTATTAGTCCTGTTAGGACAGGTCTAGTTCATACTGTTTGCTGGAATATCTGCTAACATGTACATGTACTTAGTGACACAAAATGTCTGTTGAGCTGTACATGTACGTACTTAGTAACACAAGATTTATTTATCAAAGCTTAAAGAGGCTGAGTATGGCTATGAAAATAAAGTTTATAATGAGGAAGTTGCTTAATGCCAAGGTAGAAATGTTTGGAAATATTATTGAATTGAAATGATCATGCCTCTTTTAATGAAAGTATGTTTTGTCGTTACAAGTCCTTGATACAAGTCACATGTAAATGCATATATAGACAAACGTAAACCTGATTTTCTACTGCTGAGGCCTAATCAATTTGTCTTTCCTTTGTTTTTGTTTACAGACTCCAATGAATCAGGCTTCCACTAGGTCACACTGTATTTTTACCATTCATGTCACCTCACGAGAAAGTGGATCAGCCACCATACGGAGATCTAAACTCCATTTGGTGGATTTAGCAGGGTATATACTCTAGCATACTGCATTTTTCATGTGTAATTTTTAATTTTAATTTGTAGCATGATTTCTCAAATACTTTTGTCTTGTTGTCAGATCGGAAAGAGTCCACAAAACAGGCGTGAATGGTGTGTTACTGACAGAAGCCAAGTATATCAACCTTTCTCTTCATTTCTTAGAACAGGTAATGTATCTCAGTAGAAAGGTATATGAAAAGCGAGCTTCATTAGAATCTTATGTGATCTGAGTTTTTAAGTTAATGAAATGCATAAGTACTATAAAAAGTTTAAGAACTTTAGAATACTATATATCGAGTATTTTCTGCAGTTTTCCATTTTTTGTGGAATTTTGCAGATAGGAAAAATCTGTAAAAATTACGATTGCAAATATATATACTTGCACATAGTTACATATAAGTATAATGTAAATGCAGAAATTGGAAACTCAGAATATAATTTGCTATCATCTATGGGTAAAATCACAAAAATTTCCTACCACAGAAAATACCCATTATACAGTATGTGTAGGCTTCAAAGTTGCAAACTTTCCTGATTGAATGGCATGAAAGGACCCTCTAAGAGACAAATGTACATTGTGACACATTATGAAATCAGAGGAAACCATATTGCTTGTAGGTGATCACTTCCTTAGCAGAGAAGAATAGACAGCACATTCCATACAGAAACTCTATGATGACCTCAGTGCTTCGAGATAGTTTAGGTGGAAATTGTATGACAACCATGATAGCTACATGCTCTGTGGAAAAACGCAACATTGATGTAAGCACATTTCCTGCATCTACAAATTTTCCACTCTTTAGCTTGTATTAAACAGAAAAAGTCAAATATTTCTTGCTCTTTTCCAGGAATCTATATCCACATGTCGTTTTGCACAAAGAGTGGCCATGATCAAGAATGATGTCATGGTTAATGAAGAGCTTGATCCTAAACTTATGATACAAAGATTGAAAAGAGAGGTTCAGACTCTGAAGGAAGAACTAGCCCTGGCCACTGGGGAACAGAGGACAGATGCTCTCACTGATGAGGAAGTGGACAGGTAATTGTGCTTTTTTGGTAATTAATGCATTCAGGTAAGAATACTATATACTGCTATAATTTTATTGCAGTTTTGATTTTCACTGCTTTTGTGTTGTGTGAAATTAAAACTTTTGTAAAAATAATCTGATATTACATCTAGATGTATTACCGTAATAAAAATCAGAATTTAAAGAGTGTAAACAAATTTGCTATTGCTATTGAAATAGATGTTAGGTTTATATTCCTTGAAGTTTACAGAGCAGACCTGTTTTATGGAAGAAATGTGTTAGAACGGATATTGGATTGGAAATTAAAAGCCAAACAAATTGAACAAAATACCATGGCCAACTTCAAGTGAAAAATATTTTTTAGATTTCAACTAAAATTGATACATGTATTGGTATATTCATTTTGATTATAATTGCAGATGTAGAGAGGCTGTCTCAGCCTATCTGACCGACACAGACCCTGATGCCATTTTATCTATTGGTGCTGATATGAGAAAAATCCAAGCCTGCTTCTCCATATTAAAGGTAGTCACCCCTTTGTGCTCAGCTACAAAATATCACAATATTTATCCCAAAATTATAGCTAATTTGTGACAGATTAAAAAGTACTCTAATGAAACTTTGTATTTCCTTAAGAAATAAATATCATTTTTGAAAATACATGAGGGCATGAATGTGCTTCATGAAATATGCTTGCATTAAAGAATTGCAGTTCATGCCTTCATATATTTTCAAAAATGAAATTAATTTTTTTATATTTACATTCTACTTTCATTTCTGTCATGATTCCCAGTCTTTAAAATAGATATGTACTATATCTGTATGTCTGCATCACATTCATGAGGAGATGACTATAATAAGAAGTCATAGAAATATTGAAGGCAAAAATTGGAAATGTAAATATTTTTGAATGAAAAGAAAGGACAGGAACTGTGTATATAACTATTAGATAGAATTGAAATTTAATTGGATGAGGAAATACATGTTATGAAAACAATAAGTTTTTTGTAGAAATATGTCCTCGACAAGCCAAAGGTCAAGGAGGTGGAAAGAACCCCAAGAAGTTCACGGATGGAGAACTTTGGTCCACCCCCTGAGGCCCCAGATACAGGGCCTTACAAGGACACAGAAAATGACAGGTTGAAAGAACTAGTACATCAGAGAGACAATGAGATCAGTATCCTTACAAAGCACCATTAAAAACAAATTACAGAGGTATGTTGCAGAGTATCAGTAAACAATTTGACTGGCATTCAAAGAATTGAGTGTTTAGATCCAGTAATATTACTTTTATTTATTTATTTGTTTTGTTGGGGTTTTTTTTCTGTTTGTTTTTGTTGTTGTTGTTGTTTTGTAAGTGTAAATGACATTCAAGCAGGAGAAAAGTTATAAATTAAAAATTCTTGAATTTGGAGAAATATACTTTTCCACATAGTGCAAATCTAGAAGAAGGGTTTATACAAGCAAGAGTGTAAAATAAATGAATCATATATACATGTACATGTGGCCCAAATCAAAATCTGGATTGTACATGTATTATAATAGCCAGAACAAGAATCATTGTTTTTAAAATACTAATATTACAAGATATTTCAAATATATCTACAAAACAATTTGCATTTTATACTTCAGAATTAATGCACATGACAGAATCAGGACACATAACACTCCGAGTTTATTCCTCTGTGTTGAGTTAATGCCAGAAGTGGCCCTATGACATATTTGTTCATTGTCGTGATAAACATCAATAGATAATCTCAATCACATGGAGAATAACTGCTTGAATCTTAGTAACTTTCATACAGAAGAGTAATTCTTAAATATGCATTCAATAAAAACTCCTAATAGATAGGGGAAAAAAATACACCAGAAAAACTGATACGGATGGAAAGTGGAGGGTTTGTACATTGTATAAAAAACTTTTATATTAACCTTATTTGGTAGATAATGTGTTATCAGTGTCTGGATAAGTCAACGCTTGAAATATGCTTGAGTGTAACACCCAGAAATTCTCTCTATATTCAAATGAAAATTGTCAGGTCCCTCGTCTATGCTATCATCCAGAACCTTGTCCATATCCATCTAATTCTCATATAGGTTAATGTTTGGATCCTCGTCCTTGCAGTAGAAATACAAGCCTAAATCCAGAGCCTTAAACAATAAAGCTTACATAAGCACAATATAATAATGACTCTTGCATTGAGCCATACAATGAGTCTCAACAGTGTTTTCTTGTCACTCAATAAAAAGTACATTCTTTACACTGTAATGAATGGCAAAAAGTACTACAGTACTTTATACTACTTTGTAGTATTTATGAAAATAAAATATGTCTGTATTCCAAAGCGAGTAAATTCATTTAGTATGACTTATTTTTAGCAATGTGCACATGGTAACGCTGGTCTGTTAATTTATAGAACATTATGGTTCAAATAAACTTTTAGAGTACTACAGTAAAAAAACTAAAATGTTTTTAAATTTGTAAATTAAAATAAAATGAACTTACCCCATCTGGAAATTTGGTTACCATATGTTTAAGAATCAAGTCATGTATATGGTTCAGATCTTGTCTCTGGAAAAATTGTGTGCTGCTCTGCTAGAGTGAAAGAATTGGGTTTATATAGGACCTTTTAAAGCAGGTAGAATGACCCGGGTAGAGTCTAATAATTGATTTACTCACTTTAAAACGCCCTATATAAACCCAATATGCTGACCAATACCAGAGCTGAGAGAATGGGGCTCCACATGGAATGATTTTAATAAAACGAAACAAAATTGAGGGTCAATTAATAAGAAACTGATTTGACAGTCTTACTATTACTACGGTCAATTCTTGCAATCATCCTTAACAACCTAAAAGATATATTAGTTAACATGTTGAAAAAAGAAAAGAAGAGAGCCCAGGATGCTATTTCTGAGCTAGAAAGCTTTGGCCAGCTTCCTCGACAGTCTTCCTCAGCAAGTGAGTCGAGCATGGCTAATAGTCGCTCCAACAGCAGAAATCAGATGGGTCCAGAAAAGACACGAAAAATGTCACAGAATGAAGAAAGGACCAAACACAAAATTTGTAAGTAACACATGAATGGACTCCTTCTTTGGTACTGGAACTTAGAGAAGCTGCTCACGATCAAGTCTATAGGCTGAATAGACTTAAACTCATGGTTCTCTTTTTGGAACACAGGTTGTAAGCCAAGGACAGTAAGGGTTATTGTATACTGGAGAAATTTTGCCTCTTTTATTTTCATCCAGTTTACCCATATCTTAGAAAGACAAATTGAAACTAGGCAAATGTGAATTCATTCATTACTTTAAAGTATGTATATATGCTCCCTTTGAGTAAATAAAGGTAGTGCCATGTACTGTATTATCAGTGCTTTGTTAATACTTTATTGACTGTTATAGTTATTAATAATGCCATTTTTGTACCACAATCTTTAATAAGCTTCATGGTGGCTGGTATTTGTAGCTGAGCTCCATCCTGAGCCTGGTAAATGAATCAATTCCAAATCAGCATGTCATGTAATATCAAATGATAAGGCATTAAATCTATAACAATTTCCAACAAAACATAGAAACTAAAGTGTATTAAGAAAGAATTTGAAAAATAAAGGAAGGGAAATTGGGTTATGTGGGTAGCATACAGTATGTTATTTATTTCATTACAGTGGGTGACATGTCAGTAGGCAGACAGGAAGCTTTTGAGATTTTCAGGAGAGACTACTACAATAACCCCACCATAGAAGAAAACAAACACAATCTGAAACAGCGATACGCAGAGGCCAAATCCCTGGGGGAGACCGTCAACAAGACCAGGCAGAAAATCAGTAAGAGGCTGTCATTTATTTTATATTATAGGAAACAGACTGTGGAAAGATTTTGCATGCTAGGGTACTGAAATTTGTTCTGTATTCTTTATGATTTCTGTAACAATGCCTTGTAATGAAATTGCTATCATATTACATGTATTTAATGGTGACATAATCACATCTTTCTTTGCTTGTACAGATCATGTTAAAGGCCAAATAGAGCAGCATAGAATGCAACTAGCCATGCAAGGTTGGTAAATTCTAGTCTGGCAAAAATTATACATACATTTGCATTGTATTGGTCTTATCTTTCTTAATTAACTGAAGTGTTATCTGACTGAGAATGTTGAGCATTTAGTACAGGAACTATATTATCATTAGTCCAATTCTCACTCCACATTTTCTCTTCTCTACTAAATACATGTACGTGTACATGATATTTTTTGTTTTAGGTCTTGTTGATGGTAGTAACCAAGAAGTAGATGAGGTAGAACAAGAACTCAGAGATGAAATGGAGGAAGAGAAATTAAGGTAATTGAACAAACTTAAAAATCAGTTTGTCTGATCAATCTCTGCTCTACCTAAAGACAGAAATACCATGGTTTCATTGTTATTCATTGAACACCAGTTTTAATGGTTCACAAAAAAAGAACAATTTTCATTTAAGAGGAATGAATATTTGGTAGACATCTAGAAACTGATTCATCAATGAAACTGTATTTTTTGACACAACCATGATCATGTGATGGAATTTGACTGTTTCTGTAAGGAACATGGACTGTATAATATGTACAGGTGACTCTCAATAACTCAAACTGTGATAAAACTCTGAGAGATCAAGGGTTGAATTAAATCTAAAAATGAAAGGTCCTACCATTATGGTTCCAATTTTACAGTAACCAGAAGTGTATAGTGATAACATCTTAGGAGTTTGTTGACACGTAGCAAAATTTGATGGAAGTTCATAGCATGTGTCTACATTATTTCCTTTTTCAAAATACACAGTGCTATATACTGTCTGGTTGTTGTTAAAATTGTACATCTACTCCCAAAGGAACCACAGGTGTAGTGTTAAAACTGACCAGTTAAAAAATTATCTACCCCAAAAAGAAGCATAACTATTGTGTTCCCTTTGTAAACAGCTAATATTTACTTTCACTGAATCTTTTCTCTTATATTTCTTTTGAAATTGACATTGCTTTCATCTAGATAATGAAAACATGTTTGTTATAAACTAGTCAATCCGGTTTTTTAGTACCACCTGTCCGTGTCATCATTACCAAATATGGAGCGGTGCCAAGGCTAAAGAATGTATTGGCTGTTCGTTTCAAGTAAAGAAATGGTCAAAGATATTATATTATAGTACTTGAGTCTAGTTTATCAGGTTATATTTTTAGAAAATACATAAAATACAAACAATAAAATGTCTTTCTTTGTTTTTCATCAGGTGATGAAGGTAGCAATCATTGCCAAAAAAAATATGCATAACCCATTAACATGGATTGTAAACTTTTTCTTCAATGATAGCTACCTTCATCACCCAATAAAACAACAAAGAAAGCATTTACTGTTTAAATGAACACAGCCACACTAGCCCTAGGCATTCACCATATTCAGGTAAGTCCAAGCGGAAATAATTATATGCTTGATTGATGGCGGGAATACACTATCACTTCTGAAGATCAAGAGTGAAAAACAATGAATATATATTTTACAGGACCCAAATTTCACTTTGAAAGATCACCAACTTTGAGGAATTGGAAGTTTGAGGGATCAAGGGCAAATTTGCTTTGTTATATATATTAAACAATTGGGACCTTGATTTCACTTCTTGAGATCAAGGATTTTGAAGTTTGAGCCATCAAAAGTCGCCAAACTTTTATATGTATTTATTCCTTTTCTTTTAGATACAAAGAAAGCTTCAGTCGATTAAGAACTCTCAAAACAGAAATAGAACATCTACAGCATCTGTTGGAGAAATCCAAAGTCAAATTGATGAAAGATTTTGAAATATGGTTTGCAGAGCAAGCTGCACTTAATCATCAGGTATGTCACTGACAATTAATTTTATGATTATGATGATATTACTTAAAGAAAAAGATGCATATGTGGTTTTATATGGTTTATCCAAATGTTTTTGGTTATATTTTATTTTAGGATTCAAATGTTGCAAATAGCAGAGCTGCTTGGAGAACGCCAACTCCCCAAAAAAGACGAGAAGGGACTTATGTTGCAAGCTCAATAAATCCCGAGAGGACGTACATAGCAAATTCAGCAAACCCACAGAGGACGTATGTAACTTCTGCTTCATCAGATAAAGATCCAAGTCGACAGCAACCATCTTCTGGACGCAGACAGAAGGTGGCTAGCAGCATTAACAGCAGCTTTAACAACCTCAGACCCCTGCCACCCACCCACAATGGTCACAGTGGTGGGGGCGAGGACAGTGCTGCAGTCAATGGTTATAGAACAAAGTAAGTTACAGACATGTACATAAAATGTACATGTATATATTTTCGTATTTCAACTTGCACTCTAATCAGACATGACATTATGCATGTCACAATGAGGAAAATTCCTTATATCTGTTTAATATACTTTTTTCTCTGTTTTCAGACAAAACAACATTCCAATGACTGGAGACCCAAAGGCAGATGCAGATATTATGGCCTTCATCAAAGCTAGACAGAATATACTCAGAAAAGGTAAACCTTTCCTGTAAACTTTGATGAACATGGCAATACAAAATATAATTTCTTCCCTGAACAAATCAGTAATTGAGTATATTTTTAACAATACTGTACAGATATACATAGATGCTCAGAAAAATGAAAACTCTTTCAATGAATAGACAGTCATTTTAAGTATGATGTGTAGTTGTGACTCTGTATTATCTTTGCAGCACAACTAGATCAGAGATGACCAAACTGATAAACAAATGGAAATCAGCCAATTTAGAGCATTCACACCTAAACATGTACTGGTGTCTGTCATTGCTACACAAACCGTCCAGTAGGCATTAATGTTATAATTAGATCCAGTACTACCAGGTGCTTTCAGTTCCGACAGTTCTGCCAGAGTCAATTCTCCTGAAACTGTTAGGATGTACTAATGACACAATGCATTCTCAAGCTTCAGCGATTTGAGGAGATACCAGTTGTTCATTATCTAGAGAAATGTTGACTATATTCTATGTATTGTATTTATGATGGAAAATCATTTTAATAAAATATGTATATTTGTCTTTATGTGTGTTGCTAACTAGAACATTATTTGTAATCCAATGTTCATTCTCACCACAAACTGGTTAATCAAGTCCACTTTCTCTGACCATTTTATTCTAAAAATACTTTCATTTTCATCTAGTAACATTTTTAAGGCGTCGAGCTTGCTCAAGAGCTTTCTAGTGATCATGCAAAATTTTGCCACTACACTGCCTTTCCGATCTCAATGGGCGAAATCAAATAGTGCCTATTGGTATTGAATGTTTCTTACAATTCAAGACTTTGAAACATTGAATTTAATTGATATTTGAAAGTCACAATACCATTTTTGTTGTTGATATCGTTGTTTATGAATGTAATTTTGTTAAATAGTTAAATAATGATTGTTTGGCAAGAAAAGTTCATTATTTGCGGACGGATTTACTACAAAACAGATTTTCCTGTGAAATTTGTGTTGCATAATATCATGAAGTACTTATAAAATAACCTGCTCAAATTTGGTTTTCATTCATATCTATAGTCTCATAGTTGCGCCAGTGATCTTTATTTCAGATCAGTACAAACAGATAAATACTACATTTGATTGCGTATTGTTCGGTTCGGTACAGGTTCCTATTCGAAAAAACACAAAGACCATTTCCAGTTTTGTTCCCAATTCTCAATTAAGCAAAACGAAAGTAGCGTGTTCATCGCACAAAATAGGTAGCATTCATTGGAATTGAATCTTGTTCAGAATTCCGATAACCTTTCTACATATTGCGTTGAACTTTTGAATTGTTAGACACTATTGAAAACCGTGTTAATACTGTATAATTGTTACATCATACATGAACAGAAGATATAACTTCCATAAAAAGTAGTCTCACTCTGAAGCAGTTATATTCTTTTCAGCATTTTTCGTCTGCAATTTCAATTTATTTATTATAGCCTTTGTAAACCAAGTGGTCTTGAGCAGATATTATCTAACAAGAGGAGGGTACATGTATGAACTTGTTAGGATAAGCAACTTCAGCCCAAGTTCTCTTCATTATTTCTTTTTATGTAAATAAACACAGTTTGCCGACATTTTACAAATGATTGTAATGCTTTTTTTTTTATGTACTTAAACATAAGGAAGTGTCTCCTGTGGCACTCAAACATTACTTTCTCTAATTTACCTGCCCTCTGAATTTATTGAGAACCCTATAATGTATATGATATTGCACTTGACGCCTTTGTGGCCCTTTGATATTTTCATTGTCATTGTTTTGGTGTGGTTCACATGCTTTATCTCCCTATCAGAGACACTGGAGGTGATTGGGTTTGCTTTTGGTCTGTGTGTCCATCAAACATTGCTTTCCAGATATATTTGGTTATATTTTGAGGTATTAATTTGAAACTTAAAATTCAATTCCGAGACTTTTTTTTAATCTTCACTAAAACATTAAGATAACGAAATATACAGAAACCAGATCCATGAAGTTACATCCCAATAAAACAGTAAAATTTCCACAATCCACGAAAATGGGCCCCTATGAATTCCCCAGTATTGATAAGTTTGATTTCATTGATTGACTTCCTTTTTACACAAGTTCTGACCCTTTGTAGAGAATTTGTCTTCTGGAATTGGAAGCTGGTAGCACATTACAATTGTCTATGAATTCTGTGTTTTCCCTGCAACTACATTGTACAAGATTCACCTTTAAATTTAAATGTCAGAGAAAAAAACTATCAGTGACCTGGATTATTTTGTAAAGATAAAACATTAATATAAAACAGATTTTTATTGGAAAGTTTACCAGCAACAAATAAACATAACAGTCAACTGCAACAGTATCCTCATTTAAGTGGAGATATGAAAACATATTATATTTAAATCAGACTAATCTAAACCACAATAACCAAATAAACATACAAACAACATATCACTCTATATCTAAACAACCAATACTGCAAATACACATACATGCATATAAAAATTTTAAGCATTAAATATTTTTCAAAGATGATGAATTGCTATTTTGCTGAAATATTGACACTGCAAAGATAAACATAATCTTTAAAAAGAGCACCTCAGTACCATGTGCTAAGAATTTTTATGCCATTTAGAAATTACTTGTTCATGTAAAGCAATGAAAATTTTGTTAAAATGTACATATAATATAAAAGAAAAATTGTCAGCATAATCGTTATAAAAATTTGGATATCATGATTAAAAATGTTCCACACAAATTGAACATGAAATTTGCAATACAGAAGAATAAAAATGCATGACAAAATGGTTCAGTCCCCAGTTATGACATAATATGGTGTGCAAGGTGGGTCCTTCAGCAGCAATGATGGATGTAAAAAATGTACTATGAAACGTTTTGAAACTTTGCATATAGACTCAATCCTAAATTTGGAGTGACCTAAAAATCAAATAAACAAATGTAAACTGGGGGGAAAAAAAAGGAGTAACCAATAAACAAAAAAGAGCCCTATTTAGCATGCATGATTCAGAAAATAATTATACATGTAAATCAGGGTAAACTATAAAGTTTTATTCATCGGTGAGGATTGTGTACTCGAGCGATGTCTTCCATGCCTCTGGTCTGAGGAATGTTCATCTGCTCGGAATTCATTACATCTTCAGCTGCATAATCACACTGGTCTGTACCCAAATACAAATGATGTTGGACTTCCCCTTTCAGTGTGTGAACCTTGATGACCTCTCCCATCCCTTTGGTTGTACCTTGTCTGAAGAGAAGTTTGGACCCAGGTCGTAAGAACTCTGGCTGCTTCATGAATCGGAATATTACACGTGCCTTCTCATTGGTTTTTACTGATTCCTGCAGAATATTACATTTATCCATGTTCAATATTCATTTGATTAAAATATTAATCTTTTAAACAAAAAACGATAAACTACTGATGATTGACAAAAATGAGAGCTATCATACTTGAAACACTACAGTGTTTCAAAATAACATTTGTTTAAGCATCACAAACCTACAATGTGTGCACTGTAAAACTGTTTTCATACTAAACTTTTATAATCCCATTACCCTTATGACTTCATCTATTCTAAATGACATTGACTGAGGATAATGACACTTCTAATCATAGAAAACCTTGGTGTTTTTGATTGTGATATCTGGAAACAGACCTCGATGCTCTCACTAACCCAGTCACTGAAGAGTAAATTTCAAGTCAAATGCAGTATCTAAATCTTGCATTAAACATAGCATCTGTAGATGTGCTACAATACCAAGTTTTGTTCATTTTACTGCTTGTAAAATCTAAGTTGGTAAAAATAAAAAAAAGTCCTACATTGTATTACTCTAAATCACTGTCTCTTGAACAAAAAAAATTCAAGGTCATAAGTAGCATATGAACCAACAGTAGATGAAGCAGCTATAGAAGTGTCATAAGAGCAAATTTGGTTTGTATTTCATTTTCAGACAAGTGAGAACATACTGTCTTTTATCAAACTCAATGAAATGTAACCTGTAGGTCTTATGCAACATTTAGACCATCTGTATACTGTGTATGAAGGTCATATGCAGCATGCAGATCATGAGCTTTGCCACTATGATCAAATTTCATATGTATTTCACTTGCTATAAGGTAATCCTTTACCAGGATCAATAAAATGCAATCTGATAGTCAGATGCAGCAACTAGACCATCAATACATGAATTATCCAGAGAAGTACAAAATGTAGATCAGATGCAGTATCTCGACCATGTATTGGGGGATACATGTACAGATAAGCCTAAGATCAATTTTATTTTATATTTCATTGTTATCATTTACTTGTTTAGCTTATTGAAAATAAAATTTAAAAAATAGTAGAATTTACTGTTTGAAAATACAAACCTTGTCTTTGATTATTTCCACTTTACAGATCTGACAAACATTTCCTACATGTACTGTAGTTTCAAATCCTTTACTGATTTGATGAGTGTGATAAAGCAGATAAATATCAGCCTCAAATGTCCTACACACAAAGTTGGAAAAGCTGGACTCTGGGCTTAATAACACCATCCCCTGTAAATTATTAATTATTTATCCAATATATGAAATCCTTCAACTATCCTTAAGACTAATTACCTTTATTGTTTGTAATTTGGTTATTAATGATGTCATTTGACTTTGAAACAGATGAATATCATTCTACTTTGACCTTAGTTAATACTACATCTACATATTAATACACTTGCAACACATAAGAATAACACACATTTTTAAAATAATATCATTTGAGAGCAAATTACACACAAAAAATATTACTATACACACCCTCCTGAGAATATCACGATGGTTTTCAGTCAGAGCTACTGTGGCTGCCTGCCCTGCCTGAATGAGACGACAAGGGACTCGGTTTCTGTGGACAGTTTTAACTTTCACCTCCCTGAAGCTGCCATCCTCCAAGGGACCCAGATGCAGACTGTCTCCCTCCTTTATGGATCCCCGACTGATGTGACCCCCCAAGACACTGTCTACACCAGGCACTGTAAACTTGGTGTCAATCTACATTGAAATTTTGCCAAAAATACTGTAGATTCTGCATCATACACGAAATGACAAATGGACATGAATTCATAAGAGTACTGTGATTAAGAGTTTTTACATGCATTTCAGCAATTTAAAAATAAAAGCAAATAATTTTATTCCATAAGTGGAGTTTCTTACTAAATTATGTGATAATAAAATTCCTTGCATGTATTTAAGAATCTACAGTACTGTGGAGATCAATTCATAGTTGAGCCTCCAGAAATCTAATATTCTTTTGAGCAAAAAACTAGATGTATTTGCATCTAAAACCATATCTACAATTCCTCACCTGAAATTCTGTGTTGTCTTGAGTTAGTTTCTCTCTTTCTTTTACATTCTTCATTGATGGAAGAACATTTAGAAACTTTGTTAATAAGTCCATATTTTTACCAGTTACACTGGAAATTGTAAATATTGGTGTTATCCTGAAAAAGCAACATGTGGTATAGAGTTGTATGCATCTGTGTCATTTGATAATTGCATGCATTATGGTTATGAGCATTTCATCTTCTAGGTGTAGCAGTTTTTAAGCAGCAAGAAGTACTAAATACTGTACAATTACTTAGTTTTGTGAAATCAAATTTTTGTGCTTTGAGAAAAAAAAAGTTGTTCATTTATGTCATCCACTTTCTCCTATTCAGAAAGGATCAAAATCCATGTAGATGTCCAAATCACTAAAACAAATTAAACTAGAACTGTCCTAACGGGATTGATACCCCCCACTGGGCACATTGGATGGTGGGAAATGGTGAATTTGTGCTCATTTAAGAATAAACATATCCTTTTGACATAAAAAGGAACTCTGTTTTCTTGAGAGCAATTAATGTAATTTAAAGACTACATATTCTACTGTAAAGCATTACTCAAAATACTTAAGATATACTTAATATAACTTGAGACTAACTATTCAACATACTTAACCCATTGAATGACATATCTTTTCTTTTATTAACAAAGTCATTTCCACAGACAGATATACAAATAGACTGATGATTCCATTATACACTCTCCTAAACTTATGCAGTAGTCTCTGTGTGAGAACAGATTGTTACAAAATCTAAAAATGACTAAGTCCATAAAGTTGCAAAAATACCTCTAAAATGAAAATATCCATAACTTCCATGAATGTTAAAGAACCTCAATAAAAATGATGGGTGTACCACTTCATTATAAACATAATACATACACAAAGTTTGAATCAAATCTGTTAATTGGTGTTGAGGATATACTCTGAACAATGACAACACCCCTTCAAATGGAAAAAAATATCTATAGCTTCATTGAATGTTAAAAACCTCAATCAAAATAGCAGATTCACAACTTCATTATTCATACAAGATATACATGAAATTTTCATCAAATCTGTTCAGTAGTGTTAAAGATGTAATCTGGACAAATTATGTCAACAGACTGACAGACAGCAAGATGGTCAGATGGACAAGGTGATTCTAAACTTTGTGGGTGGGGAATATGACTAAAGATTTTATCGTATGTTCACGTGATCATGTACATTGTTTTCTCACATAATTACCAGCATAAAACAATGTGTTCCAATGTAAGACGGCCATGTATGATTTCTCTATCTTGCACTGCTGCGATGTAAATGATTATGATGTTAAATATTTTCTATAAGTTACATAACATTTTTTAGCAAAATATTTTGCATTGTTTATTTTATATTTTGATTTGTTGTAGCTTCTGGGGAGTTTTGAGTTTATTTACTTTACACTTACAGTGTTCATGTAAATCATTTTCAGGTACGCTCTTTCTGCCTATTTTTGCATTCAAGTTAAATGAGGATTTTGATAATATGGAATTTTCTCAAAGCTACTAATTGAAGTGCTACACTGTGGGTAAAATGTGAGAAAAATAATCCTACAACATTTACTCATATGGAACAGTAGTCACGATCTAGAACTTGGAAACTGGTTATCTTGTCCCTTCAGTGTTATAATTACTAATGAAGGATTCTATTAATCTCACATTGCTGTTTAAGTAATAAAATGAGATGTCCAAGGGATTTTATTGAAGATTTAAAGTAAACATTCAACTCACCTCTCAGAATTGAAGTTGGCAGCTGCTGTCATGGCATCATCCTCTGATTTAATTCGTAATGGCACCCGATTACAACCTGGTGACTTGAGTATTTTCTCAAGCTGTGAGACAGTTCTCTCAATCATGAACCTTCTGCACATGTCTATCTTGGTTATAACTACAAACACTGGGACTCCCAAAGCCAGGGCAAATCCTAAGTGCTCTCTTGTGGTGCCAGCTGAAAAAATGTTCTTACAGAATTATTTTCAAATTTTTTCTTCTAAAACTTTGCACAAATATACATAATAATCACAAACAAGAATATTAACCTTTCAAAGATGTGCACCATGCTTCATTTTATTGCATAGTATGCATACATAGACTCTGAATATCATGTTGTCTACATGACTACACAGAGTAATTCTAAATGTGCTGTCCACATAAATGGATGCACAAAAAGTGATCACCTTTACTCGGCTATGTAGAGAGCAAACAACAATTGTAACAGATTCCCATTCTTATTTACTATCATATGTGATGCATATATATACACTGCAAATTCACATTTGTAACATTACTTAAATTAACACCAAATTCTTACCCATTCCTGTATTGGCAGACACAACAAGCATTGCAAAGTCTGGACAGTACCCTGTCAACCCAAATATAGTGGTTTTCAAGTACTTATGATGACCAGCTAGATCTATTAGTGTAATGAGTTTGGTGGAATGTTCACAGATCTCCTCCACTGTTTTGGAGTCACTGTAGTTCACAATCTGGAAAGCAAAAAAAAAAAATAAAAATAAATAAATAAAAATAAATATATAAATAAAATAAAATTAAAAAAAATACATTGTGGTGAGATACACTACTTGTTTTAATGTTTTAATCCCCAGTAAATTTAAATTTAAAATGTAATTCACATATTGCACAATGAACGGTTACAGAATTTTAACAGAATTATTTTTGTTTTCCTAACTCAAAAGTTGTCCGTCCCAAATATCAATTAACATTCCAGTTTTGTCCTCTTTCTTCACTTTTGGTATTCAAAAACAATGTAATACAAAATCTTGTACCTACCTCCCCTTGACTATTAAACCCCAGGATTTCATGACTAATACAGGAAGTTCTTCCAGTCTGGATCTCGTGTAAATGACGGAACAAATTCAGTCTAGCACGTCCCCTCCCATTGTCTAGTTCCCCCTGGGTGAGGACACCAAGCAATGTGGATTTACCAGCATCCACATTCCCTAGCACTGCTAGTTTCAAATCTATGAACTAAAAATATAAAATATTTACAGTAAAGAATCTTTCCAACTTCTGTTAGCAATGTATTTTGCCACATTCCATTACCTCCACAAAGTTTATAAGGAGTGTAGCATAATAGAAACTCTTGGCTAGCAAGATTGAACATCTCAAAAATAAGAATACTTTACACTAGTTAATGCTACAAAGAGGGCCATAGGACTTAAAGGTCACCTGAGTAACATGCATCAACTCTTTAATAGACACTGAATCAAAAAAGGTGTTAATTATTCTATATTGTCCTTCAGCTTTCCATATAATTTTTTTTAATATCCAAGAGTAAAAGATCGTTTAAGGACATACACAACATTTCTCAATAATATAGTCAAACATTGTTATCTTGAACTCGATGGGACCGGAAAAAAAAAACTTTCGAGATATCCAAGGATTCGAGATACTTAAAGAATAAGTTGTTGGGACTTCCAAATCACTTCCACATATCTATGATGTTTGAGATATCAGTGTTCAAGATACCGTAGTTCAACTGTATATAAGTTTTCGTGACATTTCACGTACAATTCACTTTCATTTTATCTCAATTTCTACATGTCTGTTTTAGAGTTGGCATATCTTGATAATTCCTGGTTGTTGCAAGTGAAAATATAAAGTCAGCTCCTATATGTATTACAGAAGTTTGTATTTATGGATATTACAGTTATTGCAGCAAAGATGGAGAAAAATCTTTGAAATGATTGGGGATCGAACCTGGGACGCTTGCATTACTAGTTAGGTGATCTAACCAAATGAGCTACCCAGTCCAATACAAAGTATGGTAATATTACTACAATATAAAATTTAAACATATTCAGTAATCATACAAGAACTCTTCATATTGAGAAGATGAAAAAATAATTTTACAGAAAATGTCAGAAATGTCACGTACATCCTTAAAAAAAAAAAGTACTGTGTTTTCAATGTATGATTGCCACTCTTCATAACCATACATAAAGTGCAATGCACCAAAGCAAAGAAGAAATTTTACTAAAAAATGTTTTGTCACTCTCTTTTATCTATTTAGCTCAGCCCTAGAGTCTAAACCAATGACACAGGGGTATGGAATTTAACAATTTTAGCAGAGTAATGAATTTCACAATTTTGTTAAAAAGTTCCATTCTCTTCATAATCATGCATAGATTTTTTTTCTTTTCTTTAAACTGTGCAGGGGTAAAGAAGAATATCAAAGAATTTATGCATTTTCACTACATGAGCGAAAAACCCACCCTAGCACCAGAACCACAATAATAAATTTCACAATTCTGACAGAGGCATCCTTGCACAGCATGAATATGCACAGTTTGTCTGCTAGACATTCCTGAATAAAAATGATTTTTAAGGATTAAGGACACTCCTCAGACCCCAGTTACCATAAAATTTACAATCTTAGTTCCCTTTAGCCATGTCCTGTCAGAAAAGTAAATTATCTTTAAATGTTGATACACAATAGACAACCGCCACTTGAATTAGTTACCTGTGTGACTTGGTTGATCTTAACTACATGATTGCTGTCCCTGTGGTTCATACAAAGCCTATAGTAAGTAGTTTTGCAATTCCAACTGTTATGTTATTTTAGAGTTAAGTTTGAATTATTCACATTATTTTGCCTTAAGGAATATCCCACCTCCTGATTTTCTGGGACCTTCCTAACTAGGATTTCTAGAGCTTTCCTTTGGCACTCTGCTCCCACAGTTTCCACAAGACGCTCCCTTAGAATTGTTGTTGTTGCTCCAAGTCTATAAAATAACCAAGCAGAAAGCTTAAAACTAAACAGAAATGGTATGTTTGCTTTTCAGCTCATTTTGATTCTCATTTCTATAAAATCTCCTTTCATTAAACAGAAACCTTAATGATACTGGTTCACATTTTTTAAAAATAAAATGTTTTTCATTTTTGATTTTAACACTAAAAATATAACTCATTCAAATTTGACAATCAAAAAACGTTGTAATCTTACTATTGGTTCATAGGGACAGCAAAAGTTATCAACTGACCAGTAAAAATTGAAAGACAAGGTGACTAGTGAATAAAAAGAACTATTTTTACCCCTCTTATTTTGCCATTTTGACATTTTCACTCCTATTTTCAGTTTGATCAACTACTTGTTAAATCCAACCTGATTAAAATCAGCTCCTTGATCTGCTCCCTTTTTTTTATATTGTCACTACACGAGGTAGAAACATTCACAATATAAAAAAGGAGCAGATCAAGGAACTGATTTTAATCACATTGTTGTTAAATCAAGAATGGAACTTGACTTATGAAAATATTAAATGATAAATGCAAACCACATTATGAAATTATATTCTTGTGTATATACAGCAAAAGAGGAAGCATTAAAATAGAAACAAAGTCAGTCTCACTAACCGACTGGCCATTGTATTGAGTGTACTCAGAGATGCTGTGAGTTCTTCATCTGTGAGTCCCACCAACAAGCCATTGTCCTCCACCCCTATCTCATAAATGGCCTCCCCTTCTCCCTCCTCTAGCCGCCATTTCATCTGAGTGACAAGGTGCTCCACACGAGATTCTGAGGGGTTTACTAATTTTAGCTGAATAGAAAACATGAGGTAAGTATTCAAACATGAAAATGAGTTTCAATGTGCACTTGGCACTTCATACGAATTTTATCTTAGCCATTACCAACATATGTACAAATTGATCTTTAAAGATGGTAAAATACATCACATATTCTGTTTTTTGTTTCTTCAGGTGCTCAATATTACACTTTTCCATGGTTATTTGTAAGGTCCATAAATGCTTTCAGTATCTATTACAGACTTTACACATGTATTCACTATGTGCAAGAGCTGTTTGGAAATTACTGAGACAAATGTTATAGTTCTATAATATGATAACAATTGATGAAAACTGGCAAATTTGTACAAGACTTTCTCATCAAAATAAAATATAAAAATACTTCATAACTTTTAAGCCTTAGACATTTGATATCTTATTGTATGAAACCATACTCTTTTACTCTTTACAATAATAATACAAAGAATTACAAGAATCAGGAACACTTTAACAACTTTTTGAATTGAAAAACATAAAAAAAATTTGTTAACATAGATCATATATGCATTGGCAGTACATATATATATGGAATTATATTCATATTGAAATACAAATGAAAATATAAAATTAAATTAAATTTATATTGAAATACAAATGAAAATATAAAATCAACATATCAAACTGTTGAATATTCTCCAAATAGAAATTGATTACACATGGCATTCCATGACAATTTCCATTATAAATTATAAATGTATAACATTAACAATGAATGATAATGTAATTTGTACCTTATATTCAATGTTTCCTTCTTCAATCTGGAAAAAAAATGAAAGAAATAACTGAAGATTGCATTAAACACTTATAAATGCAACAAAATGTGTATACATATAACACATCAATCAAAATTGTCATGAATCAAAACTCTAGGATGTAATAATGTTATGGTTTTGGAAATCCACAAGTTTTGTCCCATGAAGGAAACAACTGTAATTGTAGCTTAAAATCATAAAGATTTTTATTTTTATCATTACAGAATGCCAGTCAAATGCATTAATTCACTGAGCTATACAGTTATGATATTTAAAAAAGCACAAATCAAAGGCCTGAAGGGCCACAAAGGTGTTGAGTGTAATATCATATATATCAGGGCTCTCAATAAATTTGGAGAGTAGCAGGTGAAACTGGAGAAAGTAGGAGGAAAAATATTTGAGTGCCGCTGGAGGCATTTTCTTGTTTTTGGACACTTCGATATAGCATTAAAATCATTGTATAATGTCAGCAAAATGTGTTTATTTACATGAAAAGAAATAAAGAGGAGAGGTTAGGTTGAAGTTGCTTATCCTAACAAGTTCATACCCTCCTCTTGCTAGATAGTATCCCCTCAATTTTAGTTACCTTACAAAGGTTATAATCAATAACTTCAAAATGCAGACAAAAAAGAAATGCTGAAAAGAAAAAATTGCTTCAGAGTGAGACTACTAGTTCATAATAGTTGTATCTTCTGTTCATGCATGATGTATCAATTATATGGTATTGACTCTCTATTTTCAATAATGTCTAACAATTAAAAAGTTTGACGTAATATGTAGAAAAGTTATTGGAAATCTGAACAAGATTCAACTCCCAACAAATGCTACCTAGCCTGGGTTTCTTCTTGCAATAGTCTGTTATTTTCTTCATGATACACATGCTACTTAATAGAAATCCGGATCGGAGTTACCAAAAACCAAACCAGAAATACTCTCTGATTTAGTGTTTTTGTAAGAATGGCAACTGAACTGCGATGTTGTGCAGAATTTTGGGCCTTTGAGTACATTAAAATTTCTAATACAAACATTTTACTACAGTCTCAGACTCCCTATCTTGTCTACAGTCAATAAGCAAAATGAATATTGATCATCCACACATTTGAGACATTTTAAACCAGTACTATCTTCTAAGTAAACAAGGTAAAATAGTTGAGTTCTGCTGGATTCCAAGTCATACTGGAATCCATGGTACCAATAAGGCAGACAAAGTGGTAAAGGATGTGCTTCAGTCTGATACTGTACAATTCAAAATTCTCTGTGTTGATTTAAAATATTTCATAAAACTATGCAATACGTAAATTCTCTTTGGCAAATATATTGGGATTTATGTGACACAAGTAAACTTTATTCTATTCAAAACAATTTTATTACAAAGTAAACAAACCATCTAACATCACAAAGCGATTATTTCAAGGCTATGCATCAGACATTCAAAATTGACACATTCTTACTTAATAGAGAGCTTCAGCCAGAATGTATATCTTGTTACTGTCCATTAATAACTATACATCACACTCATATGAAATAGACTTTTTAATAACGTGCAATCAATGCAAGGGCTTTTTACATATATTGACAACATATTATTATACAATATTTATTTACAAGAATGTTATTTTTTACTGAAAAATTTGAATACTTTTATGTATACACAAAATGATATGTAAATTCACCTGTTTATGTATTTTTAACTTTTATGCCTGTCAAATAAGAAGTTAAAGGGTACCCTGTGTCAAGGATCACAGCCCCTTGGCATGCAAAAAATCATTCCCCTGATTTTCGAAAAAGAGTAGGCTCATAGGTGGCCGTAAGGGAAACTACAAAACTCACAACTGAACATATTTCAGTTAGTTAAACACCATAAAATGACTGAAATAATGCCAAAAAACCATAAACAATCAATCAATTTCTGATTTTATATTTTCTCTTGCAAATTGTACATTTATGTAGGAGTTGAGATTTCAATAACCATTATAGGCAGAAGTTGGTATCCTAATGTGGTGATTTTCATTGCCTAAAAAATTGAACATGTTTTATTCACAAGAAAGTCAAAAGGATTGGACACAAGTTCTATAACTTGAATAGTCCTCTCCTTGTTACAAACATTATATATTAGATTAATTGCTTTAAAAATGTTAAATATTTGCATTTATAGTAAATGGCAGCATGCAGTCTAAGTAAGAAGAAATAAAAAAATATATGAAAATTATAGATATTAAGTATTTAAATTTATAGCATACAGTCTCTTTAAGAAAAAAAAAAAGAAGAAAACCAACAAAAAATAGGAAAAAAATTATATAATTATGAAAATTACTAATTGACATCAAGATTTTGAGTTTTAAATTTGTTTAAATCTTCCACACTCGTGTAATAAAGTTTGTATTGCTTTAAATATTCTGATCCACAAAGATTCATCACCCCAAAGCATCAAATGCACATCGATTATATACAAAAAGTTCAATGATAAGAGATTATACATAAGGAACTGTCTTGCTAACAAATATTTTTAACACACAAAAAACAAGTGATGTGCATCTTTTCGATATCCACATGAATTAATACATTGGATCTGCTATTACATTACATCTATGCAGATCAGTTGTATCTTAGTTTTATAGGAATAATATTTAAGAATCTATTACCAAACAAAAAAATACTTTGGAGGTTTCATAATGTTGCTTTGCAATTTTTTCTTAAAAACAGATGAGGTTGCATCCCTTATGCGCATACTAAGATCATTCAATTTATGGATAGTTTCTGGAAAAAATTATGTTAACAACTTCTAATCTGCATCTTGGCAAAGAATAGTTTGAGGAGTTTCTAATATTGTGATGTGATATGGAATTTCTGATGCCAGAAGTTATGTCTTTAAGATAGGAAAGAACAAGATTGTTATGAATTTTGAACATTGTTGAAAGTTTAGAGTGGTCTCTTCTCACTACCAAAGTTCCCATCCTGTTTCCAAGTACATGTACAATAAATTTCTGGAGGCTATTATTGAGATACCTGTAACTATTCCCATTGTTACATATATTGAATATCTACATGCATTTATGGTGTTGGGTGATTGATAAAAAAAAGTCTTTTCAACATATGTAACATGTCTCCTACATGTATACATCAACTGGTATAGATCTAGATCTACAAATGCAATATGCCAAGTCCCCAGCTAATCATATCACTGATAAAGTATTATGGTAATCTCTGTCCTGTTATTTAACAAACACTTAATTTACCATGTTGAAATGGCCTTGTTTTTAAAAAACACATACACAATTACAGCTGGCCTAGACTTGTTTATAAATATTATTTATTAGATAATAAGGAGGAATAACATCTTCAATGTCACAATTTTTCAGACAGAAATTTGCCAGTTGGCTGATGATACATATCCTTAATGTTTCCAATATCTACAGGTGACAAATGCAGGGACTGCACAGAATATCACTGCCAAGCAGCACACACCTGTACAATACACTGGTTTCAAGATATGTCTTAGTTATTTCCATTTGGAGAACTTTCATACATAGTAAGGTGCAAAATCAATTTTCATATTCATCACTGCATCAGTGAATATGCTCAGTAAGTTTCTAATACATAGTTTCATCACCTAAATTCAACTGATACACAAACTAAGTAAGTAATAAGTATTCAGGGAGTAATTAAATACATGGAATTCTTATTATATCACATTATTTTGTTGCTCATGTATGCATCAAACCCAGTAGTACATTAACTGCAAATATGGAATTGTTTTTATGTTTCCACTTTCGTAAAATATTTCTTTTGATTATATTTTGTATTTTCTTATTTACAGATATAAAGAGAAGCCACTTTCAATACATTTTATTGTCTTCCTCACTGGCTGTACTGGGATTGGGAAGACCAAAGTGGTCTATGGGACTATGGCCCCACAGTTCAAATTTTCAATGGACCATTTTCTGATTTAATAGGCCATCAATATATTTTGAAGGGCCAACATTTTATTTTCTTTAAAATCTAAGCATCATCTTTTCCTCCCACTGCTCTTGCAAATGTTTTTCAATAGTCCCCCCCCCCCCCCCATCTCAACATTATCATTGCTTTTATCAGCATCTATTGATATTTGACGAGGGTCTCTCATTGGTGTTATTTTCACTGTTTTCTCACTTTCTATCATTTCTACATCAAAGTGTTTGTTTTCAATCAATTTTTATCCTTTTCTTAGGGGGTATTTCCCTGACATGGCCTACTGAAGAAAAGCACATCATGCAAGATTATTGATTATATTGCTTCAACCAATGAGAATCAAAGTATCAAAATACATGAAAGTACAAAAATAGTAAGTTGTTCTCCATTCACTTCTCATGAGAAAACGCAAGTTACAACTTACAGTCAATAATGAATGCGCACTTTGGCACATGGGTTAAATAACCTAATGCGACTATTTTCATCTGAATGGGACTATGATGCAGGGCGCTTGGCCTTCCCAATCACTGACTGTAGGTCCAACTGTCCCACTTAAGCATTCCAAGTTCCACTAACTGCACCTCCTACACAGAAAAGCTCTTATCTTGAAACTGGCATATTGACATTCCACTCAGTCTGTCACTGTTTTTGTAAAAACTACAGCAAACAATAGCTATTTTCACTGAAAACAAGTAGGCACGTTGATTTATTAATTTGGATGATGAAGTGCTCAAATATTAATGATCTGTTGCAATCAAAGTTCTACAGAAAAAATTGGCATAAAGTTGGCAATCATAAATTGCAAGTGACTGTAATATGTGTTCACATCTTCCTAATATCAAATGTTGAATCCACTCAGGAAAGTGTCCCTGTTGGCATGAACACAAGTGAAATAGAAAATAATATTTAAAGGGGCAAAGTTTTTTCCTTTTTTGGATCACTCAAATTGAATTTTCTCAAGTTTGGAACGGGCATATTTCTAATATTTAACTGGCTGACTTTTTTCTGTTTTTATTGTTTTCTCTACATGCTTAATTTACAGCCAGCCTCGATTTGACGTATTAAATAGCGAGCAAAGCTCGTGTCATGATGAGGTCGCTCCAATGATTAAACATTTGAGTTTTGTGATTTACTCTTCATCAGCTGAAAAATAATGAATATTACCCGTAATGCTTCAGAAAAAAATGTTGCTGTCACTGCAATATACCTCATGGAAAACCACATAGATAAAATGAATAAATTGATTGAAAAGTACCACAAATGTTTTTAAACTCCAGATAAGCTTTTTCATACCTTTGTACATTCTGTTCTTGTTGATAATTGCTTGGTTTGAAAGAAAAACCATCACAGCTAATATAATATCACAATACACTGTTTACATCAATCGGGTTATATTTCCCACAGTAAATGAATAGGCAGATTAAATGCCTAAAGTCATGTTGCAAGATGTTATGGGTCTTATGGGTATCAATAGTCACACCGTAAAACATATCAAAACCTAAAATCTAACCTTCATTTACTTCATTTGACAGTACTGTACACATAATTTATTAATACATCAAATATCAGATACCTTATAACCATGGCCAAAGTAAAGTATCAATGTAATGTAATACACACACACTCGTCTCCCCCATTACAAGGTCATTTTTTATAAATATAACCCACAAATAATACCTATAAATAATTGTGCAATCGTAGTATCATGTTTCAGAAATTGGGGATTATGAGTATTAGTCTAACCCTAAACTAAACATGGCAAATTAGCAATTGGTATTTTTGTTTGTTTTTAATTTAAGACTTTACCTCTGGAGGTAGTGCCGCTGGCAGTTCGATAACCACGTCCCCACTGTCATATGCACTTAATTCATCCATTCTACCTTTCTTTATCGTATATGGTGTCGTTGTTTTGGTATTAGGAACATTTTACACTTCCTATTTGTAAAGTCCGTTTTCAAATTTGATAACATAATATCAGCTGTTGCTAATTTTGGCTGCCATATTGCATCATCTAACTACAATTCCCCGGATGAAAATAAATAAAGTTCTAAAATGAAAAGCAAGTCCGGGTAATTTTACGGATTTCAATAGGCTGACGAAATAGGTTGCAATGATGAAATATGTAATATTGTAAATAAATTTACAAATTCAAGGAGAATATTACCTTGATACCCCTAACGAAGCCTTGACTTTCAAGGTTTGACATGAGATGTAATGTGCTGGGGTGGGGACTGTTTCCAACTTGCACATATATTTTCAAGATATCAAATTAATATTGTTTTTAAGTATTTTTGAACATGAGAAATAGCATTAATAGTATGATCAACAGCTAGTAAATAAAACAAGTTTTAATCTGCATTATCAACTGCATTTAATATAAAATTTGATCACTGGACATTTCATTTCCATAAAAAAAAAATCCCCAATGTTCTGTATGCATCAAATAAAGTATATTGTAAATCAGTCATCAGCTTACATATTAAATCAGATGAGCGACATAAACACCATATATGCAGGAGATAATAGAATATTGCTACATAAGTATGGGAGGTTAGAATGAGGATATAGAAGCTCAGAAGTCATTCCATTTAACACCTATATTCAACAAGCATTTTGTAATGAGTGTATTGCAGGCAATACAAAGTCTCTTACCATAGGATAATTCAGTCATTAGTAGGTCAACCTTAACAAAACTTGATTTGCAACTATCCAAGACAAAGCCATAGATAAAATTTCACTTGAATATCTTCATCTAATGCAGAGAAAACTCTATAAAACTTCAAGCATGCATCGATCAAGGGAAAGAAGATCAAAAGTAGATCACATAACAAAACTCAAACTTGATCTGTATAACTATCCAAGACAATTAAAGTTTGAATATTTAAAATTTCAGTTGAATTCCTCTTAATTCATGTGGAGAAAACTCATTTGGAATGACAGACAGAGGGATGGACAGAGACCAAGGTAAACCAATTATCCCCTTCAACAAAGCCAGTAGAGGAAATAATAAAATGTCCAAGTATGAAAGAGATGTGGAAGACTCCGAGTTGTCTTTTATTTTGAGTTCACTGGGATATATCAAATTGACATTAATAAAAATTATCGTTGTTAATTGATAAAACATTGTTGATATTTCTAAATGTCAAAAGATTTTTTCTTCTCATGTTGAAGCTTTTGTATAACTTCTGCCTCATAAGAATATAAAAACAGGTTGGCTAATAAAGAAGCACAATTCTTGCCCATGGAAATTCCAAATGACTGTTGGAAGACCTGATCACCAAAGTTTACAACTCTTCTGGAAACTTGGCTTTTAAAGCAATGTCATCTGTATATAATAAGATAGTCAGCTTATGGTACATTAACTAATTCTAGTCCTCAATTAATTTAAGATTGTTAATATCCTGTACAATACAAGATTGTTGATAAAAATTGAAAATACAGTAGGGGATAAATGATCTCCCTGTTTAATACCAGTTTTACAACTAACCAATCTGAAAGTTTTCCTTTAACTCGTACACGATTCTGAACTTTGAATGAAAATAGTTTACCATCTATATTAAGTAACAAAGATTCTCTATTGACAAAATCGAAACACTTTTGAAGATCACTAAATGCAATAAAATTAGTTGCCATTTGGAATCTAGTTCAAGATGGTTTTGCGTTGAGCTATATTAGCCTTTTGTGTACGAATACGAAGGCCTCGGGAAAATGAATTTGTACACAGGGATATCAAATAAATCATGTTTCCTTTGTAGTAATATTTTAACTGATGACAATTACACCAATTTTAACCAGAACTGGTTTGCTGATATCCCTGCTCTTTAATCATGTTGCCACAACTATATTTGCAGATTCACTTTGGCATCTTACAAGATCCTTAGCTACTTCAAGAATATCATCTTAATTGGTTCTGCATGATGTTATCAGCCATTATCATACATTCTGGATTACTCTGCAGGTTTGAATTGTTTTTCTTGTTAATAATGCCATCAGCTGATTCCGATTCCTTATCATGACATTCTAAATTCTCAACCTTTTGTATTCTTCCAATGGGCATATCACAGACCCTGACATCTAGTCAATTTTTGCCTGGTAAATTCCAAGTTCAGAATCTGATTTCATCAATTTAAATTTGTTGGCATTCTTTGCAATATAAAATTGTTACAAAATTTAATTTGCTATCAAACAATGAATGTATATCTTTTGGACCTTTTTGAAGCTCACTGGGTCTGCTATTAAAGTCATTTGGTCCATCATTTTAGCTTTAAAATTTGTCTCATTCACATCTGCCACTTTGCTTGGAGGGGGGGAGTTGTAGTTTGTCCATTAAACAGCATCCTATGCCTATCTCTATTCCAATGAACCATAAAAAAAGACTCCAATTAACAAGTCAAAAAACACAGAATATACTCGCATTTCAATGTTATTTTTCCACACACACTTAAGGGCTAAAATTCTTGCTTATCCATCATACCCCATGTGCAGTTATTTTCAAAATATTCATGGATATTTTCTTTCAAAATGAATAGATATGCTGACCAAAGAGCACACAGTTGTATGAAGCCTTTGTATAGAAGAAAGAAAAGCAAGAAAAAATTCTCTGATTTTATTACAAGAAATAAAGCAATAAAATATAAAATGCCAATAAAATTATTTAAATCATACACCGCAAAGTCATTCATAAAATATGGTGAGTTTTCTTGAAGTTATAAAGACATCATTAATAGATGCTTTTCAGTTCAGGGATGAGTTGTCTGCTCATTATAATTTATCCAGCCATGCCAAGTACAGGGTACCTTTTAAGCAAAGCCTTCATTACAGTAATGACAGCCAAGCCATCAATGAACAAAAAAGTTACTTTCAGTTGTATTCCACAAGAAAAACTCATCATAGACCAGTAAAACCTGTGTACTGGTTTCCCTCTTTATATCACTGGTATCTGTAACCATGGTAACTTTCGTTTTTGGTTTGTGAGTATGGATAAATTACTATTACCATCAGTTTTTTTTTTCTTTTTCACTGGGAAATCAAGCATACAAGTTTCACTGTCAATTCAATTCATCCAATCAAAAATCATAGAAACAAATCATTAATATCACAGAGATATGTGAATATAAATCACAGGACAGACATAAATGAAAAACCCTTAAATTATTACACAGAAGTCATGATTTCCCTATACATCTACCATATATTCCCTATACATCTACCAAAGACATGTTCTCACCTGTACAGTAGCAAAAGCCAATGTTGACATTTTCAATATATACTCTAATCTAACCAGTCCTTTATGTTCAATATTCCATTTTTTTTTTCTTTGGAGAATCAGAATATCAGAACTAAAATTTTCGGAAAATAATTCATCTGATAAATTAATTGACAGAGCAATTGTTTTTTGTTTTTTTGTTTTTTTTTTTATTTATAGTCGCCTGAGCAATTTTTCAGCTATCCGGCGACTGTTAGGGCAATTGTAGATAAATGGATTTCATAATGGATTTTAATAGAAATAAAAAAATAAATAAATATCCTTATCCCCTCAAACCCATGATCTTGCCATCTGAAATTATTATGATTACACATATGTGATTACATCATGAAAATTTATTATCATCCCCACCCTACAGGATACATAGGTAATAAACTGCAAGAAACTAATGTGTGTACTGAAATGTCCATCCCACAGAGTGGGGAACAGATTACAGCTGAATGCCTGTTTAATCAGTGAACGGCTGGTATTCTTTTGCCCTTTTAATTCCTTCCCTCAGAAAAGCATGGTAATGATAGGTATGAGGATCTTCGAATCTGAAACAAAAATGGACAGGGTAGATAACTTTCAAATTTTACACTTCTTTAAAATATGCATCAGGCATGAAAGGAGCTGATTTCTGTATGGCATGCTGTAGGAATTTCATGTAGTGGTATTGTTGTGGGCCATCAAATCTAAGAAAAAAAAAAGATCAAAATTCAGAATTAATGATCCAACAGTTGATGACTATGCAGTGAAAGAGAATTACATTTAAATATTACTCACAACTAATTTATCATGCTAAAATTCATTATATATTTAAAAAACAACATTCTTTCCTGATTTGTATATTCATATTGTTCAATTATGCTAGATATATATTTGCAATACAAAAGGATATTTAAATCAGTTACCCAAAGCCACAAATAATGCAACACAGACACACAAACTGATTAGTGGGAAATACCAACACTCTGTAATTTCAGACTACAGTTTAGCAAGGTAATTTTCAGATTAAGAGATTTTTTTTTTACAAGAGCAAAGTGAAGTGTTCAAAAAATTTAGATGCAGCTTCAGATAATTTCACAAGAAAAAGGCAATGCTGTGAGCAGGACAAGAACTGTGAACACTTTATACATGAACCACTGAAGGATTAGATTACTACTTGCACCATACATACCCATCTGCTTTAAATTTCTCCATATCTTGTTCTAATCTGGGACACATTGTGTCCCCTTGTGGGCCTCCTAACCTACTTGAGGCTGTAATTCTCTTGGGTTTAGGACTGACCTTATCGAGGAACTCCCTGTAAAAAGTTTACTTTATGATAGTATATATACTTTTCAGATGAATGAGAATGGTACACTGTTCTATTGCCAAATAAACTACCATTTTGGTTTTTTTTAACATTTGGAATTGGGAGTTCAACTGCATTGTCTTGCAAAACTCAAATGAACTTTAAAATGTTCCTCCATTTATGCATTGTAAGGGTTTACTTCTAATTCATTATGTTTGTAACACATGGATGTCTATGACAAATGAACCAATACCACATGCAACAAAACATAGCATTAATACTCAAACTGTAAAACAGAGAGGTCATAACAAAGGAATCATTAACCCATGCAGGAAAATTCATTTCAAAATCTAACCATACATATCAAGTAACTTATCAGAAAAATACTGGTCAGAATTCATGTACCCTGTGCACTGACTCTGTTTCTTGGAAAGAAGATGGGTGGACAATGTGAAGAGAATGCCTATTCATCAATATACATACTATATACAAATTGTCTATTATTATGTTTTCTTGCGATAAACTGATATTTGACATTTCCATTAATGTTTGACAATGTATGTTTGTGAAACAGATGCCTCCAGATTACAACAAAGTGGAACTGTCACCAGGTCAAAGATTTTGGTGTCAATGGAAAGGTTATTCCACAAGGAATACACTTACTAAAAATATGAAAGGTGTACCTTTTATGTTGTAAAAGATATGACAAAGGTTAAGTTTTTTGCTACAGACAGATCAAAAACTAAAAATAAAAACTAGGTCAAAGTCAAGGTCACAAGGTGAACAAATCTGGTAACATTGGAAAGGTCTTCTCACAAAAAAATGCACACACTAGATATAAAAGCAGTATCTCTTATGATCTGAAAGATATGGCTAATATTCAAATTTTCTATAAATAAGTCAAAGGTCAATGTAAAAGTCAACAGGTCAAAGATTTTGGTTTAATAGAAAGGTCTTGCCTCAAGGAATATAAATTGAATATGAAAGCTTTACCTTTTATGCTGCAAAAGATATGACCAAGGTTAAAGTGGATTTTTTTTATTAAAAAACTAGGTTAAAGGTTAATGTCAAGGTTACAAGGTCACCAAATCTGGTATCAATGGAAAGGTCTTATCACAAGAAATGGATATACTAAATATAAAAGCAGTACCTCTTACGATTAGAAAGACATGGCTTATATTCATATTTTCTAAAAGTAAGTCAAAAGTCAATGTAAAGGTCACAAGGTCAAAGATTTTGGTGCCAATGGAAAGGTCTTACCACAAGGAATACACATACCAAATACGAAAGGTCTGCTTCTTATGATGCAAAAAATATGATCAAGGTTAAAGTTTTTTGCCACAGACACACCAAATACTAATATCCAATTTCAAACTAATCTTCAATTCCAGGGACATAAAAAAAAAATCAGTGATATAATAAAACATTAGCTACCAAAAATTATGAA
Source organism: Ostrea denselamellosa (assembly GCA_024699665.1). Taxonomy (NCBI): domain Eukaryota; kingdom Metazoa; phylum Mollusca; class Bivalvia; order Ostreida; family Ostreidae; genus Ostrea; species Ostrea denselamellosa. The sequence continues at coordinate 19,659,953 of JAMZEH010000014.1, forward strand.
AGTAAACGAGATATCAGAGGTATCAAACCCATTACCCAAAATGATCTAATTACAAATCACTTTTGTGCTCTGCAGTTTAGACCACTCGACCAACTTGTTTACAATATTCATGGGGATTTAAATTATGCATGATATACAATCTTCAATGTATGGGACTAGGAATATTTATACATTTAGATATTATTTTGTTTAAGATCTTACATCTTTCATCTATAGTGGGTCATTGCTCCATCATTTTAAAGACTGAAAAATGCACATTTTTCTGTAAGTAAAAATGGAGAGTTGAACCAAACACATTGAAATTCATCCAAACTCGGCTATAAAATGGTCAAATTTGACCATGTTCTCATTTTCACATCAAAATCATTTACAACCTATGGTATATGTAAGTATAAATACTTTAAACCTAATTGACTTTTTGAAAGTGACTTTTTTTTTTATCCATCCACTCATAGGCACTTTTCTTGCTTTGTTCACCCATCTTCTTTCAGAATGCAATGAATAACTACTGTATAGTAGTTATATCAGGGACTCTCATTTTTCTTTCCAAAATAAAATTAAAGTGGTCTGAATTGCAAAACAGTTTCATCACATTTACTGTTTCATATTTACCACATACCAGACTAAGTACGATGTGGAAATCAGATGAACATAGTAACACTCAAATTTACTGATAATATGCAAGGACAATATTGTACTACTATACAGTATTGAACAAATGCAAGTGATATTTCTAAAAATCTTCTGAAAATTTAGAAATACAACTCAAGTTTCACATTTAAATAACCACACTACTTCAGCTCCTTTCAAATACTGATAATAAAAATATGATTGATAGTAAATAATCATTGCAATCCATCTTTCTGAACTCTGCTATAAATAAAAAAAATAAATCATTTTAGTACATGTGCATGCATCTTATAAAAAGTACCATTACAAATGAAGTCCCTGTTATAACAAACAATATGACACAATTTCAATCAATCATTGAACAAAATTGTTTGTCCTGCTATGAATATTATTAAGAGAATATAGTCTTAAAATAAAATAAAGGGTTTTGCAAAGCTGGGCATCTCCTAGTATTAAGGCCATTTGAGAATCCCCACCCTATTCAGCTGGATTTTTTAATTAATTGTGGCATGTTTAGTAACATTTGATACATGTTCATTCAGTGGCATTATACACTTGTACAATCAGATTTTGATTTCCCCACTTAACACAAATTCAATCAGCATATCAAAATTCATTTCAACTAACCATGATGCATGTTTTATTCTGCCAAATTTGTCAATGATCAGATGATTGTTTTTCAAATACTACATTGAAAACACCAGTTTCCTTGTTCACATACCCAAAAGTCCCGGCCAGAGTGCTGAATAGAGAGGGCTCAGGGTCTCCATCTGGCCCCTCATCCATGAATTCATTGGCATTGACCTTGTGAAGGATGGTGCCATTAGGCAGGGCCACCATCATCATGACAGGGAACTTGTAGTTCTCCAAGAAATGGTTGGCTACCTTGCTGTACTCAGGCTGATGAGGATCTTTTTCAAGTTCCTGAAAATTATGAAAAATTGAAAGTAAATGAAAGATTCATCATTTAAATTGTCATGTGTTATCTCTCATCAGTATGTGAACACCAATAATTCATTTGTCATCAATCAGTTTCAGAATAGCTTTGTTGAATGCATGAATATGTTGTCGTAACAATCTCCACTGCAATACAGCAACTTCAGCTCAGAGTACCATTTCTCCCAATACTGCTATAACCTACATCACTTCCAGATAGTGTGTCTTCTCCCCAGTTATCTTATTTTCTTTTACTCTTTTACCCAACACTAATTGGAGAAAACAGTTCCAAAACACTCACTTGCTGGTTAATTGTCCTTTACCATTTATTAAAGTTTACAAAAGAATGAAAAGACACAAAGCAAACCCCATAAAGTCTTCTGTGAATTTCTTAAAAAGTACATAAAAATTGGGAAAAAAAACCCAGGAACTAGCTCAAAAGAGCTGTGGAACCAATATTTCCCAAACAACAAAATTAATCTGCATCTCTACTTTAGTACAGGAACTGCCTTACCTTCAAATCAGCCACAAGTGACCAGCTGCTTACGAAGCTCTCGTTGAGGAGAGCCAGGATGGGCGTACTCTCGAGGGCTGTTTCCCTCAAGGTACGCCCAGAACCTCAGCAACTCTGATCATCCAGTGCACCCCAAAGTAAGATGTGGTGCACCAGACGCTTCTCTTTCTTGGCTACCTCAAACGCATCTGTGAAGTTGTGGTACACTATCTGCATTGTGAAGATATACCAGAAAATATATAATTATTGTTTCAAATTAGCCTGTCATCTGTATATTTATTTTAGTACATATATAGCATCTGATCACATCCAGTATTTTATTCCTAACAAAATTATCAAAAGTCATGTATTCAACATTAAGTGATAGAGTAACAATTAGTTAATCTATTGCAAAAGATTTATACAAATAAAAACAGTTAATCATATATGTATAAAACAAAAAAAGTTTGAAAATAACCACCTGTTAAGTTATACCTTTTTAAATGGATAAAAACCTATTTCTAGATTTCTCTCTGCATCATACATGGAAATTTCCTTTGTCCATTTCATTTTCTGGATCGTCTTAGCCATGTTCTTGTCCTCTGGTAGTTCCTTCTCTTGGTCCTCTTTAGAAACCTTTTTAGATGGACTTGTGATTATTATCTCCATCTGAGGCATGAAGCCAATGTCAACCTCCATGTTTTCATCTGTTTCTGGTCCATTCAACCACTCCATGTCTGAAAAACATGATCATGCTAATGAAAATGTGAAGAAAATATGGATGGTATATAATTTTCACTATTGTATCTACTTCATTTTCATTTCCAGTGCAATGGTGATAATTGCAAAAACTTTCCATAATTTATTGTAAATACAAATGTTTGTTGGGAGAGGAATTTTTCACGTTTGTTATAATAAGCTTACCGATATTGAGCCGTTTGTCTGTAGGAACATACATATGGAAATATTGGATGTGTGAGCCATCTCTTGATATTATTAGATTACCCTTGAATTGAGCTGGCGTGAACCAAAATGGGTAATATGGTGGTTCATTGAGCTGAAATTCTGCATGGATCCTACAACATGTAGATATCTACATTACTTCAACAAAGTAGCACTTTCATTTGTTTTGAAATGACATTACAAAAATCTTGAATTAAAGAAAATTTAAGTTCATTTCTTTTACTGGAATACATTTTTATAATACATATTTACAGAGATTCATAATTCAACATTTTCTGGGCAAGGTCACCTATCGGACATTTACCTAAATACTATTTCCACATATTTGTCATTGTATGCCCTCACAGTGGCTTTGGCACCCTGTGGAGCAAATCTTGTCCTTAGGAATGGACGTGGATGGAACATGGTCAACAGACGATGAATGAGAACCAGTCTCTTCTCCACCTTAGGGGGGTTGTAGCGATTGCTGGATTTCATTTGTACATCAAATTTGGCAAAAATCCCTTCATCCATTGTATAGATGTCAAAAACATCCCCTACATTATCAAACAGATGTATGTCTTGTGGGAAAAAGGATTCCTTGAAGTGTTGGGCTCCATAATTTTTCCACTCTTGGGAAAGAGTTGTCCACTTCTTTAGTCCAATAAGGGAATCCATATTATCAGAGAGGAACTAAAATATAGATACTTGACTTATATTACATTCTTCATTTTTGCTTGATGCCATCTAGTGTATCTTCTTGCTTTCATTCAAATAAATTTAATAACTAACTGATGCTTTTAAAGATTTGAGATCATGATTTAAAACCATTATTTTCTCTTGATCAAAAATTACATGTATCACTTTTACAAAATCAATATCATATGTCAAATATATTGGCTTGCAATATGTTACATTTCCAAGATATCACACATTAAAAAATTAGCAGCATTCTGTTTGACAGCAGTTCAAATATGCAACAGCTGTGGTAACAGATTGACTAAAAAACAAACCTAAAATTTTTATATCAGTAATTGAATTTATACAATCAACACATTTTATTACTTACTGAGTCATTGGTGTCTTTTGTCATGGTTTCCAAAAGAAGAGGTTTAAAGCTAGCTTTTGCAGTTAAAACCTCATCATCATCATCAAGTAGCAGTGTGTATTCTTCTGGTGCTGTTATCTAACACAGAACATGTAAAACAACATTAGTATACAACATGAACTTAACATAGCCATAGGTCTGAGACTTAGCAGTTACAGCACAATATCTATATTTAGCTATATAACTTTACAAATCTATTTGAAATATCTTGATTAAGCTAGTTTAGACTGAATTAGATCAAATTTCTAACGCATGGTGGCCTAACAGAAAAATCACAGAATAATTTTTTAACATATTCATACTTTAAACTTTCCACAACACTGTTCTAATTAGAGTTCATAACAATACTATACCCCTTTTAAGAATTTCCATGAAAAGAATTTCTTTTGTGTTAATTTGGTAACTGTCTACTACACTGTGTGTGTTGAAGCATAGACAAGTATGATTACTTTACAATATGGAATCTGATTGCCAGTCCATTATTCTTTTAATCATCATTGCCTTTTATTCTGTTGGATAACTGTTGTTTAACACCTTAATAATCAAGTTTGACTACAAATTCTTCCTAATAAAGGGACATAGTTAAAAAAAAGTATTTTTTTTTATCTACAATGTGTTGCATGGAGTACAAGGATGAAATATTTTCACAACTTTTACAAAGCTATACAGCTTTCGCTATATACAGCTAAATATAAAGATTGTGCTGGACTTGTTTAGGGATGTCAGAAAATTTATATTTCTGGAAAACTGTAACAAATAATTAAAGGGTGAAAGTCATTCAAAGATCAGTCATTCTTATTGGCTATATATATATGTGTGTGTTCTTCAAAATTGTTCTGTAATGTTATAAAACAATATAAGTCCTTTTCAATATTCTTTTGCAATAACTTTACTTTTGCATGTAAAGTAAGATTACTTTGATGCAAAAATAAAGTTCTCATGAAATATGATATACATGGTGTTGCTATTTGAACATTTACAAAAATTATGTTTTTTACTAATAACCTGAAGACAAGATCAGAAGATAGTGGACTAAATCCTTGCAAAATATAACTGATTTAAAGAAATTGTTTGATATGCATTGCATGCTCAAAGTAATCTTAAGTATTCCCTTATATATCAAATAGGTATTTCTCCTTACATTTACACCATCTCCTATCAGTTTATAGTACATGGCCTCATACTCCTCCAAGGACAACTTCCCATCCATATCCCGATCATACTGGCGGAAAAAGTCCACTCCTGCCTCACCAATGACGTTTTTCAGTCCCGATTCTGGATCCCATGGGATGATGCCATAGTAATACTTCCATACCCTGTCTCCAACGTAGCCACCCAAGGCAATAAAGCCAATGGCTAAAATCACCAAGACAGGATAGCATATCCATTTGGGGATGGCAAATATTATCCTGTTGGCTGGAATATACAAAACATCAGGTTGCTGATATGGTACGTGTTGCGGTGCAGGTTGCTGTTGTGGTGGCTTTGGTTGAGACTCTTGAACACCCGGCGCCGCCTGTTCATTTTCCTCTTTCTTGAATGTTTCCTCGGTTTTACTCTTCGATTTTTGTCGACTTTCCTTACGATTTCTTAGTTCAGTTTTCCCATCACCCCCTAGATCAGGTCCGGAGGGGTGAGCCAAGTCCTCTTTTTTCGGCATTTCCCTCACCTAGAATGGCGACCCATTCGTGGCTGTTGTCACGTAAGCACTGATAACTGCAATACTTCCTGGGACTGCGAAATCGTTGCTTGCCCAAACAAGTTAACTCGGAACTCCTCGAGCATGAAAAAAATAGCATTTAAAAATAGCGATAGGTATAGAAGGCCTAATAAAAGTTACGACATGGTCACATATTTTATCACATAATTTAATAAAGTTTGGGATAAAGTATTTTAAGCCTGAAAATTAATAATTTGGCTTAATGTTATTGCGTTATGCGAAAATGAAAGTAAAACGATTTTCTTCCTTTCGTAATTCCTCCTACGGATATACTAGAGTGCGTTCGAGACCGCCATTCTTCGAACAAGAACAGATTTCCTCCTATCTGGAATGACGAGTATGCATCACGAGAACGAGTTGCAAGAATTCACACTACCCTTAGAATTAATGTGGTCGATGAGCAAGAACACATTCGTGCGCACATGTTCTTGCCATTCACGACTCTAACAACGGGAACGGTGGTCTCGAACGCACTCCTGCTTCTGTTTACAATCATTCCTTTGTGGGTTGACATGAGCATTCGAGCATTATGGATTGTTCCAATAATACAACAAAGCAACGCTAATTTATTGCAAAACAGCATAATATTTACAAGGTATTGCAGGAAAATTGAATGCGATCATCCTATTTTATTATCTAGAAAATGCAGCATTTGTGATATTTAAGTGGGCGTGACAATGGAAATTCAATTTCAAATTGTAATACATTGTATTGATAGACAACTGAGTCTGTTAAGTAAGACAAATGAACCAGTATCAGTGTTTGTTGTGTTGTCGACCAATAATCAAGCGTTAATGGTATAATATGGCTTATAATGCCCAAATAATAAGCAAGGGATTCAGTGTTGATCATTGCATAGATCTCTGCAACAGAGACTCTTTAGGATAGTCTTGTAGTTGTACATGTTATGCTGATGATATTTACATATAAAATTATTTTGATACTTTTTTTAATTCTTTTATCAATAGTACCCGAGCATTTACTGAGCCATAAAAGCCTGCACTATAAATACCCGGGTACACTTGCATGACTTGTGATATGATCACATCTGCTTACATAATTAGATGATTGTAATGTATCTGTTTACAAATGATAATGGAAGTAAATTTTCCATTTCATCTGCCATGGAAAATACAATCAAATGTGCACCCCTAGAATTAGAAGTGCATTTTAAGAATTTGAAAAATACATAATATAAAAAAAAATTGACTATTACCTGCCCATGGTCATTGCACGAAAGTGGACATCACAAGCAGGGCTTTAGGATATTTCCTGATATTCAGTCAATAAATATAATTATACATACTCTTATCTTTTTCCTAACTTTTCATAGGCAATTTCCTCTAGTTGAGAAGAAAGCCAGATCTTCAAATGGAGAAGAATACATTCCACTGCCAAATCCAGCAGAATTTTCAAATGCTCTTTTGTTTGAGTTAGGCTACAGAAATGAGGAAAAGGTTTCATTTTAATAAGTTAACAATTTTTTAATTAAACAATATTTTATTATGAAGCCAGCAAAATATATAATTAGGACTGAACAGCAGGCACTGCCGATATTAATTAGCCTGGCCTCTCCTTAGATATGGTAAAGTGGTTTGTTTTTTTTTATTACATTATCAAACAACTTCTTTCCTAATTTGATTGAATTGAAATTCCTGAGTTTTACTTCCTTCATAATGTACACATGTAACCTTTGAGAAATCAAACTTTGAATTAGTAATATACTTAGTAATATGTACTTTTAAAGAATGAAGCTAATTTTGATATATGTTATTGGATATAATCTAACTTGGTGCAGTTAATGCTTTATAAACTGTGAAGCAGATACAGTAGACAGATCATGATGTTTATTTCAGTTTATACAGAAAAGGGACACATGCCAGAAAGTGGACAGGAAGCCTGTGTTAGAAGTAACCACATCATTAGGAACAATTTGGCCTGTAGTTGTGGTGGAACAGGTATCAGTACAATCTTATTGTCATATTTTTTGTTGCGTTACTGTCACTTCTACCCAAGAGGTCAACCAAAGCAGGAAATTTACCCAATAAACTGTTGGCGTAAATAATACAAAACTCAATGCATCTTGTTTTAGTATGATGTTATTCTCTTGTCATCATTTTTCAGAGAGGTTTGCTTCTTTGCTGTTTGCCATTGGTTCAAGAAAACTCATCTACTAGACCAGATCTTATACAGATGTAAGTGCTGCAGAAATGTCATTTTCTATTGTATTTTGTGATTAGCAACTGTAGGTTCCTTATATTACACCAGTGTTTGATTTGGTGAAATCACAATTCAGTTCTCAAGAACAGAAAATCACATTTGCTAGTACTCTGGAGAAATTTACTTAAAATAGTGATAAATATATAGAAATAAAGGTGAGAATTAATATCATAAGGGAGGCTTCATGAACCAACACAAATATTAATTGATTACTCTTGTATAATAAAGAGTTTAGAGTAATCAGAATGAACTGCGATCTAATTGATGGGTAAATAATTGTAGACCAGGAGTATCTATAGGATTTTCCTTGCTGTGTGGATTGGCTGACTACCTCAGGCAATGTTCTCCTACAGAGGTGAATGTTAGAAATATAAATTTAAATAAATCTTTTTATCAATTTCTATAGAAATTAATTGATTCCTTTGATCTATAGACCAGTTTTCTTACAATCAAATTGCAGGGTAAAATCTTTCAACACAGAATTAGTTTTATGGAATACTTTTTATGTCTTCTATCTTTACACCCATCTATGATACCCTAGAATGTTTTGTAAATGCAAAAATGCAAGAGATAGGATATGTATGCCTTCGGGGTAATTTGATATATACCATGGTTCTGTCCACTTGTTGACATTTGAGTTCCTTGGAGCAACTGAGTTGTATTGATTAATACTAATTTTGTATAGGTTTCCCAACGAAGTGGGGACTTGCATCTTTACCTGAACACATCAGTTCCCTTTGGAAGGATATCTGATGTCAACTGTGATACTGTGATGGCCAAGATGTACAACAGACCAAGCTACCTCCCCAAGACACGGAAAGTAAGACTGTAGTTATAGATTTTCATAGTATATACATGTTAGGTAGTGTTTCTCTTGAGTACCAATGATTGATGAATCAGCTGCAATGACTATACTTTTTATTTGTGTGTGATGCTGGTGAATGCTCTAGTGAATAAACTAGGACTATAAATCAAGGAATTAGTCCTAGTTAGAACTGTAAATCCTGATACTTACAGACTATGAATAACTTTGCATTTTTGCAGGCTGATGCTGTCATTTGTAACTAGCATTTTTGTTGTTTCAGCAACCTTCCTGGAAGCCTGTCCTTCACAAAGGGAAGAATACTCTGTATCTGGCCCTCACTGAATATATCAGGGCCGTCCAGGTGGGTATAAATAGAAACCAATGAACTGGTAACACTTTTATAGACATAACATCTTTTATTTGCAAAAACAGTGCTGTTTTACTGACTGGGGGTAACTCTTTTTGCACTAGAATTAACCAGTACAGGTATCTAATTGCATATTAAGATAGAGTGTAAACATCCATTATTATGTGCTGTACTCTTTTCTGCTATGCTCACGGTCACATGAAATCTGCAGAGTTTTATACTAGCAGACTTAAAGCATGCAAGATATTTTCAGGTAAGCCATATGCAGCTCAGTGGAATTTCATACCTGTGGACCAAACTATAATTGACAATCTGCAAAATTATGACTCCTTGGAATTAAATATGTCTACATTATGTGTAACTGAATACACAACTAAAGAATATTCAAAATAGTTTTGTTTATTTGACAGCTATTTTGAACATGAAAGTTCTGTCCCATTGCATGTGCAGTACAGGTGTTTGCAGTTGTGGATTGATTGCATCTAAACATGTTTTATTTTCATAGTATAACAAAGAGAATGTTCCGGACACTTTTGACCTATATGGAACTGTATCCTGTAAATCCGACCTGGAGGTGGCACTTTCTGATATCACCATTAATTTGGCCTACACCTTGCAGGACTCAGCTACACCCATGGACAATCTTCTGATCCACCCCTGTGTTCAGAGTGCTGACTGTTCCATGTTACAGAAAGGTTTAATCAATTCACTAAAACTTAACTTTTAAGTTGGAGAATTGAAATACTTAAACAATCAAATTGTTATTTCAGACAGAACAATATGAAAAGTATGAGACATTGAATTAAAGTAGAGTAATGTTACCTGTTTAACTAATCTGCGAAGTATGTCTTTGAACAAATGGACAAAGTACTAAAGTGACTATGATAATGTCCTGTTTGGATTCTGTAGGGGAAACGAAAGCAGCACCACGAAGGATTAGATTTACCCCTCCCACTGAAATGTTCACCCTGTGTCACTACACGACAGCAGGCATCAAGGAACTTCCAATCAAGGCTCTGTATGCTATGAAGGTAGAAACCTCTTACAGACCAGTATGCTTATAAAAAGTTTACTGTGCATATACTGAAATTTAGAAGACCATATATATATATATATATATATATATATATATATATGAAGTTCAAAATAAATGTCAAAGTTGATCTCTTTCATCCATTTTGGAAAAATGAACTTTTGATTGCCATCCCAATCTGATAAACCTATGCAAATCTGAACTAAATTAGTTACAAATTTTTGTAAACATATTATATTTAAAATGATGTACAGGGGCTGATTGAAATGTTGTGAGCCTCATATGTAAGGGTTTGAATTTTGGCAGATATATCGCATTATTTTTCAACATAATCCCCTTCAGTATCTATACATATTTGCCAGCAATGTTTAAAGGCCTCAATGTCTCTTTTAAAGAAGTCCTTTTCTTGACTGTTCAGAAAGTCCTTCAATGCATGTATGATGTAAACTGACCAAATGACACCATTCTTCAGGTACACAGCCTTAAATAGTAGGGCTGAAAAAGGGCATTGATGCTAAACTCCTTCAATACAAGGCTCACAACATATCAGCCATGTTGAAGCCAAGAATGGATAGTGATCAGTGACCTTTAAAAAGCAAGGCCCCCTGTAGAATTTAATTGTTTTTGTAAAACATGCAGTGAAATGTCTTGGGGGCCTCCTGTAGACTTTAATTATTTTTGTAAAACATGCAGTTGAAATGTCTTGGCTGAAGAAGTGGTCTTGGTACACCTATGTATCTATATATGATTACAGATTCACCAACCATTAGGATGTCTGTATGTATCTATATATGATTACAGATTCACCAACCATTAGGATGTCTGACATGGATTGCTTTAATATAACTGTTATAAAAACAACTAATTATCAACTCACTGTATTGTGTATTTAATTGCAAGAGAAATGGCAATACATGTATATACAATTTTACAATTTGTGAAACTTACTTTTTTGTACTGTATAACAATTGGTCTTCCACAATTTCAAATTCTAAAGCCATGAATGAATTACTATATATAGACCAAGAAGAAAGTAATAAATACCCTTGAATTTTTATTATTATTAAATTATTACTTAGTAGTTCACCTGACCTGAAAGCTCAAGTGAGCTTTTCTGATCACATTTTGTCCAGGGTCTGTCTATAAACGTTTAACATTTTTGACATTTTCTCCAGAATCACTTGGCCAATTTCAACCAAGTTTAAGCATCATTGGGTGATGGGCATTCATTTTTTTTTCAAGTGAGGGGTCACACCCCTTTCAAAGGAGATATAATTAAGAAATAGTGAACATGTGGTGGCATCTTTTAAAAGTGTTCTTTTCCAGAACCACTGAGCTGGAAAAGAATGTGCATTGTGGATTCAAAATTGTTCAAATCATGAGCCCCAGGGCTGGGTGGGGCTTCTTCTCTAGAATCCAAAACCAAACAAATAACACATGCCTTACCTCAGCTTGCTGGAAAGACCCAATAAGTTACTTGACTGCCACTTACAATGTCATTAAATATCACAATGTATTCATGTCATTTTAACCGAGTAGAGAAAAAAGTAGTTCCTATGATTAAGTAAATTGTATAAACAGTTTAAAAAGTAATTTCTACGATTTGAAATATCATTTCTACAATTCTTAAAGCAATTTTTCTAATTTATAGAAATGTTTTAAATCATTTATACAATTTGCTAAATCGTAGATATGATTTGTTTTTTAGATTAAAACAGCATGAATACATCATCATAGTTAGATGAATAAAGTCAATAATGAAAATTTTAATATGATATTGAATTACATTTACCTTTAAAATATCCATTTTTGTATTGAATAAAAATGATGTATTAAATCAAACAGAAAAACATTAGACAGGTATTTAAGGTAGGTATCTTTTTGTCATGCAAACTGATTTTCGAAACTCCAGTTTTAGATTCATAAATTAGAAAATTATGTTGAAATACATCGAAACTTAAACTTCCAAATAACAGCACATGCAATTCATAATCATCATTGATTATAGAAGTACTTACTTACTTGTAAATTCTAATGTATACAGAAAATACATGTAGATATTTGTTTTGAAATATCAATAGATTCCAGTTTATTCATGGTTTGGGGGGAGAAGAGGAGGATGGGGCCTTAATATAATAGGGGATCAAACTCTAGAGTATGACCAAGGTGACTCAGGTGAGCTTTGTGACCCATGAGCCTCTTTGTCTTTCATTTTTTCATATGCAATAGTTTTGCATACACCACTCTTTGCAGTTCATTTTTTGTTTTCTGTATTTTTAGATTTACATATATTTATCAAGACTCATCTTGAAAATTTCAAGACAATAATGCTGCAGCTGATAAACATTACTGATGTATTCTTGAAAATTTTATTTCTGTTATTTCGTCAGTTGTGTTAAACATCATATTTTGTTCTACATATAATTTTCGTCACAGTGAAGTGTCAGTGTTTATCTCCCTTTGTGATTAACTCCTGTAGCTTTAATCTTGTAGATGATGGACAATAAAGCCTCTCTGACTGTTCACCTAACACTGAGTGACAAAGTGAGGAATGTTTTTGAGTACTGTGAGATGCAGATACCTTTTCATAATAGGTATATAAAGTAGCATTAACATTTGTATGCATAATTACAATTTCACAATTTGTACTTCAAATTTACTTATAGTTAACCTATAAAGCAGTGTATGTATCATTTGTACATGTATTTATGTTACAGGGGTGTGATTGCAAATCAGGATTCCTCTGTCAGTCAAGGAAGCACCTCAGTCTCTCCAGATAAAAAAATCCTTGTATGGAATATAGGTAAGTGTTATTTTTCTCTTTATAAAAGGAATCAGTTAAAAGATGTCCTACCTTACTGAATGAATGACATTAAAACTAGCATGCAAATATAAGTAATAGTGCTTACTGGCAGTAAATATATTGTATGGTTGCAATTTATGAATGTATAGTGGGTTACATTTGCAAGGTGGAGTTCAAATTAAAACGAATGATAGTTTTTTAGGTCCAAAGTTTTCAAAATCCCTGACTGCTGCCTTGGAAGCCACAGTTGTGTTTGCAGATAGTAGGTTATCTAGTGCATTTGATGATCCATTCTGTCAAGATCAAAATGCATATGCAAAGGTATGCTGCTTGATAATTTTATATCTTTAGAAATGTGTCACACTTTAGAAATATGTGTAACTTTGACATGAAATGACTTTCAGTCACTTTGGACCTGTAATTTATTTACCAATATTAATAATATTTTTAATACTTATGACAAACTAAAGTATTAATTTTACTCAAATGTATGTTTCAAAGGTTGAAAAAATAATGAAATGCTTTCATAGGAACATGTATAGTTGCATAAACAAATGTATGTGAATTGTATATTCTCTGGTAAAAAGAAAACTTGTGCTACTTTTAACCTTCTCATATTTGCATTGTTATTAACAGCTGTTCTTCAAGATCCCTGACTTTACTCATTCAGGGTGTTGCATAGATTCCAAGTCAATACAAGTCTCTCCTAGTACCAAGTTTAAACTTAACACAGGTAAGTATATAAATTTTATTTAACATTCTTTAAAATAATTGTCAAGACATCATGAAATAGACATTTCTAAATAAAGTGCATTATTTCTTAACTGTGTAGATATACCAATTATTTCCCAGAAAGCCACAGTTTTTCAGCTTATCATTTCTGAGATTTAAAGTGCAGGTATTTTGTAAGAGGTTAATTTTCATTGGAAAAAAAACCAAAAAACAAATCAACATTCAGTAATTAATATTTTAATTGCAATGAAATTAATGATAAAAAAAATACCTATTTCAGTTCATGAGTATATGTCAGGTGAATACAAGGTCTGGAATGGTAATGGTGATGTACTAAGCAGTAGTGTTCCCCTGACCCTCCACAAGCAGCCAGCAGACTTATAGTAATACACAAGTCTAATTCAATGGTGGTGTTTTGGTTGAATTTAATAAGCAAGACCAACTTGCAGACAATATTTTATCCACTGTATACATTTGTGCAATAATTCTTTACATGTATATACATGTAAACTGTATGTGTAATTTTATGGTTTATTTACATGTAATTTGAAAAAAGTATTATTTTACATGATCGTTTTGGCCTTTTATTAAATTTATGTATATCTGTATTTTTTCTTCAATCAATTTATTGTCATATACCACTCATTTAAATTCACAGTATCTGCTAGTAAAGCATACACTTTCTGATGTTCATGTGTCATGAATGAATCCAAGAACCTGCTGAAAACTACAAAATCCATGTGTATCAAATTTTCCATTGTGTAGGATTGCACTACATACTACTAAAGTACATTTTCATTCACTGGTCTGGTACTTGAATGGTTCACACATTTAGAACTTCAGAGGTGGGTGACCGAGTTGTTTCTGACAACTCTGAATTTTTCATGGCTAAGCAGGATATGAATAATCAGCTATCATAACAAATCTTGGTTTTGTTGGATGCACATAGATGGTGGTGGGGTCTGGAACTGTGACCTTTTTAAGTTCGGGGGGACGTTTGCCACAAGCAACCACAATGAGAATTAGAAATGCAATCATGGTAGCCACAAATGCCACAATACAAACAAACAGACACCAGGAGACCGTCCAGTCATTCAGTGTGATGTTGACGGAGTAGATGGATATACCGATGACAATGCAAAGAGCTGTAAAAACATAACAGAAATTAAAGGTTTTGTCTTAAGAGCAGTATGCTCATATCATGGAAATATTGGTTTGTGTGACAAATGGCCGTGCAAATTGCATTATTTGGAGAAGAAAAGCATACAAACAACATTTATCTTACTAATAAAGAGTTACTGACATAGCACTGCATGACATTGATTAGTTTTACCTGATACAAGTGATGACCCACACATACAGCACATCATGCACTTGTAGTAAAGTCCCAGGGAGACGTACATATACACAGGAATGACAACCAGAGGTAGCACCATAAAAATAACTCCAAGACTCTCAAATGCCCTCACCATCTTCAGCCAGTCTATAAACAAGAGATCTATCTATTAATTATCTCCCCTTGGTATACTTCATTTTGAACTTTGCCCAAAGATGCTTGTTTCCTTTGTTTAAAATTGGCCCAGTGGTTTGGGAAGAAGACGAAATGTGAAAAGGTTAGGACAGAAATAAACACATGGGTCAAAACTTGATCAGAAAATAAACCTTTTGATAACTAAGTACAAAACACTTCAGAGTGGTGTAGAGAGTTCAAAGAGCAATAGCCAGTATACGTATGTTATAGTAATTAAAAAGATAAGATGTGTCTTCAAGGTTTTTTTCCCAAGGTGATTTCCAGTATGATTTATTGATCTTGGTAGTGTGTATTATTCAGAGATCCGTGGAGGTTGTACCAGGTAACCTTTTAATCGTCGCAAGCCACGGCTGAAATATACGCACCCCTCCCTTTTCACCCTTGGCTCTCTGCATGATAATGTTCTTGTGGCTTGCGACGATGCCTTTTAATTTTCCTGTTGATGTATTAATGTTATAGTTAAGCACGAAAGCTTTTACCAGGAACTGTCTTATTTAATTTAGGATATTTAATTTGAAAATCATATGATGATTGCATTAGTCCACAACATAAGTTAAACTAGATGTTGTCTTTAAGACACTGATACCCACACACAGATATACTCTCCGTCGTACTTGTGAAATTAATAAAGAAGTTATAGTAGTTATTTTATAATTTGATCAAATTTAGAACAAAGTACTCAGGTGAGAATATGATCTCTGGGAGGAATATATTACCGCTATTGCCAGAAATTACATTTTTCATCTTGATTTCAGATGTTGTGTTTTATACACATGTACAAAAGGCGCTGGCTAGTTAGTTACTGTGTCTCAGCACAGGCCCTAACCACATCCTCACTTCAACGATAGAACATTCTATCTAGGCACTGGCTAATGGTAGGGATAATGTGTACTGTTCAGACGTTGTAATGTGCATGTGGCGTTAATTTTGAAAATATAGTAATAATTTGATGCAACCAGATCTCATGTGTTAATATTTCATGTAATTATAATTCAAAATTATGTTTGGAAAGGAATTATAAAAGGAAGACTTTTGCTTTTTAAAATAAAGTCCCTACTACTAAAACAAATATATTCGTGTTGCACATGACACAATGTACTGAGAACCAGGTTTTTGTTCGTCTTTTTTTCCACCCCATTTGTCCCTCGAGATGAAGAGGAGAATTCCGAAAGTCTATTTCACATCTAAAGGACACCACCAATCATCTCTGAAAAGATGATTTGGCTACTGCATAAATTGTTAGGGAGTTCTGGGAACCAGGTTTTTCTAGAAGAAAACGTGTTTCAACCCCCAATTGGGCCCTAGGATGAAGATGAAAATCCTGAAACCCTATTACACACAAATTACCTTCCGGAAGACGATTTGGCTACTACGTAAAATGTGAAAGAAGTTCTGGGAACCAGATTTCTTTTGTTGAAAAAAGTCATTTTTTGGCCCCCTGAATGAAAATGAAAATTCTGAAAACTTATTGGACATCTACAAAACGCTATCAATCATCTTCCAAACGTTGATTTGGCTACATCGTAAGTAGTTTTTTTTTTTAACCCCATTAAGTCCCCCAGTGTAAAATTGAAAATCCCAAAACCTTGCACATTATCATATTCTGCTTAAAATAAAAGAAGTTTGAGGAAGAAATTGTGACGGACGGAATGACTTTCTTTAGAAAGTGCGGGAATATTGATCAAACTAGGTTATAATACTGATCATGATGCAGTCACAATGATTAGCATGACGACAAGCGGATTGATTTGTATTAGAATCTCTTGTCAAGGCCTGGCTTGGCTGCATGGAAAGGGGGGGGTATAATAAAGGAAAAGGAGAGTGGGGCAGAAGGAAGGGGAGAAGAGAAGAAAGTTAGAAAGAAAGAGGAAAGGACACCCCCATGCATAGTTCGATGGTATTAATGTAACGCTACTGTTAGGTTGTGATGATAACCAAACCGTCACAGTAATTTATTATCGTGGCGATTGGAACAGTTGCAGAGGTGTACAGATTTCATATTTGCTAAGTAAGTACAACATATAAGTAATAAAATAATAAAAATTACATGTAAATTTAAAATATGACATGAATGCATTTAATAATTCTTGAGGGATCACAAGTATTGATTACTTTCTTTGTGTTATGTCCCGTCAAGAATTTTTCACTCATACTGAGACTCCATCAGCTGTAGGTGAAGCACCACAAATTTAGTCCTATAGCTATGCTTAGCGCTCAGGGTCGTGAGAGTTAAGGTTCTTTAAGTGTCAAAGTCTGCTGCGACACGGGACCTCCGTTTTTAAGGTCATATCCGAAAGACCCGTGATCCTCACTTCGTGTGTTTGGCGAAGGAATAGTCACTACCAATGTTAACGTCTTAGGTTTAAGGCGGTCATAGCAAAAATGAAACTGCATTTATTTCAGTTCATTAGAGTTAAAACTAATAAATTATCAAATGAAATATAAATAAAAAATAAAATAAGATGCGAGACATGCATACCGGGTAAACAGAATCATGTATGAACGTCAGAAAACTGCAATTTTCCTTAAACAGTATTATCAACATTTCACAAAAACTGGTTATAACGATATGATGGCACTCTTTATAATTTCATGACACTGTTTCTTTACAAAAATATACAAAATGTCTGTCAAAAATAAAGTAAATCTATCGCACAATGGACTTGATTAAGAATTCAATGAAAACAGTTATTGCCCTTGAATTCAATATTTTGAAACATGTCACTGATTGTTTGATTATATATTGTTTAACGTCCCGCTCGAGAATCTTTCACTCATATGGAGACGTCACCATTTCCGGTGAAGGGCTGCAAATTTTAGGCCTATGCTCGGCGATTATGGCCTTTGAGCAGGGAGGGATCTTTATCGTGCCACACCTGCTGTGACACGGGACCTCGGTTTTCGAGGTCTCATCCGAAGGAACGCCCCATTTAGTCGCCTCTTACGACAGGCAAGGGGCACTGAGGATCTATTCTAACAACTCGGATCCTCACGGGGCCTGTCACACTGGTAGTTCATAACTTCGACTTTGAAATAGTTTATGCTTAACAAGATTTTTTACTTTAACTATCGGAATAGACTCCAACTAACTTTCCTATAAATAATTGATTTTGCAAAATCTTATGATGCCACAGGATGGTAGAACTATTTCTTTGTTACGCTGTTTTCATGCATGCAATTCATTGGACGTGCACCAAATCCTTAAGTGCTTAGTCAAATTGTACAGGTATACTATTTTACATGAATTCATGTTCATAGATAGCAATTCCGGAGGTGGGTGGATAGGGGGACTATTAAGTACTACGAGCATGGAATGTAATTCATGTACGATAATATATATACAACATAAATATGAAAGCGTGTACATTTCTTTATCATCAAGCAGTTGTTACAGGATTTCCTAAGGTATATACAATTAAGAAGTGAATTTAATTTTTGAAAATACATAAGGTATGAACTGCGACGCTTTACACCAGCACCTGTAGTATTGCTGTTCATACCCTCGTGTATTTTCAAAATTGATATTTGTTGTTGTTGTTGTTGTTTTATTTACATTTTACTTTCATTTCTATTGAAATTCCCAGCCGTTAAAATAGTCGCACCATATTTATCAAGATTCATATGCTGATTGTTCACATTCATGAGGAAATGGCCATCATTTCAGTTGGTGAAGATATCGAAGGCAAAAACATTGCAAATGTGGACATTGCACACCTCGCGTTCAATAAATGTACCTTCATTCCTCGTGGAAGGAACATTTTCATCTACCTGTCACCTCTAAAAATATCTGCCCTCTAATTTGACGGTCAGCTACCTTCAAATCTCCACCGAAAAATCTTAAGCTGATTGTTGACTGGGTTTTC
Source organism: Ostrea denselamellosa (assembly GCA_024699665.1). Classification (NCBI taxonomy): domain Eukaryota; kingdom Metazoa; phylum Mollusca; class Bivalvia; order Ostreida; family Ostreidae; genus Ostrea; species Ostrea denselamellosa. The sequence goes on from JAMZEH010000014.1 coordinate 19,679,136, forward strand.
TACTCTTTAAAAGGGTCACATAGCGGGAAATTGACACGAAAGACTGCAACTGGGTAAGACTTTGTTTAGCATGGACGGTAACAATTTACGAACTTTATCGCCGTGCGAAATCAGTGATAAAAAATGACATCTTAATAAACTCTTAGATACACATCAAAAACTTTTGTACTTTTTGCACCTGGAAAAAGGGTAAGATTTATGTACAGAATTTTGCTTAAATTCATCTGTTGATTAACTCCTGTAATACTCTGCACCATAAATCTGTATGCGAATTCGGAGGTCTTTCACCTTAGTCGTGAATAGAGAACCAACATGCACGCAGGAGGAGGGACTTTTCATTTTTTTAGACGGTCAGAATTTTATTACATACATAAAGAAACTTTACCACATATATTTCTATCGTTTGAAACAAGATTTAACATTGACAAACTAAGACGTTCATACTTGCCTACTGTAATATGTTAATTAAGAACAGGAATGAATGCATAATTAACTCAATAAACATGTTTCAACTTTCGGAAAGAGTGAACTTCTGCAAAAATCTGCAATCTAAAGTATTGAGATGAGATCGTATACATGCGTATATATATATATATATATATATATATATATATATATATGTGTGTGTGTGTGTGTGTGTACTTCATGGTTTTCACAATAAATACGAACTATATTTTTTGAAAACAATACCTACAAATAGTTTTATCGTACCTGAAGCGAAATATTCTACATGATCCTCCCTGTAACAGCCTATGTGGTAGCCAGATTTGCACCGGGCGAATCTCCACAGGCCCACATCATATGTTCCATCAAACGCCCAATAGGGCGCGGCAAAACCCAGAATCTGAAATATTGCCCCGATCAGCAGGGCAATACAAGCCATCATTGGCATACTGGCCGCTCCGAAAAGTTTTCCCATACTGGAATCTGAAACCAGGATGATACAAAGTGACAGAATTCTAAGCACTAAACGAATTAAATGCAAATCCAATCAAGAAATGAAATATTGGACAGATACTGAATTGATTTTGTCGATATAGGAAAAGGCTAGTGCCTGTAGCGGTATTTGATGGAAAAGCTGTTTCGAGGAGATCGGAATGTTCAGGTGTGACAGGTAAAACTTTTTACCTTTTAGTCATGTGACTTGGACCTGATTTTCAAGTTCCAGTGTGGTTCCAACAGCGATGATTGATCCAGTAGCACATTTAACATGCAAACACAAAAGCTATAATAACGATATTATATATAATACAGGCATTTAAAGTTAAAGTAAAAACTAAACTTGCATAACTTTATTACTATTCATACATTTCCTTTCCGAATTAGCATAAAACATTTCCGTATATAATTATAGAAGGAATGCAAGGTGCGTCTGTTCATTTATTTTATTTTTTTTTATTATTTTAAAGAAAAGTTTAATAACATGAACAAGTATCTTGAATACGCCCGCCCACAACTTGATAGAAGATAAATATTTGAATAGATGAACTTGATGTGAAGAGAGTATACATGGCTTTCTTGTGCATGTACTTTAATAAGGGCGTGATTGCAAATGGTTTGATCATAAAAATGTACCCTGTTCATTGCATCACAAAACATTGAAAATAGTAATGAACGCAGTTGCCTTGCAACAGGGTGTGTATTTTGTGTAGATTATCCACAACCGATACTCTGTGTTGTAAAAAAAAAAAAGAAAAAAAAAAAAGGCCACCTCAAACCAGTTTTAACAAATGCCCATAAAGTCACAAAATGAATGTTAGAAAATTTATTACATGCATGTCTTAACCGTGGAAATTTACTAGTTGACTAGTTATTAAGGATCGAACAGGTGAGTTTTGTTAAATTTACTGCGAGATAATTAACATTTGACAATATATTGCAATAAAGGTTACAATATATACGGATTTTGTTTGTTTGTTTGTTTTTAAATTAAATATCTGTAACCCGTGGATAATTTATAAATACCAGTTAACAACACAACTTTGTTATTACAACGTCATTTTATGTTGATAAACAATGTTTACGTATTTTTTTTTTAAACCTATCTCAACCTTTCCTCTCTCTCCTAACCAAATCCGTCTCTAACTGTGATTTCTCTATCAAAGTATGACATCAGTCTGTGGGTAATTTAGACTATATCTATAGGAATAACACGACGTCACAAACCAGGAAAACAGGTTCTTTTTTTTTTTTTATCTGTTGGTCAGTAGTTGGTCAGTCTGATTGCCAATCTGTAGATTGTGCGTTCGAGTCTCTCATACAGAGGTTTTTAACTTTTTCTTAACAATTTTAAATGGAAATTCTATTTAGTAAACACTAGTCTGATAAAATTTGCCAATTTGCTTGATTCTAGTCTAAACAAATGTAATTTTAGTAGAAAATAATATGAAAAAGATTTTAAAACCCCATCTACAGATCAGCAGTCGACACGCTAACTACTGAGCTATTCAGCTAGGCGATTAAATATAAAAGGAATAGACAAATATTGGTTGATTGATTGTCTATTGTTTAACATCCCGCTCTTCCCTAGGGGATCCGGGTTGTTAGAATAGATCCTCAGTACCCCTTGCTTGTCGTAAGAGGCGACTAAATGGGGCGGGACGTTAAACAATATTTAATCAATCAATCAATATCCCGCTCGAGAATTTTTCACTCATATGGAGATGAGCCGCCCGCGTGGCGCAGTGGTTAGAGCGTCGGGCTCAAAGATCTGATGATCCTTGAGTCGGGGGTTCGAATCCCACTGTGGGACGTGGGTGCCGGTCTTTCGGATGAGACCGTATAAACCGAGGTCCCGTGTCGCAGTAGGTGTGGCACGATAAAGATCCCTCCCTGCTCAAAGACCCTGAGTGCCGAGCATAGGCCTAAATTTGCAGCCCTGTCACCGGTAATGGTGACAGCCGCCGGATAGCTGAAAAATTGCTCAGGCGGCTGTAAACAAACAAACAAACAAACAAAAAAACCCAAAACAAAACATATGGAGATGTCGCCATTTCCGGTGAAGGGCTACAAATTTTAGGCCTATGCTCGGAGATTATGGCCTTTGAGCAGGGAGGGATCTTAACGTGCCACACCTGTGTGACACGGAATCTCAGTTTTTGTGGTCTCATCCGAAGGACCGCCCCATTTAGTCGCTTCTTACGACAAGCAAGGGGTACTGAGGATCTATTCTTGTCCGGATCCCCACGGGACTACAATATTGGTGAGATCTATTTTTTCATTCATGTTTTAAAAGGAAGGCACCTATTATGAGATGTAGTATGCATCCTGAACGACCACCCGAGAATCACACTAATATTTGCATGTATAGAAGAAATGTTGCATGTTGAAGGTTCACGGGGCTATTGCTATATATCTCAGTGGCGTATATAGATGGGGGTGATACGGGAGTTGCAGACACCCCCATTGGTTGATTTTTTTAAAGAAAGGTGATTTTTGCCATTTTTGAATCCTCAATCCCTCTTTCTTGGGTGGAAAAGATGCAAACCAGGATCACACGCGCGTCTCTTCCCGTTTGAAAAATTTCTGGATTTGCCACTGTATTCAGGAATAATGGAGAGGACTCGTAACATCTTTGAGAGCCAAGGGTTTTTGGTCCACTCTGTTCTTCCCCCATAGATGAAGCGGAGTGGAATGAAAACCCTTGGCAAGCGAAGATTATTCATTAGAATCCAATGCTGTTTTTTAGTATTTTTATTATTATTTATTTATTGTTTGTTTGTTTTTTTGTTTGTTTTTGTTTTGTTGTTGTTTTTTTCTTTCACGAGATGATTCATAGAGCTTCATCCATGGGCCTGAATTATGAATCTGAACTATGTGGAGCGCCAGATTGACATAAACTCCAATAATTGAAGATATCTTTTAATTAGTTGAAGATTTCATCAATTCAGTTATTGCGCATCAAATCAACTATTGCTCTTATCAATTCAATTGATGCACACCACAATTCAATTATTATGCGCATTAATTCAGTTGATGAGAGCAATAATTGATTTGATGCGCGTATCAATGTGATGGAATTAATTAATGTGGAAAAACTTAACTTATAGCTAGATATAAATGATCTGATGATCTCTTTAATCTAATTTAAGATATCTTTAATTATTACAAACGCTTCCGTATAAGGAATTAATGTGCGCATCAATTCTTTTAAAGAGAAGAACGATTCAGTTAAAGAAATCATTTTGTTGTGGATATGTTTAATTGAAGTTGCTCTCCTAAAAGGATTATTGTGCACATCAATTGAATTTACGATATAATTAATTCAGTTGACGAGAGCGCATTAAGTAAATTGATGCGCATTACAATTTAGATAAAGATAGCAATAATTTATTAATTATGTGTGCATTAGTTGATGTACGCAGTTATTGAATTAATGTAACAGGCTACAATTCAATTGTCAATATCATAAATTCTTTGAAGAGAGCAACATTTTAGCGCTCAGTAATTCAGCAGAATAATCAATACTATCAACCATTCAATTAATGTTCGCAATAATTCAGAACTGAATATATCGTTTATTTGATGAGATCTTTGAATTGTTGTGAGCAATTCCCTTTAAGACTTACGAGAATAAACACCGTTCGTTACATTTACCTTTCCAACTCATTATTTCTATGTAATCAGTTTCTGGATCCCCCCCCCCCCCCCCCCCCCGCTTAACTGTTTGGTGTTTAGGGGAAGTTTAAAGGAATATTAGATATTGACCGCAATGAACCGCACAGACCTGTTTCAACATCAAAACCCTTTACCCAGGGGATACGAGTGGTACAAGCTTCTCTCCTCACCAGTGGAGTCAGTGGCTTAGGGGTTAGGCTGTTAGACTCTTCGACTGAAAGGTTGTGGGTTCGAGTCCTGGCCGCGGCAGGACCGACATTGTATCCTTGGGAAAGGCACTTTACACGAATTTCCTCACTCTACCCAAGTGTAAAAGGGGTACCTGGCTATAGACAGTGAAAGATATTGTTAGAATATCAGTGCTCTAGCGCCTTAATGGCAGCTTGCACTGAGAAAGCTCTGAATTGTTATATGGTTTGCTGGGGTAATAATGTATTGTGAAGCGCTTTGAGCAGCATATGTTGGAAAAGCGCCATTTAAAAAGCAATCATTATTATTTTGAAGGTTCAATTTTTTGAATGACCGTAACTTTTTTGCTTTGAAACTTATCTTGTAGGCGTATCCCATGCAGTGCTCTTTACAAATTGCAGTGGTCAGCATTACTTTCCCGCATGTTCATGTATGTGTGCTGAATTTTGATTGGACGATTTCAAAATCACCGTACATTTCTTGTAAATAATGTAAAATTATGGAATTCGCACTGTAAATATATCATTCAAATGTCTATTAAATGACATAAACAAAAGTGCCAAGTCACAATCACGTTTTATGCACGTGCATTTTCTTTCATTTTTCGGGTAATAAAATGGCCACAACTTCCTAACTAATGACTCAAATGAATTGATTTTTTTTTTGCTGTAGGATTATGATATGAATGCCTAATAAATGGTGTCAACAGAAATTCCGTCATCAAATTCGCGAGCGCGTGCATTGAAATTTTTTAACATCTCAAATCAAGTGTTGGTTTACAACACTTTTAGATTTGAATGAAGTTTTTGAAACTTATGTGGCAGATTTAGTTTGGGTCTCTCTACTGATTGATGTGTCAAAATCGTTTTCTTGCACACAAGCACGTGCACTCAAATTTGACTGCCTAATAGTCAAATAAACTTCTTTCTTATGAATGAAGTATAAGGAATGCGGTTGAGGTCACAGATATACACTACTAAAACCCATCATGCAAGATTTTGGTTGAGCTGAAACACATATGCACGTATGCATGTGCATTGTTTAGGTCTTCATATTTCGGACTCGCCATTAGTTCCTCGTTTTTCCATAAATATTTTTTAAAAGAAAAATTATCTTGTAATTATATAGCTAGACTTTAAACGTTTCGGCACAGTCTAATTAAAGCAATACAAGCTGTATTTTTCAACTATAGAATTAGGCACCACTTGACACATATCGGTTTAACTTATAAAATCTCCAAGATCTGAAGAAAAATCCAGTCAAATAAACAAGGAAATATTCTTTGAAAGCACACCTACAATGAGCATTTCGTATAAACCGCCACTGCATCGTATACACGAACATGGGAACGATGATTGCCGAACATAATCGGGTTGAACTGAGACCGAGGTCATACAAAGACGGAGACTGACGTGAATAAAGTTCTACACATTTCGTTTGTTTTAAAATATCAGAACTTTAAGTATTATAAGTGTAAGAAAGTAATTAAAATATGCAAATATATCACTTAAATGAAATTTTATTAATATATTTGCTATAATTTGGCATATTAAATTGTTTACAAATCTGACACGTGCGCAGCGCCTCTCTTTCGCATTTTCCGAACTGGCTACTTCCGAAGTCAGTGATTGAGAGATGAAATTACTATCGGGATGTCAGTGATTCACGAATCGACATTTTTTGCTGATTTGACGGGTTTAATGCTTCAGATCCACCCTGATTCTATGAAATTATATATGTTCAACCACAAATACATTATTATATTTGTTCTTTTATTTTTCAATTTATTTACCGTCAGTTACAGCTTGTATTGCTTTAAAACTAGATCCTTTGATCCGCTCACCCACGGTCGCTGCACTTTGTAAATTGTAGGTGAGCGGATCAAAGATTTTTAAATTGGACTGTGTTTCGACATGGTCAATTTACTCTCCAGCAGGTGCACTGAATTTTGATTGGACCATGACTGAACACTATAAAATTGTAAGATATTGAGACGCTTCACAGATTGGTATAGTCAAAATCACCTGTACGGAGACAAATAAAACAAATGTTTAGGGAACATCTGTAACAGTCCCTATTACAATTCGTATTATTTTTTTTAACCGTTTCCAAGAACACTTCATTGTAGGGTCAAGGAATGAACCCCTTCAGTTTTCACTATGGCTGGTGACACCTCCTTTCCATATGAACTAGTGAATGAATCAATCTCATAAATCCTATAAAGAATACCTGAATAAAAGAAGGGCAAACACGGACCCCTGGACACACCCACCGTGAACCCTTAACCTTGCTCAGGTAAACGGAGTACTCCAGTTAAAATCAGTATGTAAAGAACAGCCTAACAATTAGTAAAAAACACATCAGACAGTACTTGACCCAATGATAGCTTGTATTTGTAAATTAGATCATTATAACAACCATAGAATTTGCGAAATTCTCACATTAAACGAGACTGAAAAAAACTCTGTAACCTCAACCTATTTGCCAGTAGTATGCCTCTATTCCAAACTTGATCATGTCCAGAACATGCTCTCATGTACTGAATCAATTGAGAGAACGGGCGATAATGAAATATTGCTAAACAGATACGTGAAGATGACGATGGAGAATTCATCTCCTTTGTCATAAACCCAGCTGTTGTTAGTGTGTCGTTGACAGTGAGAAAATTCTCTCACAGACGCAAAACAAATTCAAAACATTGTCAACATTGCATTCATGTAATGTAAACTTGCAACTTGTAGTTCACGAAAAACTTCCCAAAATAATCATCCTGCCTCAACCCTTTGATTTTCCATCTTTCCTTGTTGCGCAGGAGGGACCATTTAGATTGGCAGATGGACACCAAAAAGTTCAATCTATGTAGGCCTTTACAACAAGTAAATGCAGGCATTTAAAAATTCGCACTTTCGATCCCCCCCCCCCATCTGATATACAAATACATTCCATGTTTTGTTGAACGATACGTTAAATTTTTTTGTGAACATGTGTTGTAAGAACATTTAAAAAATTGATTGATAATGTAGTTTGAATTGATGAATGTGTTCAAATATGGAGGTTCCATTTCAAAGATTAATATATTACCATTTCCTCAATTACACCCCTCCCCTTTAAGATTGTGCATTTGATTAAAAATATTTATGAAATTCTACATTTAAAGATCAACCACGCAATGTTTTTATTCCTTTTGGCTCATGACTGAATTTATTCCTTTTGGTTTATCTATGGCCGTAATAGATAAAGCTTGGATTTCATTAAAATTTACACAAAATATCATTATGGGTTTGACTACTGGAAAGAACCAATTTTAAGTATATTTAAAGAGCCGATTGGTTATGGATGAGAAGTTGCAAAACAGGGAGCCGCAAGGTTTTCGGTGCTCTTTTGTGACCACGTCCACATTTCACAATGTATATCTGAAATAATCAGCCATTCAAGCCATCAAAGTGAACATAGCTGTTCCAGCATATCATGTGTTTTGAGAGAAGTAAATGAACCCGAGCATCAAAGTATTTCATATTGGTTTATTCCCCGAACGCCAAACTCGGCAAAAATAACATCGCACTAGGAAAAGGATTAAGGGGCCCTCTGAGGGAGTTTACCTGTATAATCCAAGTATGAATAAAGAAGAAATACTGCAATTCAATGTATGTTTGTAACAGGAAAGGAGAAAATGCAACGGACCAGACTGGAAATCGAACCCAGGCCCCTGAATCTCTGGTCAAGTACGCTATCAACTGAGCCAACGGTGATCGAACCCCTCTAACTGCATCATTCCTCCCTCTTCAAACCTTGAAGATATCAATCCAGGATCTTTTATGCCCTGGCAGACATTTTCACCTGTCAATTCCAGGACTGGTCTATGGCACCAAATATAACAAGGGAGGAAATGCAACAGGCCAGACCGGGATTTGAACCAGTGCCCCCCTTCATATCTAGTCAAGTGTTCTACAAACTGACCACTACACTCCTCCCTCCTTAAATTGTTTTCGCCTCAAGACTCAACCCAGACTCTTTATGCCCCTGGCAGGACTTTCACCTGCAAGTCCTGGGGTGGTCAAATCAAACAGGTATGTTGTTCTCCAAGCATTCTGCTACATTTCCAGAAGAGCCCGCTGTCTCTTCTGTGATGAATCTGATAGATATACCCATCATCAATTATAAAATTCAAAGTAATTTGTTTTCGACATATTTTATCCTTAGGTATTTTGAAAGTTTAACACATATTTTAAAATAATCAATGCCTTATCATACAGTAATAAATGTGTAAAATATTCATATAAATAAAATACATAAGATATAAACCAACCATCTTAACAGTTCTTCATTTATCCAGGTAAAATGCAGAATTTGTTAAAATTAAAAAAAAAATTTGACAATTCGTCATCATTAATACATTAATTAAATGATTAAAAATAGCATTTTTGCTATTTTATTACTTCATTATCCAGGTCAAATACAGGTAAACTCCACCTGTGTTCCCCTTAGATAACCCCTTGCAAGATTAGATGTTGTTTTTGAGAAGTAGATGTTCAGGGAACATACCTTCATATTATATATAAGTGAATTATTATATTCTTTCAGAGTAATTACAATTTATCATATATACCAATGCTAAATTGTGGAATTAATTATTTCTGCAAGCCATAGGTTATTCACCATTCAAACAGTGCACTCAGGGAATGCTATATATCTAAACAAATAACAAGAAATTAATTAAAAATTTACTAGTATCTTGTTTATGAAGTTGTACATGTATGCATTAATATCCACTATACTGAATTTATTGATGCCAGTTCATTTCATAATTCAACTCCTGCCTATGTAATGCTTAAATTAGTGCAATAAAGCTGATAGATCAAAATAAAAAAAAAACACCAAAAAACAAACCTAATGCTGAACAAATATGGCTTTAGAATTCATCTTTTGAAGTTTTTTTAACATATATAATCATCAGAATTCTTAATTTATACAGAATACAGACCAACAGTCACAATCTTTCTTCAACACTTCAACATTTTTGTGTATACACAGTATACAGCTGCTTCAATCACAATATCATCACATTGAAAATAATTTGATCTGTTTAACTTCCCACAACAAATATGTATATCTAGATATCTACTATCTCTATCCCTGTGTCATTTGATCATAAACAGATCAATAAATGTCTGATAATTTAACCTGGGAAATATCTAGCCTTTAAAATAACAATTGAAACTTCGATACTTATCATCACTTCACTGTACATTTAATACATGAACCTTTTTCTCAGACCTCAACACTGTACTATCATCTGATGGAGACTGTGATGTATCAGATGGTCCAGATTCCGAGTTCCTTCTCATGGTAACAAGACTTTGTGGGAAGGAACTAATCACCTGACCTCTCTCCTCATCTGAAACATCAGTCTCACTATGATTAGAAAGGGATAGTGAGACACTCATTGCTCTATTGTGAATGTCCTCCCTGTCAGGTTTAAGATTGACTACCATGCAGTGGTGTGTGTCTCCCACTGGTGACACCTGGGGATCGCCGCTATTCTTGTCCCTCATGATAATCACACCATCATCCATTTCTATGGGAGACAGTTTTGGCATTGACATGTCATTCAAACAGGCATTGGAATCGATGAAAGTCAGAGTAGACATGTCTGTGGAAGTGGAGTTACAATCCCTTTGCTTCAGATTAAGTTCAGAGTAATCAAACTTCTTTGCCAAAGAGCACTTGACATTGAGTTTTGAAACACCATAATAAATGTGTTCCTCTTCATAACTGTTGATTGTGTCATCTGGAAATCTTATTAATGATTCAATTGCTGTGGATCTACTTCTCTTTGTTGGAAATGTCCTGGGTGAGCGCAGGTGTCTCTGCCCCTTAACACATTTTTTCCTTTCTGTATACACCATTCTCTTAGCTTCCTTCCAGAGATCTATGGATTCAGCTATTCCATCTGGTGGACTAGCAAGTGGATCTACGGACTTCCACTGACTTGATTTAAATTTATTTAGCCCTTTGACTTGTTTCCATTGTTGACCTTTCATCTCTGGTGACAACTGTTTACTGAAATTGATGGATGTACTCTCTCCAGCTTGCAAGTTTTCTTTAAAGGAAGTACTGGGTTTAATGTGTCTCTTGCACATAAAAGTTTTACCTTTAAATCTAATTTTTAAGGTAGTTTTCTGTGGCTGCTTCTCTATGATGTTGGAAGTGTCTGCTGCTGGTGGCTCCAATTTCTCCTCTACTTTCTGATGACTATTGCTTTTCTGTAGCCACTGTTTTATAAGCATCTGATTGGGATTCATTTTATACTTTCTTTTACTTTTGGAATATTTCCTGCCTGTATTCTTTCCAGACTTTTCAGTGAAAGATCTTCTAACAGTCAATTTAGATACTGAACTGTCATTGCAATAATCACTGCTGTTGTTAAAAACATCACTGGAGGATGAATTTTCCTCAAGACATACATCCAAATCTTGATTCAATGAGATTTTAGGTTTTTTTGCTTGTGTACATACTGGGTTAATGTTAGCCTTTTCATTTATATAGCTAGAAGCCTCTTCCCTTTTATTTGACAGATTTTTATCATCTGGAAGAGAAGCAACACCACACTCCATTACAGTCCCAGATTCTGCCGTCTGCTGAAGTTCAGACCTACTAGTCACAGTAGCCGAAGCCTTTGGTTTGGTCTTTTTTTGTTCAGCATTAGAACTGCTGCTGTTTCTAACAGAATTCCTTTTTCTTAGTTTTTTGGGTCTACATTCAGATTCTGAATCAGAGCTGTCCACATCAGCCCACAGCATATCAATATCGAGACCCAAACGTTTGCGTAGACTATCATTTTGCTGTTTTTTCCTTTTTAGTCTCCTCCCTTCTCTGGTCAGTTCACTTGGGTCATCAAGGTATACATAGCCTTTCCTCCGTGGTAGAGGAACAGCTTCTGGAGAGGTTTTTTTCAATAGGCTTTGAGCTTGGGATTCTGTTTTGTCATCCAGACCAATAACATCCACTTCTTCATCCCCTGAAACAACAGATTTACTGGCAATTTGCTTTTTGGTAACTGCAGAAGGCATCATATTTGGGCTTTTTTGTTGTGTATTGAAGTGTAATCTTTGTTTTCCACTGCATTTTGATAATGATATGCATGTACTCTCATGCTTTTCAGGTGACTCAAGTGATCCCAGATTCATTGCTGACATATTGCAACTTCCTGAACTCAACATATGAACATCTGAACAGGAAAATTCATCTTCTGACAATACATCAGATGTCACTAATGGAGTAGTCAGTTTTCTGAAGCCGTTAGCTTGTTGCTGATATTCACTCTTGCCCTTATTCTCCAGACTTGGGTCATCTTGTCGCCGATTTGCACGAGGAAAGGGAAGCTTCTTCATTCCCTTTTTCTTTTTCTTTATTCCATTACATTTATTCACTAAAAAAATAGGAGCAAAATCAATCAAGATACAATATAATTTTTTTTTTGATATCACAGAAACGCAACAACTGGACTTCCCCAATGAGATTGCATTTATAAAAGCATACACAAGTAAAATGTTCATCTCCACATAACTTAAAGAGACACTACAGCTCATTTTGCTCAAAAATTGTAAAATGACAATTTTCCAAAAGCTTTCTCTAATTTTGTTGCATAGTTGATTGTATAAACATTGCAAAAATAATACATTTCTAAAGTTGAAAATTCTCATTTTAATGCAAAAATTAAGTTTTTGAAGGCCCCTTTTAAAACAACATTGGGACTTCCTCTTTCGGTCTTCGGATGTATGTAGGGTAAACAATCCAGTGAGAGAAAGCGTACAATGGCTAAACCCATAATTTTTACAGATTATGCAAGAAAAGGGTTAAAATAGAACGAGATACAATTCATATGCAAACTAAAATTTACTTAGGGATATCACTATGACCCTCTAGCTACAAGACACACACACAGGGCTTTCAAAGTAAGTGCTATTTTTATCAAAAGATGTGGCGTGCTTTAAAAAAACCCCAACCCATTATTTGGTTATAGGGACATGAAAGGTTTTCTGTTATAATAAAGATTTATAATTACTTAATTATAAGAAGCAGGAAATAATCCCATACTTGAGAAGAGAATGTGGACTCCTTTAAGGGGTATTTAAATAAGTTTGTGTTGTCATACTGAATCAGGTGATGCAAAATGTCCGAGTCAGAATGAAGAAACCATTGAATTCCAGATGATCTTTAAAACGCAGTTGAAAGCAAATTAAATGAATTCCTAGTGTTCAAAATTGTCAATATTGTTATGATTTTTATTATTTTATCGATACATGTTTTAAAAAACACTCGATTAAAATGTGGAAAATGAGCTCTAATGCCTCCTTAAACTAATATATGGAAACCAGTAATTTAGTAATCAAAGCACATTCTTCTAATTCAGTAAATATTTACATTTCTCCTCTATTTCAAAGCAGTCTGGACACATGTAGTCATCAGGACCCACTTTGATGATGTTGTGACATCCTACATGTGACCCTGTGGATCCACACCAATCACACACCAAGATCTCCCACTTCCTGTCAAATCAACATCAAATTACAAAGGTTTATTAAACATAAATCCAGTAGGGTAAAAAATATTTGTATAAATATGGTGAAGAACTGTTTGAAACAATGTGTTTTGTTTTTGATGTCAATTTAAATCACAAAAGTAGAATTATCTCTCTTACTACAAATCCAACTGGGTCTGGCTTTTATCACATAATAGTGTAGGAAATGTTGTCTGCATGAATTTCAATCTGGTTGGCAACAATAATGGGGAAAAAGGACAGAGAAATGATTTTAAAGGAGATAAAAACCATGCTATCATTGAAACAAGAGGTCCATAGGCAACATCACTCATCTGAGTCACCTTGGCCCTGCCATTGTTCAATTGTTTTTTAAAGGATTTTTTTTAATCAATATTTATTCCCATAAAAAATTCTGACCCCATAATGTGGCCCCAAAGGATCAAAACATAATTGAAAATGAATTCACATAACACAAATTCCTATACACCAATATGATGACCAAGGTCATACATCATGGTATGATATAAAAGACTTGCCATAAGAAATACATATACAAAATATGAAAGTTCTATCTTAAATAGTTCAGGAGATACTGAATAGATAAGATTTTTATCAAAATTAGGTCAACTTCCAGGTCAAGGTCACAAGCTCAAACACCCAAGTATATCAAAGTATTGCCATAAAGAATCTATATACAAAATATAAAAGCTTCAACTGAAATAGTTAAGGAGATATTGATTAGGTCAGTTTTTTTTTGTTTTTTTTTTAAAAAGAAAGTAAGTCAAAGTCACAAGATCAAATACAATTTTATCACAAAGTCTTGTTGTAAAGAATTTATATGCAAAATATGAAAGCTTTACCTTGAATAGTTCTGAAGATATTTAATAGGCTATGTTTTCTTAAAAGTAGGACTCTCTACTCTGTATTCTGGTATTTTATCACAAAGTCTTGTTGTAAAGAATTTATATGCAAAATATGAAAGCTTTACCTTGAATAGTTCTGAAGATATTTAATAGGCTATGTTTTCTTAAAAGTAGGACAAATTTCAAGGTCACATGGTCAAAGGTCATAGTATGAAAGAAAAAAAAAGTCTTGTCATGAAAAATTCTCATAGAAAATATGAAAGTTCTACCTTAAATAACTCAGAATATATTGAATAGGTCAGAAATTTAAAAAGTAGGTCCAACTCTGAGGCCAAACCACAGGCAATTATACTGCTTGGATTCAAATTTAGTATTAAAGAATAAACATTTAGAACTCTTAAATATAGGGTCTCCAAGTTTGACAATGAAAAATCAAAAAACCAAATGGTATAAAATTCTACTCTGTATTCTGGTATAATCAAACATGACCAATCTACATTACTACCAAAGTTCATCCTGAAATTCTGTACACTTCCCAAGATATGCAGAAATTAAATCAGAAAAATGTCTATTGTTTTTTGGTCAAATTTTAGCTGAGTCCTGACACTGTATGACTAAACAGAATGTATGTGCATTCCAAAATTCTATTACAAAGAATTTGCAACATTAGATATCATTTTTAAGTTGAATTTCTTACCCCAATTTATAAAGTGAAGTCCATAATAACATGACTTTGCACTATATCAAGAGGCTGCTGTGTAAATTTGAACTTTTCTGGCCTAGTGGTTCTGAAGAAGATTTATAAATGACCCCACCCTATTTTTGCATTTTTGTGATTATCACCCCTTTGAAGGGGTCATGACCCTTCAGTTGAAGAAACTTGAATCCCCTTCACCCAAGGATGATTTGTACCAAGTTTGATTGAAATTGGCCCAGTACTTCTGAAGAAGATTTTAAAAATTTCTCGGTGTATTTCCTCTATTATCTCCCCTTGGAGAAGAAACTTGAATCCCCTTCACCCAAGGATGCTTTTTGCTAAGAAATTGGCCCAGTGGTGCTG
Organism: Ostrea denselamellosa; assembly: GCA_024699665.1. Lineage (NCBI taxonomy): Eukaryota > Metazoa > Mollusca > Bivalvia > Ostreida > Ostreidae > Ostrea > Ostrea denselamellosa. The sequence goes on from JAMZEH010000014.1 coordinate 19,694,407, forward strand.
GAGCAGTTGAAAATGTGAAAAGTTTACAGACTGACGGATGACAGGTGATCAGAATAGCTGAAAGCTCAAGTGAGCTAAAAATACAACTGACTTAATAGGCAAACTGACTTATAGGCGAGTATATATGATGTATAAAATTTATTATGATTAGGAAATTGTGTGGGATTTTGTGTGGGTCAGGCTAGAAATGTATAGGTCTTGCAAAACGTTCCTCAGACCTATTGTCCTGCTTGTTTGTAAGTTTTGAAGATCTTGCATTATTATAGTATTTCATGTTTTGTTTGCAAAAGGATATACTTCATTACTTACCCTCCATCTTTGTTGTAATCTCGCCCTTTGTCACATCGACATTTGTATGCATCACAGTGGAGGTACCTCACCAGTAGATCAGTGAAGGCATTAGGCTCTGTCTCCCATGCTGCATCTCTGTCAATAAAATCACTTAGTTGAAATCAAGAATTGCTAAAAATGTGAATTAGCATAAAGTACACTTATGAAATCTGTATACCATGCAGATGAGTGCAGAAGTTTGTTTTTCTCTCTGCTATGATTTTACAATAAAACTGTAATTTTTCCACTAAAGAATTCTCCATTACCACACAACTTAGATCTTTCATCAACTACAATTTTTATTTTTTCTAAAAATATAACAGAGCAAATGTGACCAAAGAAATCAGGTTTGCTGTGTATGTCTGTGGTAGGTGGTGGTGATATCAGTTCATAGAGTACTGTCACAAGGAATACACTAGTCAAATATAAAGCTTGTGTAAAAGTATTTGCAAAGTTATGGGACAGTTTAATAAATTTGTATCAGAATACTAGTCACAGATGAGATTCATTGTCACTATTCTTTAATAAAGGCAAGCAGGTTTAATACCAAATTTGCTGTTGTCCATGCACTGTCTTCGAAATAACCCAGTAGCCCGATGATGCCTGGTAAAATTGGGAGCGGGCATGTAAAAATGCATAAGCAGAAGCCCACAGGGCATGTCTATTTCATGCAAGAAAATAGCATCGGATGTCTGTTCCACCTGGGATTGCTAGTACAATCAATTAAATTGTTTACTTTTGTGAAATACAAATAATATGGTCCTATTGTCCATAATTCTTCACCATATGTAAATCATTTAGCAGCACTACCATCAGAGTTCATTTTAAAAACGCTCCACAATATCGCCATCTTTTTCAGTAAATCACAATATCCTCCATTTTTCTTTTAGATTGTGATGTAGATTCACTTACTGTATCCACATCCAAAATCAACATGAGAGTTATTAGGTAAGGATAGCGAGTTATTTCATACAGACAAACTAATATCTTTAGTACATTTTGTGTATATGTAATCTTTGAAGCTGTGCACTTTGTAATTGGGGAATCTAATTACCCCAAAAGGAAATATTGTATACTGCACTGTGTATTGAGACATTAAGATAGATTACTTATATAATCATTATTGACACATGTATATTTAAAGATAAATTAATTCTAATTTACTTCAAAAAAGAATTTTATAGGATGAAAATTTAGTATAATATTCATGGAAACATATCTCATTTCTCCTTTATGGATTCAGACTTGGGATGCGTGTATTGACCATCAGTACCTGTATTTAAATATATTAATCGTACAAAATGTATTTTCTAGACATGATGTTCATAAAATACAGAAAATAAGGCCTTTTTTCTTCTGAACAAATGTTATTGAACTGAGATCAACTGAGATCTGGAAGGTTCACTATGTTGCAATGTGGTTGTCCTTCAGTTTGGTCGGGCAGGTGAAATTGATAGAAATACATGCATGTATGCAATAAGAGTTTTTGTGAAGACTGCATGCAATACCTGTGATGTCACAATGACCTATGAATCTGCTAGGGTTGGATATCGTTTGAAAAAATTAGATACGATACCTACTGCAATACAGAGAAATGATATGTGATACGCATTGATGACACAATATAATTACATTCACACTTAAAGGAATGGTCATGATTTGAACTGAATATTTTCAAAATTTTATTTTTCCATTTTTAATTTTTACAATGCTTAACAAAAGTACTTCTAATGGTTAGTAAAAATCTGAATGTCATTGTCAAGTTACGAGAGATACAGAGCTCATAATTCTTCGTTATGTAAAATAGGCTCATGTCATGTGTTTGTTTACACAGTTTTCATGAATTCTTTTATTGAATACATGCCCATCGTGCATCTATTTCTATCAATTTCACCTGCCAAAACAAATATGAAGATACCTGGGGAAAAAAAATGCATGCTGCAGGCCAACAAAAATATATTCCTGTTTCCTGTACCCAGTCAGAAAAAAAAAAAAGGTGATTATGTTCGAACTATCTACAGAAAAAATAGGGTAATGATGTACTACCTGGCAGAAAATATTTTTATTATAGTTTTTGATGAAAATGTTATAGTAGGAATATTCAATGGTATGTTAAAATTTATTGGAGTTTTAATAGTTGTATGATGGTTCAGATTAATTTGCCTAGGTACCATAATGACCCAGCTATTCTTTAATTATGGCAGTACACCACAACACAGTGATTAAACTCCCGTTGATATTATTTATTATGTCAATAGACTTATCCTGGATCTGAATCCAGAGGGGAGTTATGTTTACATGAATAATATGCTAAATTTTTATCCTTTAAAATTCTTTCGTGAAGCAAATTAAAATTAATTCATCTTTAAATATACATGTGTTAATAATAATTATAAAACTAAACTAAATTTGATACAAAATGAAATAATTTATCTTAATGCATCCTTATACAATGCAGTATACAATATTTCCATTTCTGGTAATTAGATTCCCCAAACGAAGTGCACACTTTTATGATTACTTCTACACAAAATGCACTAAAGATATAGTTTATCTGTATGAAATAACTCACTATCCTTACCTTTTGACTCTCATATTGAATTAGAAAGTGAATACTGTAAGTGAATCTACATCATAACATGTATTAATCAAAAAGAAAAATGGAGGAAATTCAGATTCATTGAAAAAGTTTGCAATATTTCAGTGTTTTTAAAATGAACTATAATGGTAGTGCTGTTAATTGATTTATATATGGGGAGATATATGGAAAATAGGACCATATTATTTGTATTTCAAAGAAAATAATTTAACATTTTAGTCTAGGTGGACAGATGTCCGATGCAATTAAACATGCCTGGTGGGTTTTTGCTTATGCAATTTCTACCTGCTAGCTCCCAATTTTACCAGGCCCCAGACTATTTCAAAGACTGTTTACATAGGTCAAATATACTTTGTAGAGTAAAAGTTATGTTTAAAACTGATTTTTTTTCCTTTCAATTTACATGTTAATTCTAAGCACAATGAATAGTTTCAAGTGTTTTTTATATCTCATGTTGTTTTAAACATAATATTTTCTATTAAGCAATCTATATGTTAACAAAAAAATTTGTGTTGGTACTTATGCAATCGTGGAGCAAATTGACATTTAGATAGATTGTTCATATATTTTCAATCTATTTGTTAACTCATTTATGAGATCTTACTATTAGATATGTTAGTAAAACACTTAATATATTAAACGATACAAAGTTCGTGTCATTTATCATATTGCTTAAAAATACTGATTTATATAGATAATCAATATATTAATCCAGCCCTAGTGTTAGTCTGCATTTCGCAAAATACTTATGATGTACCAGCTTGTTCTGCAAAATTGCACATCAAACCAGAAATCTGATTATTTATAATGGTCGATCATGAAGTACCTTCCTCTTCTTATTGGCAGAGGCACCCAGTCAAAATTGACTATTATGTGCCTTGCATCAAAATACTGAACATGAAGGCCAAAGAATTACTTACGGTGACCTACATTCTGATGCAGAAAATTTCATGACACAAAACTGCCAAAATACTGACAGTAGCTGTAACAGTTTAAATTTCGAGTGTGATGAATTACTGATCTGTTCAACGTTAAAAGTATCACTAGTCCCAAGGGGTACGAAATCTAGAAATAAAGTGCACCTCCATGGCACATGATACGCCAGTCAGATGTTTATTCATTATAACCAAATAAAAGTGCATGACACAAAGTCATGTCAACCTTCATTGGTACAATGACTGCACCAATATCTTTACTTTTAGGTCCGAGATAATCATTTCCCATGAGACAATTCCTCTGTTCTGTGATGAGCTTGCTATGTCTCTGCAAATTTTGTAGTACAATACTGCATGTGTTTGTATCATTATAAATGTTAGAAACAAAATCAGTAATACTATTCATATTTATTATTATGTAGCTACAGTTTATGACAAAATATGTGTATTTCATTGAACAGAGGGTTACTGCATTACTCTCAAACATATGTAGGGATTACCTACCTTTAAACAATACTTACCATTTGAAATTTTTGGATGACATGATTTTAAGCTACAACTTACATTTCTATACAGATGCACAAATTGACTCTTATGTACATGAGCCCAAAACAGGGTTATGCCATATATCATCTTAATCTTAGGTCATATTGATCTTGATTTAGGGTGTGGCACACCTTATGCATTAACCGACCCAGTTTAATGATTCTAGAACAAATACTTGTCCAGTTACAAGTTGGACAGGATTTTGCCATTTGGCCATATCGTCTTAATCAAAGGTTCCAATGACCTAACTTTTTATATGCGACCCAACCTCTACCCAAGATGTATCAGCTGGAAAAGTTTGATGACGTAGGACGGACAAGATTGCCATACCATAATATGTCCCGTCTAAAGATAGGTGTATAAAAATTTCCTGTTCTGCATACCTTAGTTAAATTATAATATTCAGCAATAGTATAAAATAAGATGTGTTCTTAAAACTTAAATGCCCTTGAAAGTGCCTATACTGAAGACTTTACACAATATAATATACAGTCAAAACTGCCATAGTGACCCACTGTATTAAGCGACTCACTGTCGTATGTGACCATAAACCCCTAACCCCCCCATGCGTTACCCTATATATTGTACCTGTATTAAATGACCACCTGTCTAATGTGACCAATGAGCATGATTTTTACAACCTTTTTGTGTATTTTCATGAAATTTTACCTTTATTCAATGACCGTACATTTTCTGATAATGTGATTCCAACTTTCGCTTTTGGTTGAGCATGGCTATTACTTTCACTTTAAAACGCACAGGTAAAATCAGGGGTGATTTTGTTTAGTTGGCACTCTGAATCAATTGACTATTGTGTAATCAACATCCAGGGTCGTGTTGGGTTAATTAACAAAATCCAAGTTGTTGTTTATTTAACAAAAACAAAGTTCAGTGAAATAAGAGTGTAGTTTTCAAAGGTGTGAATTTTGACAGACTAAGAGGTATGGGGAGTAGATCAGATGTAAAAATATAGCACCTGGTATACAGTTATGTTTAAGAGAGTGGAAAATTAGCTTGATTGCAATATAAATCATGTAAATACTGGGGTATACTTAGATAACTGGAGTATTTGCAATTTTCCTGTACAAGATATCTAACTTTTTAGAGTGTAGAGATAACCGGGATTAGCGGCTCACTTCCAAATATCCCGAGTATTGACACATCCGAGTCAAAACTTAAAAAGATTTGCTGTGTACAATTGATATTGTGATTTATTTAATGTCTTTCAAATTGTATAACAGATTTCCAGCATTCTTATACAAAAGGAGAAGCAACATTTCCTTGCTTACTTTCTTTTAAGACCAGAGAAGCATTGATGCAGCTTTTTTAGCTACAAGTATACACAAATGATCCATACAACAAAATGTTTTTAAGATTTAGAAAATTTGCATCTATTTCAAAAATGAGATTCTTGAACAGATTAAATGTAATATTTGATGAATAATAAATTTCAGATGTTTAGCTATTATTTATTTTATTTTATAACAGTTAAAAGCATACTTGGATAATCTTAATAATGAATTTCAAATACGTGTAAGTTCTCTATTGTACAAATTATTTCGGTATATTATTTGCTAAATGCCTTTACAGCAGAAAATAAGCAACCTGTATTAAGAGACCACCTGTCATATGCGACCTTTTTTCCACTCTCCGCTGGACGGTCTCTTAATACAGGTTTGATAGTATGTTATATTAACATGATATGACTAGTTTGGACCTATCCTAGAGTCAAAACCCTGGGGTTGCAATATTATTTTACACAGAAACATTATATAGCAATACACATAAACACTATATAGCAGGTTTGACCCTGCCCTGGAATCAGAACCTTTTATTCAGGGAATCATGAATTTAAATGGATGAAATGACTGAATTGAATTCTTTGTATAATCTTGATAATGAGTTGAAAAGATACCTCCAACTCAATTTGATAATTGATTGTATATTTCTTCCAATTCTTGGACAATATACATATCCATGTAAAACTTAGATCTCCTATTGCAATCTGATTCATTTTCATTCATAAATAAAAATTTAAGTGGACTGACAGTCCACTCAGTAAAGAATATCAAATGGACCTTCCTAACATTTGGTGAAATCAGACTGCTATTTCACCGTTAGAGTCAAACCCTGTATAAAAGATATCATAAAAGACAAGCTAGACATCACATCTAATTATGATCTGGAAATGTCTGAAGCTGTTTGAGAGTCAACTACTCACTGATCTGGAATGTGAACTCCCATCCTTAGCATTTCCTTCTGGAAATCATCCTTGTTGTTACAAAGTGGACATTTGAAGAAATACAATCCAGCTGTTGTGGCATGTTTCTGAAAATGCAAATAATTCAACTGAACAACAAATCAATGTTCCATAAATTACAGGTGACTCTAAATAATTTGAAGTTCAAGAGACCTTCAGAAAATTTGAAAGATCAGAGTTTGAAGGTTGATTTAAATCTGGAAATTAAGGTCCAATATCTATGTTCAAATTTTATAGTAACCGGTAGCATATATTCACAACAACCTGAATTTATTTTTACATATTTTCCTTTGTATTTTTTAGCCATTGGCATACCTCTCAATTACATTTGGAAAATTACTGTCTCATTTTTTTATTATTATGTAAGTAATCCACAGGATCAGGTTAATATATCACTATATTTCATTCTTGCACATTCTAATACATTGAAGGTGCAGTGATACTGTAAGGATTCAACACAGATCTTATTTTCAAAAAGTTGGGAAAAGCAGAAAATTAACACAATAAATTAGTATTCATCTCAGAAAAATATTAGTCTGTCTCTCATAAATGGACCCAAATCCATGTGAAAATTTTTTGAATTATTTTACCTTAGCCATCTTTAGACTTGAACCTCAAAGTAATTACTACTGTGCTACCTACTGTAGAAACGTGTAGGCGATTTTAAAAATACATGCAGAATCAGTTCGTCAGTAGAATATTGCACTAAAGTAGACTGGAACTAGAAATAGAGATAACTTACATGTATGATACAGAGATTGAGCGATTCAAACAACTAACAAAATGGGGAAAGAATGACATATTAATTGAAAAAGTTGTTTTAGAGATAGAAAAATGACTTGCAAGTAAATATAAATAAAAGCTTGAACAAGATGCAATCTCTTTTACTCATATCTACAAGCCTTTCAAGAATTTAATGTCTGATATATTAGTTACCTATTTAGTTAATTTTGAAAATTTACAGGATAGATACCCAATAAATTTTTGGTATGTTTTAGGAACTCTGAGATATAGTGTAACCTTGACCTCATGACTCCAAGATACATAGGGTCTTTCTTTCATGGTCAATTACCTACATGTTCAAAATGAAAGTTTTACAGTAAAAACTTCTTAACTCACTGTGTTACAATGAAAGCATTTACGTCAAAATATTGTGTCACAACAAAAGAGATGACAAATCGACAATGTAATTCATAGAGTCCTTTTGCATTTTCAATGCAGAGCTCTAATTAATAGGTGTCTTTTTTATGGTCAACTTTTGTATAAAATATGAAATTGTTGTAATGAAAATTCATATATCTATTGTTACAATACATATTCATACGAAGATACATACTATTAGTTACACAGTCAGTTTGGGACATACAGTAGAGACCTTATTTGATGTGAGTACTTGATATGGCGAAATGACTTGAATACGTGAAATTGTCTGAACATGAATTTGCTTGTTGTCTGTTAAGGAGGAATGCTACACCTGAGAAATTTGATGGGATGGAAAGTGGAGGATATATTCAACAATATTTTGACATTGAAAACTTTCAAATTTACTTTATTTAGTCAAAAAATGCAGTTGTAGTGGTAGGCAATTTGAAAAAACTTTAAAACTCCCACTGGACTTGAACATGTGATCTAAAGTTTAGCAATCGACATGCTAACCTACTGAGCTACTCAGCTAGGCAATAAAATTAGAAATGAATAGACAAATATGGCTGATATTCATATTTTCATTAATGGTTGAAAAGGAAGTTGGCCATTATGACGATGTAGGGAACATCCTTAATGAAGAGTTCTTGCATGTATTTTAATAACAGAAAAATAAAAATGAATGTCATCACAAGTGATGCCTCTTGTGAAATTACGCAAAAATAAATTCCTCATGTATATTTAGGAATCTACAGTAATACAGAGTCATCCAGGGAGTGAAATGGAAATTTGCCTCGCCCCGTATTATGTCCCAAACTAGATTGTGTAACAAATTATCCCACTGAAGACCTTTATAAAATTTGTTAAGATTTCAGTAATATCTTTGATAAATATTAGGCCTATTCAATAACCAAATTGAATTCCATATACATATATCACATGGACACCATATAATCACAATATCAAAACATCAGATTTAAAGATATGAAATAAAATTCAACATTCTGAGAGTATTGCATGAACAATATTAGTCCCCTACCGGCATCCCCATTAATTGACGGATGTAATATTTGAGAGAATATACATTCAATGTTGTTTGATCTTGAACTGTGACTTGAAACATTGGTTCCATGTCACCAAGTTACCAGTATTTTAATGTTTAGTTGTTCAAAATACAGTTGACACATGTTGTTTTTATCAGAGGATGAAATAGTCTTAGTTAAAAGTTAACACTACACCCCATAAACATATACAATATATCCTAAATGTCACAGTAAGTTCTAAACTCTGTTGTTGTACTACTTACTATAGCTATTAACTGTTTGAAGGTCAATTTTGAATACACACGATTTCAATCGGATTGCAGGAATGCGTTAAATTGAGAACTGCTGAAGCTTACCAACTACAGAAATATACCTGTGTGATTAACATATTTGATAATATTTTCATTGATACATTCCTTTTTGTGATTAATGACTTTGACATGTTAAATTAATGAAGTTACTTTTAAATCAGTGATTGTGTTTCATTTACTGCCTCTATTCACATGTCCTACTTTTAACCATTCCCCATTGGAAGAACAGGAAAGAGTCTGGAAAACCACATATAGAAGAAAGGTATAGTCCCCTTTGGTTTTACAAACTGATAGGGGACTAATAAGCATATCATATATGTTCAAACTGAATGCATACATACATTGAAAGCTATGGTGGTAGCTGTCAAACCAATTATTTCCTTACATGGAGATGGTGTATTTACAGCATATATGATTCATAAATGATGTCACAGTTGAACAGAGAAGGTGTATTAAAATATTTTGTGTATCATGTGATTCTTTATTGATGTTACAATTGTCACACTAATATTGAAAATAACAGGACATCATATGACTAGCTTTTATCAAGTGAATCATCTAAAAACTTGTCTGAAGTGGGATAAATAGTTATATGACCTCAAAATTTATAGATATCTTTTTCTAAAGTATTTCTGTACAAAATTTAAAATGTTAAGGTGAAAACAATGCAAGTTATTACAGCACAACAAAAGTATTGACAAACAATGTGATTCCTACAAAAGTAACAATAATGTAAACAATCTTTACTAATTTATGTTCTTTTTCCCTTTTAATCATCCAAATTACCAACCTGTATGCACATTCTGTGGAACCATGAGCCTCTACAGCATGGTGATTTGAGTGTGTCATTAGAAGGTCTGTTGACCACAGAAGTCATACAGATTGCACAGGTCACGACTTCTGTTTCCACCTTCTCTGAGCATTCTGTCTGTTGGGGTCGATGTTCAGAGCAATATGAACTGAAAACAAGAATATCTATTTCAGAAGTCTGATTTAATGTTGTCTGTTAGAAAATACTTTATAAAATACACATGACTTTACTCTGAACTAATATATGGACAAGTCATCTTTTGGATGATAGGTGGGGTCCAATGGATAGGTTTCTGAACTTTCAGTTTTATCCTGGGGGGCAAAAAAAATTAAAAATAAATAAATAAAAAAATTAAAAAACCAACACCCAATACGTTTTTCTACAAAAACCTGGTTCCCAGAACTCGCACTTTATGCAGTAGCCAAATCATCTTTTAAACAATGATTGGTAGTGTACTACAGATGTGCAATAAGGTTTCAGAATTTTCATTTTTACCCTGTAGGCCAAATAGGGGTCAAAAAACAATGTTTTTCTGCAACAAGAGGCCAACTGACCTTATTGGTTGCAGAGTATTAGTTAAAAGTATCACTAGTCCCAATGGCTACAAAATCTACAAAAAATTTCCTGTTCTTAATATGTAAGCTAAAATTCAATATTCAGCAACAGTATAAAACAAGATATGTTTTTAATACATAAATGTCCTCGAAAATGCCTACACTGATGGAAGGATTCACATAACATTATGTAACATGAACATAATATGACTAATTTGGACTCGTCTTAGAGTCAAAACCCTGTGATTGTGAAATTCACAATTTTGGTACATCCTTTTGTTTTTTACTAAATATGCATTTAGTGGAACCAAACCCTTACCCCCTGGATCATGAAATTTACAATTTTGGTAAAGGACTACCTATCCCTTTTAAATATCTAATTACTTTCAATTTACTATCAATAACATTAAAGAAGATGTTATTTAAATGTTTTACAATTTTGGTAGAGTCCTTCCTGCTCTAAACCACTATGCATTTAGTTTTTCTTAAACATGTGCAGTTGTTGAGAAATTTTTTTGTTTTTTGAAAATTGATCAATTTTTGACAGTTTTTGCCCTGTCCCTAAGATCTGGGGGAGCATGAGTCCTGAAACTTCGGATTTATGTCACCCTTGAACCAAAGATAGTTCACACCAAATTTGAAAAGATTTGGAATAGTCGTTATCAAGAAGTTAAAAATGTTCAATTGTTTAGACATTTGATTACTGACCATTTTGGATCCACCACGACAGCTAAACCTGAAATGTCACTTCTGAGTGTCTCAACAAATGACCTAAAAAAGACAGAATTTTTTTTGCTGGATTTACCTAAATGTGTCGAAGAATTGATGTAGTGTATTGGATTGTATCCCACAGCTGTAGTGGAAGACTGCCCTACATTTCCCAACCACACAGCCAATTGTAGCACCTTTACATTTGCAAAAAATGCATCTCTGAAAAAAAGATAATCAGAATTTTTAATCAAATTTGAAGGACATTATTGTGGAAAAATAAGTTTTTTAAACATTGCATTAACTCCTTTTTCATGGCAGTTCATTTGAATTCATTAACAATATAATGGAGAGTAACTAGGCATGCCTATTATACACTTAAGATTTTATTATGGTATCTATGCATGTATGTAAATGTACCTGTACATATTTTAAATAAAGCTAACTGATCTGAAAAAATACTGTAAATCTCTTCCACTATCTTTAAAATATACTCAATTCAAATTACTGATGGAACTGGAAAGTGAAGAGCAACTTTTTCTTTTTTTTTTTGGATATTTCACTTCTTACTGAAGGAATGCTATTTTGCTAACATTTAAGTGTATGTACATATATTCTTCATACTTGTTTCAAACTGTGATCCTTTCTAAATGCAGTTTAGAGAAGAGTACCATTAATGGTACAAATACCCCAAGAATCTGCATCTTGAAAGGTACAAAATTTCTTGAGATGCAAGAACATTAAATGAAAGTTACACTAACTATACATAATGCACTCATCATTATATATCTAAAAGTTAGGTTTTTGAGGTATACATATACCTATGTTATATAGAGGATCTTGAATTAGTGCTTATGTCATATGAAATTTATGAAATGAGTTGCCAGATTTAATATTTTCTGAGCCTTGGCAAGGGAAATATATAAATCTGGTAACAAATTTCATATGACATAAGCACGACTGTAAGATTCTATCAATCACACAACTATCAATAATGCATATTTTAGTTACTTTCCATTTCATGTTTCTGTATAAGGAAGTGATTTTTCAGCCTCTTTGCATTGTCTGAAAATGTCCTTGGGCGGAAGAATAAGATCTAATGATAAACACATTAATGTGATATCTAAATTGAAATTCCAATCTTAAGATTTTAATTTTTAGCTTTGTCATTATATAACAACAAATGAAACAAAAAAATGATAGACTTGAAGAACATTTGTAGTGATATTTTTGTATCTATATCAGCATGTGAGAACCTCACATGACCCTTCATAATTTGCATTGTTATTAACCTGTGCTTTGTTTTTCCTAACCTGCATTATAAACCCAGAAACAGTTCTGCTGTGTGATAAATTTCTATATTCTTATGCCTCCCCTATTCAGAACAAATGTTTCTGCCAAGAAAACACTGAAGCCACTTAAACATATAGAATTTACTGTCTAAATACATAGGGAAACTTGTCAGTTGTGATCTTGACTATGGACATGACCTTGTGTCATGGTCATGACACTTCACAGAATTTTTTTCTTTCACAGGACAATTGGTCTGGTGAGTTTCTACAACATACCAGACTGAACTTCTCACTGAGCACTCCAACCCCGAGTGCTAAGCATAGGTCCAAATTTGTGGTACTTCACCTACAGCTGGTGATGAGTTTTACTTCATGTGTCAGGTCATTCAGTCATTTCATATAAACATAAATATGTTATTCAAGTGCACATATCATCTTCACTTAAATTTATTGTTTTCATCCTTTGAAATCAAACACAAGGTTATTGCATTATAACAAAATCCTATCCAGACATATATAAGTGCATTATGCTGCATAAATACATATCAAATGGACATTTTTCATTAATTGTGATCCAATTGATAAATATTGTCAAGACACAAGTCAATTAGAAATGAGAGCACCACAAGACTTTAAGTCCCACAGTGACCTTGAACGGTGACTTCTTGACCCCAAAATCAATAGGCTTCATTCTCTCTCAATAACAAAGCCAATTGTGTAGTATCAAACCCATCAAGAAAAAAATGTAGCCTGTAGAGTGTCTTCCAAGTTTTTTCTATGAAGTCCTGTAGTGACCTTAATCTTTGGATCCCAAAATCAATAGGGTTCTTCCTCTCTTGATAACAAAATTACATGTGAAGTATCAAATCAATCAAGCATAAAATGTGGCCTGTAGAGTGTCTACAAGCTCTATGTCTTATACACACACACACACACATGGTTCCATTCATATCCTCTCTTAATGAATTAAAAGGGGATAGATAATCAACAAATACACCCACACAACAACTGTGAAATGATAAGACCTTATGTTTAATAAATCTTCCTTCTAATTGTGATTTAAGTTCTCAGCTATGTAGACTCATTATTTGACATAAAAAGTATAAAGGAACTAATTTATACACCCAGTTTAAATATAGTGTGTGCAGAGATCAGTACAATATCTGATGTAATGTAGGCAATGTGTGTGATGTAATTAGTGGGGAATGGAGAGGGGGGAACTTTAATAATTTTTATCCAAACCCTGCTGTGACAAATTGGTTCTCAACAAAATGGAGATGTACATACGAGGGACAATTTTTAAGTTCGTAGAGTAGGGCGGTCTTTTTAAAACCGCTTGAAATATCAAAATTTTATTTATCTAAGAACTTCGAAATATGCCCTGTCTGCCTCAACACACATTTTACACCAATCTACCCATTTCCTGAACACTGCCCGGTACTCCTCTTTAGGTATATGTTGCAACACAGGTCAGGGTTGTATGGGGTATGATCTAAGACATCGAGCCCAGATTCTTTCAGATATTCCTGCACCATAGCGGATTTATGGGCCGGTGCGTTATCATGGAGTAATTTGATGCTGCGGACACCAGTGTGCGGTCTGCGTTTCTGATAGAAATCAACAAGTCAAGTAGGAACACTTTCTCTGTAAAACTTTCCAGTGACAGAACTACCTTTCGGAACTGGAATTTGAAGGACTGGACCTTTCGAATCAAAGAATATCGCATACAACATGCGATTTGATGTTTTGCAACAGCGCGCAATAACAGGTCTGTCGCCCTCAGATGAAACCCAAACCTTATTTTTAGCCTTAGAATTGGGTTGAAAAATGATAGATCCAGGTTTCATCACCTGTAACTATCTCTTCCAAACGACGTGGGTCACATTTATCATATTTTTTTTAATAACTTGCGATGCAAGTCTAACCAGACTTTGTTTCTGCTCGTCAGTGAGCAAATAGGGCACCCAGCGCGCAGATCTTACGTAGCCCAAGTCGTTCATGTAAGATCTTCAAAACACTTGACGAATGAATGTCATTTAATTCTTTTACCTCTAGCACGGTATAACATGCGCCTTCCTCAATTAACGTTTTCACAGTAGCAATGTTCTTTTTTCTGTCAAAACGGAAACCGGCCTACCCACTCGAGGGTCATTTTCAATTGACTCCTGACCATCATTAAAATGGCATACCCACTTGCAAACTGTAGCATATTTTAAAGCACCATTCCCATAAACCTTTTACAAATCAGCATAAATTTCCGTTGACGGAAACCTGAGGTGTGCTCGAATCTTACAATATACCCTCTGTTCAGAGATTTTTCCATCCATAATGAATGCTATATTTTACTATAGTGTATAAAACCATGTGTTGAAAATACCCAGTGCAGCACGCACATGGACCTCATGCGCCGCATACCATGATACTGTTCGAGAGAGGAATGATTACGCAAGTTCTGTGTAAAAAAATCATGCAACTTCATAATCGCGTTAAAAAGTTATAGGTTTACTCTACGAACTTAAAAAGTGTCCCTCATATATGCAAGCAATGACCCAGAGAAAATGATACTGAAAATCTAAAAGATGTTGATGACATTGAATTCAATAAATAAAAATTTCAGGGAGAAAAAGTTGTTTCTAAACCATTTTCTTGTCAAAAAATGTAAGGCCAATCAATTTGAGACTTGACTTAAGCACTATTCCAGGAATCATTTCTCTATATGAAACTATTCCATAAATTGTAATAAATCCTATACTAGTTAGCACAAAAAACTCACAAGTCTCAATCCTCTTTTCAGCTCCTTCAGTACATCACTGGGCAGAAAACCTGATATACCATCTTCATCAGACTCTCCTCTTTGACTCAATCCACTGGCAAACAACTGGAAAATACCAGCTTAAAATATAACACTTAAAGTCCTGCAGGACCTAGTACTCCTATATGTAATAGTCTTGGGCCACAATTAAATAAATATTGGTTTGGTGGTGCAAACCCACACCTGATACTGTCGAGTCAGAAGGTAAGAAAATTATCATTATTTTTTTTTTTTGGTGGACATGGAGGGACAATACTTGTGAATCTTTGGAAATAGCCAAATTGGACCAAAATTATGTATCCACCTCACCCCCAAACCTGCCGCTATGGTAATTATCACAATTATAAACAAGCATTCTGAGTGTACTGCAGGCAATACAAATTCCCCTACCAGTAGATCAGTTAAAAGTAGGTAAATCATAATGAAATTCAAACTTGATCTGTAATTATCCAAGAAAAAGCCACATATCAAATTTCAATTAAGTATCTTCATCCAAGCAGGAAAAAAATTCTTGAAAACTGATTCCCCAAACGTAGGAAGTGGTGTTAATTGTTTCGGTATAAGTGGTTATGTACATATCAATCCATAAAGCATCTGAATATTAGGGCTATGCAATAATATCAATATTTCAGTGTACTGCAGTTCGTTAACATAAATGTTGTTGAATGATAAAATGCTCCAGCTCGTGATTCCTAAAACCAAACCACTGATTTTGACAAACTATTGCACAGAGAGTCCCAATATATATCAGCGACATAAATTTCAATACAATTCATTGAAATTTAATGTAATAGACCGATACTTGAATTTAGATGTCAAAAATGACAATGCACGTGCACTCACGCACATGCGAATTCAACGAATGAATTTTTGTTCACACCATTCAATAGGCATTTGAATCATAATCCCACAAACCCAATTTCACTTCATTTCACTTTTAATTCGAAAGTTATGGCCATTTAAGTACCCAAAAATGAAAGAAAACCAATGCATGTGCATATACGTGCATGTGAATACGACACCACATTGATGTTGATGTCATTCGATGGGCATTTGATAGATATACTTACAATATAAATTTGATGTCATTTGCATCATTTATAAGAAAGATATGGCAATTTGAAACTCGGCCAATCACAATTTAGCCCACATGCATGTACATGCGCAAAAGTCGTTTTACTATATATTTGTGTTCAGAATACCAACGTACATTCACAACCTAAGTTTCAAAAGATTTTAACAAAAACAATGAAAGTTATGGTCATTCAAAGAATTGAAACTTCAAAAAGACGATGCATGTGCATACGCATTTGCAAATTTTATATCATCAATCTGTAGATATTTGGGATGTCTACCTAAAATGTGAATACGATCTCATTCCCATAAAAAACAGAGATATATACATTTTTGTATTATCCAATCAAAACGAAGCACACATGCATGCACGTGCAGAATCATAATTTTGACCATTGAAATTGATAAAGGAGCTCAAGGTATACCTACAATATAAATATCAAACGATTTCATTGAAAAACAAAGAAATTAGGCCATCTCAAAAATTTGTAAACAAAACATCCAATGCGCATGCAGGCATTTTCAGACAAAATGACGTTCGTTCCGCACATCTACATATGCTACACTATCATCCTATATTTGTTTCATATTGATCCCATGAGTAGTTATCAAGAATACTTGTGGGCAAAAAAGTTCCAAGGAAAAAAAAGAAACAGAGTAAAATCAATATGTTCCCAAACTTCGTTGGGGAACATATTAATAAGAAACAGTAAAACCGATATGTTCCCAAACTTTGTTTGGGGAACATAATAAGGACACATTGACCTTTTGGGTCACCACATACTTTCCACCATGAGGTATCAACTACCCAATTTTGATGATCCCATGCCTCATGGTGTGAAAGATATGATCCAGACAAACATTCTGACTGTGTTGCAGGTAATACAAAGTAACATTCCAGTAGGATAATTTAGTCAAAAGTAGGGTTGAAACCCATGGAAAATAAGTGACAAAACTATTGTCACCAACTATAAGTCATTTTTGGCTCATCGATTCTGATTATTGATTCCATTTTTCATAATCGACTGTCACCCAAAAACAATCCCATAATAAACGAATCAAAGACATATGCAATAATCAATACTTTTGAAAAGGGAGATATTGAAATAATTAAGTTGACATGTGCAGCCATGTGGAATCAGAAGAGACTCCATACTGTCAGGGCTCTACATTTCCTACTTGTCCATTCGGACAAGCGACAAAGATATTTGCTTGTCCGAACTTCAACTTCACTTGTCCAAAAAATTTTCAAAGAAGATCTAACATTGTCAACTTGAAAACTGCATGACTTAGAAGTATAGTCCATAGTTATACTTGCTTGATTGATTTTTCTATCTTATTCAATTGATAAAAACAACAAACGCATAAAACAAATTTTTATCTAGACTTCTGTGTCTTGAATCAATGACCGTATTAGCTCAAATAATCTAGAGAATCCAAATTTCATAAGATCCATGCCACTTTACAAAATTGAAACTAGTACACAATAAGTGAACACTGATCCCGATTAAGTGTGACTCAATTAGTTTACATAGCGATTGATATCGGGATTGAAGTTCATTTTTCATGCATTGCTTCCAACTTTGAACTACCAATGAACTTTTCACCAATTGTTCTTTTTATCATTTGGAGACTACTTTACATAAATATTCACTTGTTCGAATTTTTTTCCCATTGGGACCGGACAAGTGTTAATGTCGAGCCCTGACTGTAAAGCTTTGATTCCCTATTGTGGCCCCACACCATCTCTGGGGATCATGATTTTAACAAATTAAATCTGCACAATGCCAGGAAGCTGCCAAGTAAATTTGAATTTTTCTGGTGCAGTGGTTCTTGAGTAGATGACCCCACCTTATTTTTGCATATTTGTGATTATTTCCTCTTTGAAGGGGAATGGCCCTTCATTTGAACAAACTTGAATTCCCGTCACCTAACAATGATTTGTACAAAGTTAGATGAAAGTAGCCTACTAGTTCCAGAGAAGATTTTTAAAATTTGTTAGTGTATTTTCACTACTATCTTCCCATTGGAGAAGGACGCTGTCCTTCATTTGAATAAACTTGAATCCCCATCACCAAATGTTGTTTTTGCCAAGTTTGGTTGAAATTGGCCCAGTGGATCTGAAGAAGATCTTTAAAATTTGTCAGTATATTTTCACTATTATCTCCACTTGGAGAAGGGTGTTGCATTTTGAGCAAACTTGAATTCCCATCATCCAAGGACGCTTTTTGCCAAGTTTGGTTGAAATTGGCACAGTGGTTCTAGAGAAAAATTTGAAAATGTGAAAAGTTTACAGGCAGACAGGCAATGAACAAGGATGAACAGAGAAGCTCACTTGAGCTTTCAGCTCATGTAAGCTAAAAACAAACCATTTTCAGTTGGTGTATCAGACTTTCTTAAAAAGTATCTGCTATAAATGAACTTTCCAATATTTGTCATGAACCAGAAACACTGCAATAAAAGTGTATATATTCCTTTACTAATTTTAATAAGTTGCATACAATTAATTTTCCTTTACAGCCTCAAATTGCTACTTTTAATAATCACTTATCTTGTATCTATTGGTGATGTTTACAAAAATCTTACCATACAAAAATAATGCAGTGTCAATCCAAATCTCTTTATGTATCTGCCATATTTCTCTGCATTGTCTTCAGACTGCATGCAAAACAAGCACTGATTCTTGTTAAGCCCTGTTCAATAAAACCTGATATTACATTTTCAGAAGTGAAATATAGTAATATATCCACTGAACAAGGGTTGTCAGAAGACAACATAGCTCACCGCAAAGTGTGACTCTACTTACCCATCATCTTTAGTCCAAAAGATAAAGTTTTTGCAAAGTTAGTCAAAGTCCAATGTCACAAGTCTTGGTATCAAAAACCACACCACACCAAAGAAAAAAACAAAAACAAAACAAAAAAACCCTGGATATGAGGAATCTTTATGTGCAGTGATTTTTCTACACCCAATTCTTGTCCAAATACAGGTACTTTCCCCTTTCAAAACCTACCAATTTTTCTTAATTGGAACCCCTCCCCCAAAGTGTTGTTTTTTTTCCAGTAAGATACAAATGTCGAACTGTAACACTGTTATTTTCATATAGCAAAATTTATTGAATTACAATGTTACTGATTTTTTCCAATTTGATAAAAATGTCAATGATTCATCCCAATTGTAAAGGCCCAGGCCTTTTATGAAATAAAGGGCACCACCACAGTACACAACATGCCCATCAGACCTTTATTAATGATAATGCATGACGCAAAATCATATCAAACTTACTTGGTACAAATCTTTGCTTTAACATCTGAGGTAAAATCAAGATCATTTCCTAGTAATGTGTCTATTGCAAATTGCATTTGACTTGTCAGTATATCTCTGGAATTATTCAAATAACTACAGAAATACATTTCAAAACATATTTTCATTTTCTTTTTACATGTATAATTTAGATTATTTCTTTCACATGATATGAATTACTTATTTTGGGTTGTATAAGAAAGGATTCACAAATTATTCCCAAAGCCTTTTTACATTACAATCATTAATAACACAGGTTTCGAATCTCTGCTATATTTATTTTTAGAACACTCTTATCTATGACCTAATGGGTCAGCGCTATCCCCCTTGTTTCAAGATATAAGTTTTTCCTTAGAGTGTAATGTTGCCACATGACAATAGCTCTTCAGACATTTGTCCTGGTGAGCTAACAAAAGATATACTTATATTTTAAACAAACCCAGTGTTATTATACACTACAAAAATAAACCTCTTTTCAGTGTGAAAAATAAGACAAGATTTGCTAAATAAGCACAGTGTAACACTATTTAAACACTATTTAAAAAATATTTTTTTTCTTATTCTCTAGTTCCTCTGCACTTCGTTTCCTTTAAAAACTACAATAGAGTGAAACAGAAAATACAAATGCCAGTAAATTTGAACACCATTACCATAAGCATACTTAAATCATCTATACCAGAGAGCCAATCATCATTTTCTGGTATTCAATATACCTATTATGGTATACCTTTCTAAATCACTTCATTAGCACAGATTAAAATTCACTGTACTAGTGGAAATTTTACTAGTGTTCTAATATTTTTGGTGGTGCACATCACATTGTCTGCTTACCCAGAGCTTTGCGAATTTCACTTCCATCTTCTTTCTTGTTAGCTGCCATATTTTATATGCAATCCATGCTATCTGAATCATAAAAGAGAAGTTCAAAATAAAAAAATAAATAAATAAAATTTTTTTTCATTTCCTGCTACCAAACCAAGCAAAACAATTATCTATCCATACACACACACACACACACACAAACATCTATCTATCACAGTGTCAGACATCAGACCCTACACACAGGTTCAGTATTCTTGCAGTGGTGTAATCTTCACTTTGTAAATGGGAGATCATGAAGTTCGAAGCCCTGCTCATACTAAACATAGGTAGTGATTGCTCCTTCTCCAAATGCTCAGCATTTAAAAGTGAAAATTATGAGTCTTTCAGATATGACCTTAAAACAGAGGTCCAGCATTGTACTGTTGGCCATAAATATCTAAGAAAGTACTTGAGTTACTAAATGATGTAATCACTGAGATCTTACTATGATGACTGCATTCTTTGAATGTTAATTACAGTAACTGGGCTAACTCCCATGCCACTGGGAGGAGCCATTAGTCAGTATCTACAGGCTATAAACGTTTGAAATTTGTGTGGTATAAACAACTTTATTGATGATATTTCAGCAAATGTCTTATCAAGATATGTACTTCTACTTGTGCCTTTCATCCAAATCCCTTGTCATCAGCCTGTTGAAATAAATGCAAAAATTCCTTCAGTAAAGTTGTTCAAACCCAGTGAATCGATCTCAAAGCAGGTAGCCCCATTTGTTTACACTAAATTGTTGCAAACCTTTATGCATATATTAGTATTCAAAAGTAGTTACCTCAAAAGTTTACAGTTGAAACTGACTATTCAAAACAATTCATGAAGGTGATCAATGGGGAAATCACATATTTTGGAGAAATTATTGTTCTATAATTATTTTTTCATCAAGTAGGAAGTGAATGGGGGGGGAGGGGGTGTTGTTGTAATGTACATGCTATCCATACTTCAGGTACCTTTGATAGCAATAACTTTTTGGGTCATGGAAGCAGAGCTCTCCCCATAGGTAACACATACATATAAATGTTTAAAAGGACAATATAGAAAACAAATGAAAATTAAACCATACCTATGGAACTTGAAAATTTTGGTCCACATGGTGTTGATTTGAATTCAAGAGCTAGGACATGTATTTCAGAATTTAACACAAGTTCATGTTAGTCTGAGATGTTACAAAAAATCCGTAAAAGCATGTAAACCATATTTACTTAACCATATATTAATAATTACTACTCAATTAACATGATTGTACTATACCTCCTATGTCTGTAAACTTGCTAAAATACTGATGCTGAATATGA
This sequence comes from Ostrea denselamellosa, assembly GCA_024699665.1. Lineage (NCBI taxonomy): Eukaryota > Metazoa > Mollusca > Bivalvia > Ostreida > Ostreidae > Ostrea > Ostrea denselamellosa. Next base: position 19,716,296 of record JAMZEH010000014.1, read on the forward strand.
TGTCTTAATGCACTGTTGCAATATATTTCCCACATTCAATGAACAGGCAGATCAATGTCAAAAAGTTGTATAACAAAATGTTTAGATGTTTTGACAAGAGCTCTGTCCTCACACGCATGGCACTAATTTTGGGATTTTTTTTTATCCTGATATAAATTATAATGCTAAACTTTTTGCTTCACCCTGAAACATGGTCACATCATAAGACATATTATATACTTACCCTCATATAATCCCCCTTTAATATTTCAGTGTTTAGCACCAGAGGAATTTCATAAATATAACATTCATTAGTGAGAGGATATTTCTATTTAGAGATATGTAGTAACTGCCCATACCTACTGTATATCAATCACTAATACAGAAAAACAGATTATAGGAACTCTTCCATGTCACAAGGTACACAATTATGTATGGGTATCTTCAAGTCAATGGAAAATTTAATGACTTTTTATTTGGGGATTTTCATTTTTAGAGAGTAAACAATGTAGCATTAATAGTGACAGAGTTGGTTTAACATTCAAACCATTTATCTCAAGCAGTCATGTCACCTAAGTGCACATAATAGCTAGAACTGACTGAAGCTGAATGAATGCATGATGAAGGACTGCTCTTAGATTTGGTAAAAATGTTAGTCCAAATATCTAACCAAGCCAAATCTCAGCTGAGATATTGATAACTATGCCTAAATTCCACTGCACTAATACAATGAACGATAAGTTAACTCACGAGCTTGTCATGAACTTTTTATCACATTAAAATTGACACCATCTATATCTATAATTACGCAGGGGAGGAATCCGGAATCCCGAAAATCGCTACCTTACATTTCCATTCATCTCCGTTCTTTATTTTACGGACATTAATATTTACAATTTGTCTCAACTAATTGGGGAAAGATCATAGTTAATAAAAATACCTATTATCTGTTTGAATTGGCATTAAATATGAAGAAGCAATGCATTTTCTACTGTTTTTGAACTTTGGGAACTTTTCTTCAATCACCTAAAATGGAATACACGCTCCCATTGGTCAATTCAACTCGCTCTTCACTTTCAATCAAGTTAACTCATATATTGTGTGTGAGAGTAGGTAAGGTGGGCTGTTTGAGATTGAGAGGGAAACACATGGGTTTAATGGTAAGTAGGCAGTAAGACTTTAATGAGTATTAGAATGATATATATCAAGTATCAAAACATCATGACCCCATAATACAATATGTTCAATGTCCATGTTGACAAATTCCGCAAAACATTCTTGCGTATGAGTTAACTTGATCGAAATTGAAGAGTGAATTGAACTGACCAATAAGAATGCATCCTCCATTTTGGGTGATTGAGAAAAAGTTTCTGTGGTTTAAAAACCACAGAAAATGCTTTGCTTCTTTATATTTATTGCTGATGCAAGCAGTTATTAGATGTTTTTACAATTTATGATCTTTCCCCGATCAATCGAGACTGGGTTTTTAAAATTTAACGTCCGTAAAATATAAAAACAAGACAAATGAAAATTTGAGGTTAGATTATATAGATTAGAGAGGGCCAATTCTTGATGAGCCCTGTGGTTAACTAAGTTTACATACATTTCTGCAGAACGTTCCTGCCATATTTTTCATGTTTGCAACCACTGGGTTTTGACCCAGTCTGAACATATTGGTATAGTATAATGTTATATATATTATACTATATATATATATATATATCTATCAGTTTGCTTAAACTGTGTCACATCGCGCTCAAAATCACAAGGCCTCTCACCTCTAGTCGGCATAGGTTCGATTCTCGCTCGCGCCGATATATGAGAAAGTTTGCCAGTTTACTTTTGGAAGGTCGGTGGTCTCTTCCCGGATAAATTGTATCTGGCTCTCTCCTCCACCTATAAAAACTGACGCCACCAGATAACTGAAAAACTGTTGAATGTGGCGAAAAACAACAATCAATCAAACTGTGTCAAAACCCTGTGTTTGCAACTGGATATATCCAAATACTGTCATCTAATATATGTAATATATTTTGAATATGCAGCATTTAAAAATCATAATCTTGCAGCATGTATGCAGGTTTATTATTCTCAATTTATATTTTGATATTTCACGTATATATGATTCTGATATACGAGACAAGCCATGCATCACCGATAGCATGGCTTTGCTCAGGATGCTCTAAAATACTGCATTTCAAACATCTTTATCTAAACAGTTCGTCATACAATAACAAAACATCAATACCTATGCATATTAAACTTGATGCCAACATACCATAACACTTCTTCCAAATTCAAAAGTTAAAACATTTCCAACGTTTTAAACCGACAGGCGGGTAGAGTCACGTGACGAAAACTTCCGGATTCGTCAAAAAGAAAGAAAGCGCGTTTTTCGTTCAAGAGTATAAAAAAAATGAAAGTCATTAACAATCCAAATTGATATTTGATACAGAAAATCTAAAGTATAATTTAACATATATAATAATCTCGGGTAAACTTTTTTCAAAAAGAATTAAGAAATATTAGCAGAATATTTTGCGAACAACTTGCTGAATAATCGAATAAAGATGGCAGCCTCTAGTGATAAACAAGACAGAGCTGTGGTACTTTCTTGTGTTTTTCTTTATTCAGTAGTCCTTGATACTAGTATATTTAAGAATTTTTATATACTTTAATACTATAAGCATCTAACCTTAAAAAAAATATTGGATATCATTTACGCTTGTCCAATGCTAACCGTAGTTGGCGTGACATGACATGGGTCAGAATCTAGAATGCAGCATGTTGAAAGATTCAGTAATAAGCTTAGTGGTGTCAATTTTATTTAATTATCATAAGGGAATATTTATCAATATCGAAAACTAATGTGCTTCTAAGTGAGACACATACCTTTGTGCAGACGAATGTCTTAAAGAGTCATTCTCTGTAAGCATCAAAATGATGTGGAAAACCACCATCACAGATTTGGACGAAATTTTACACAAAATATGCATAGTTTAGTCTTTTAATCATGACACCTTTAAAAATGTGCATTGACTCGTGTTTCCATGACAACAAGACATCCAGTTTCATGTAAATACATGATCCTCGGTGAGTTTTGAATTTTCATAATTAAAATGTGTACATTAATTTTTCATTCAGTTTCCCATTAGTATTTCACTAAGCTATGTTGTGTGTTATTTTTGAAAATAAAATTAATTTGCTGGAACTTCATAACACAAAATAAATGCCATCAAATACCAAAAATATTCAACTGAAAATGAGAGCAAATTGTTTCAATTTTGTGCAGAAACGCAGGCACTGATGGATTGTTCTTGCATGGATAAATATATATCATATCTATTAATATAACATATCAAATAATTGAAAATGTCTTATTTGATTGAAGAAAATAAATTGATTTTAAAAATTGCACTATTGCAAAAATATAAAAGTTTTCCATCAATCTTTATCACCACGACTCTTGACTGGAATGTAAATTCCAATTATATTCACGATCAAGACAAATTACGTACCTTTCTGCGAAATGAAAGTAGAATTGTGTGAAGGATGTTTTGGATTATTTTCATAATGTTGAGCTGGTATATATTTTAATGAACCAAAATTTTTCATTTGACATTCAAGTGTTTGTCAGAGATCATTTTGCTTTTGATGGTTAGCACTCAGTGATGATGTATCAGTGGATTTACATTGCTATCGTGATGACAACAATGATGAATTCTGATTAGCCAAAAATGAAATGGACATTACATGTGTTCAATGTCATTATCATGCTAGTTCAGATCTGTGAGTACTTTATTATTATTTATTTTGACTGAGTTTGTGAAATCACCTGACAGTAAACAAATCTATATATGCAATTATCGCAACCTCTGAACTTCTAGCAAAATCTTGTATGAGAATTGAGAAATCCTAGTGATTGTGAATGTTCATCACATTAGCTTTAGCATTCATAAATATACATGAATCTGTCAGTTCCATTTCATATTGAAGTCTGCAGTTGGTCATCGTGATGCCATTAATTAGCAGAAATATTTATTATTTTTATCTATACATTTCTTAGACTGACTATCAGGAATGCAAATTCAAGATTGGATATTCAAAATGAAATTAAGACAGAAATGTTTTCTGGGAGGAATGTATTAGACTCAACATTACCATATGGCAACACATCTGTGGGTAAATAAAATTTAAGCAAATCCAACATGTTGAAAGAATCAAACCTATTGTGTTCAGCTGGAATGTGTCCACAAAGAAGATTACAGACAGTGAGACTGCTGGAGAATATATAATGACCTGTTTTTGAAAATTTCATGGAAGGATTTATACTCAACTGAACAATTCAACTGTACATGTAGTGTACTGTAAAATACTGATATACAAAAAGCAAATATATTGTGTAGTCATTGTTTACAAACTCATTTTTAGATAAAGTTTTAACAAACGAATGAAGATTTTTTAACTCATTTCCTGCAATGTGAGCTTCACAGACAGCAATTACTGGATTCCTCAAGGAATTCTTGATTTAGATATGCAATTTTTAATCTAATAGAAAGTAAGAAATCAGAAACAGGACAACAATTCAAATACTTAGTATTAACAAGATGGACAAAATTTGTATCAGAACAAAAATGGGAACTACCCCCCCCCCCTCACCACAAATTGTAAGGTGGGTGGTATTTTGAATATCACCTCTCTGTTATTCAACTTTTAAGTCATTTATATATATATATATATAACCATTTTCTTGTTTTGAATTTCACCTCTCTGTTATGCATCTTTTAAGTCATATATATATATATATTACATAAATCCATTTTCTTATTTTGATATAAAACCTAAACTTGTTTTTATAATTAACAACAACATATTTTACTGGGCATCAATTTTGCATAGCATATATCTAATGCATGTTACTCTTTTTAATGTCTTTATCACAGAATCCGATATTCATGGAAATATAATGATTTGCTAAAAATTATTTAGAACAGGTAGAATAGTGCACTTGTGTATCCACGGTATATATTGAGAGAAAAGATGTTTTTTAACCAAAGTGGGATTAATTGAGAAAGAAATGAAATTGAGGGGTGGTGTAAGGAGATTATGACAAAAATAACATTAATGTTTTTGCTACCTTGCAGCTTTAGTTGATGCACAAAAAAATATTAGAAAATCTATAGTACAGTAACACAGTTCAGAAATTCTGAATGTTGATAGGTGATAACATTCGGTGTCGAAAATGTTTAGAAAACATTAAACTTAATATACTAGAGTTACATGTAGCAGTTAAACAGTTTCTACATATATTTAACGTTTCTGTGGAAATAAAACAGTCAAATTACTAATTTTATTTACAAGAAGACTTTTGCACTACCTGTGGTTTTTTGCCTTTTGATTTCAAGATTTGCTACATCAACTTATGAATAATCCATGGAAATATTACAACCATTATTAAGATTATGATATGAAAAAATACTTTCACATAACAAAAGACATGTTTTTGCTTTCACATATCAGTTTAAATTTATACTAATCAATTTTCTTCAAAACTAAAACGAATCATATTATGGTTGTTATGGTAACAATAACAAAGTAATTAATCACTAGTATTGCTAATTTGAGCAACTATTTTTTTTACATAAGTTTATATGTTCAAAGATGATGTGACAATGAGATATAGATTTCACTGTCACATGGTAATAAGCAAACCTGTACTCCTTTTAGGTACAAATTATGTACTAGTTACTCCATCACAACTTTATGACATGAAATACTGGAATATGGTTGCTATGGCAACTAAAATATTTCTGAAACCTAAGAGTACATTATATTTATGCCAAATTTAAAAGATTTAGGATATTGCATCAAAAAATATTGAAATTTGATTCATATATCCAGATTTTGAGATTTTTTATATTACCATGGCAACCAATTTTGAAACCATTTAATTTTATTTTGCAAACTATGACATTTTTTATTTGTTAACATTTTGCAAATTAGGGGATGAATTAAATCATATATAACTGTCATAGATTTCTGCTGGTGCGTTTTTCTGTAAATGATGTCATAAAATGATCTAAAATTGATTTTTTCCAAAAGTAGTCAAAATGTCAAAACATCAAATTTTCAACCTCAAAACACTAGATAATCCAATATTAGTTTAGTAATGTTTTATTTTGTATTTGTTATAATTAACCTAAATCTTTTAGTGAGTAATAAAGAAATTTGTACACCAGGAAATTTAATTTTTTTTATATATAGAAAAGAAGCCAAAATAGCACCTTTTAAAGCATCTTTGGAGACATTTCCAAGGTGTTCTCGTTACCATGACTAGGTATCTAAACAACAAATTTTGGTACCAAATTCTTTGAGAGGGTATCAAATAATCAGTATATGTCAAATTTCAGCAAAATCATTGAGGTGACCTTTCCATCACTATTCTGAAAATTTTGATGCTTACAGAGAATTACACATGCACATATCAGTGAATCCAGAAAATTTCCCCCATGGAAGTGGATTCCATCCTATTTTTAATTTTTAAGGGGTTGAACTGAAACTATGGACTAACATTTAGTATTTTAAAACAAATAGGCCAGTATATTTAATTTCTACCAGTGTACAAAAATCTGAGAAAATAAAATCAGATGGGCCGACAGGGCCTCCAAAACTTCCTGCTAAAATCCAGCAAGCCCACAGAAATGATGTATGAAATAATATATGCTTTTTCACTTAAGCTGCAAATTAAAAATTAACATACAATAATTCTAGTTTTATTCTAATATTCACTTTTACTTTGTGATTAATTAACCAAATTTGAAAAAATCTGAGTCATAATCATGATTATTCATGTCATCATTTGGGCCGAAATTTGGGTCATCTTCACTTCATTGTCACAGTTATCAATAGACATTGCCTCCATGATCCCCACTAGAAAGCAATGAAGTTGGTCAAAGAACAATCAACAGTTCATAGATACAAGCATTATATATTTAAATGCACTATAAATAGACTCTCTTAACACATCTGTAAATAAGTTGTGCCTACACCTCACATGCTGGTACAAAAATACACTAGTGGTGTCCAGCACCGTTTCCAGTAGAAGAAAAATCGACTTTTGTGATGAAGGCTAAATTTCACATTATGAAATTTCCCATTCAAATGCTTTGTAAGCAATATGATTAATAGCTCTTTAATCAATGAAAATAAACCAATTAAATTGAAAACAAATAAAATTCTAGGTAAAATTGGTACATCTAAGGGGCTGATGCTAAGTAAAATTTGAACATCTGCTCATGATTTAGTAAGTCTCGGGAGTGTGGGTGGAATGGAATTCCGTACATTGTTTCTGTCTACCTAGGCCGTAGGTGGTAAGTTTGGACCTTATATCTCCCCATATATGCATGATTGGCATAGCTTCTACCAATGGAATAAGATATTTGATTAAGAAAACGGTAAAATCTGTAGTTTACTGAAAATTTAATAATGGGATAAATAAAAATCATCAAAACACTATTTATATAAGAATTCTCATGTAGCAATTGTCAATCTTGTTAACATTGTAATTTAACATAATAATTAGATATTTCAGCATTCACATTATTGTAAATGGATTTCTACATGTTTTAACCCCCCCCCCCCTCTTTTTAACTTTCCATTCTGTTTAAAGCAAGGAATTTGAGGTTTTGATATCACCAATTAAGATCATTTGATTTCAGATGTTTTCATAGGCATGTACAATAATGAATTTCTCTGTTATAGCATTAGTGGCATGGTTAATTTTTGTTGTCATGTGCGAGTATACTAAACTCGCCCTTCAACTCCAAATTTAGATCCGCCACTGCTTCAGTTGTATTATGATGTAAAACATAGACCATGGCATCACACATCTGTTGTCTTGCTCAGTATTACAATTAGTTATACATTAGGCATAATATGGCACACTGCATTGTGTAGGGGATCAAAAGACTAGGATGAAATTTAGGTAATCTACATAAGTTCATAACTGAGGTAATTAAAGAGATGTGACCTTGTGAAGTTATTGTCATTTTTGGTGAGGGACTTCTCTGATTGGTGACCAGATGAATTCTTGCCGAATATGTAGCTTCAGCACAGGCTTTTTCGTGCACTCTGTCCTTTGTCATTTGAGCTCACATAAAGAGCCTGCACTTTGCTCACTATCATGAAATAATACGACTGTAGGTCAATCTGACCCAAAGATTAATCTGTCCTTAGTCGATACATAAATCAGTTATAAACAGGAAAATGTGAGAGTTTTACAAATTAAAGTAAATACATATTAATTGCCTATTTGTGTATGACATGGAATTGACAATATCTTAATCTGAAAATAATCTTGAACATATCCATGTATGTTTCTTTTTTTTTTTTTATTTCCTTCAGTGAGAGTTTTTAGAAAGTTATAATTACATTCTATCTTCAGATGGAGTTTGCAGTGAATATGACATGTGAGGGATGTGTCAAATCTGTGAAGAATTCACTTCAAGGAGTAGATGGTATAGAACATGAGTTAGAATTATGATCCATGAATGCATATTATAACTGCAAAGAAAGAAAAATAAAGAAAAAAAAATTATGTTCTTGGGCATCTTGTAAATTTACCACTGGTGTAGTTGTATATCTGTTCATAAACCTCGCTGTCAGTTAATCTGCATGTTTTAGTGTTTAATTTTTGTTAAGATGAAGACTTCAAACTATCCAATACATGTATTGATAGAAGAGGGATTCAAACAACTGATGTGGTGGATACATGGGAGGGAAGGAAGCAACACTAGAGACAGTATGGTTCACAATGTTTAAAATTTGTTTGGTTTTCCAGGTGTGAAGTCTGTTGATATAAATTTAGCAACAGATCAGGTTATTGTTGAGAGCACCTTGACCTCCAAACAAATTCAAGGTTTGATAGAGAAGACAGGAAAGACTGCAGTTCTTCAGGGATATGGGTCATTGAATCGTATGTACAGTCATGCCATGTATGTACATGTGTATTGAATTCAAGCTGAAAGCATTGCACAGCATTAAGTACACATGTTTAGTTCTACACAATTTCATTCCTTTCTTAAAACTTCAGAAACCCCATTAGAGTCAGGTGTAGTTGAGTTGAATACTGGTGATAACAAAATCCAAGGAGTCATACGATTGGTCCAATCAAATCCATCCAAATGCATCATTGATGGTACCATTGATGGATTACCAGAAGGAAAACACAGGCTTTTTATCCATGAATTAGGCGATGTCTCTCAAGGATGCGACAGGTTTGTACAGTTGTCGCAAGTGGGTAACAAAGTATGGAGCCTTGTTTTAAAAAAATCCTCCAAAAGTGTTTCTAAGTTAGTGAAGTCAGATGTTCTTTTATTGTTTTGAAAATAGTGTGTGTGAATACATTGTATTGATATCATAGCTTTATTTGGTGCAGTTTTATAGTGTAGGTATAATATGTTGTATGTTAATTCTTTAAGATGAGGACCCGGGTTAGAATAGGTCCTCAGTACCCCTTGCTTGTCGTAAGAGGCGACTAAATGGGGAGGTCCTTAAGATGAGACCGCAAAAACAGAGGCCCCGTGTTAAAGATCCCTCCCTGCTCAAAGGCGCTGAGCATAGGCCTAAAATTTGCAGCCCTTCACTGGCAATGGTAACATCTCCATATGAGTGAAAAATTCTCAAGCGGGACGTTAAACAATATATAATCAATCAATCAACCTACTATTTAGGAGTAATTACTTCCCTTGAACATAGGATTTAGTGATTTAATTGATTTATTTTTCAGTTGTGGAGACATTCTTGGGAGACTGAGTCCTCAAACAGAGAAGGTAAATACATTTACTTAATGAATGTTTAAGCTACTGTCACTTTCTCTTAAGGTGATAACAATGAATTTGTGCAAAATCATGTAAATTTCTTGTGGCTTTTCTAGGATTCTAAATGCAAATCAATTGCAAAAGAGATATGTGACAGCGACTAAACATAAACTCAAATTTCTGTCAAACATTTGTCCAGTTACTATACATTTTTCATGTATCTATATATTGGAAAGAATCTTTTTATTGATTGTTCAAGGTTATTGGTTAGTGTTGTCATGTAATGCTATGTATATTTCATGTCCAGCCTATTGGTGATTTAGGAGAAATTGATGTTGCAGCCAATGGCAGAGCAGATTTCAGACTGGCCAATGAGAGATTAAAAGTGTGGGAACTCATAGGAAGATCTATAGTGGTTCATCAAGGGTCACAAAAAAGTTTAATTCCAAAGATTCAGAAAAAGTAAGATGAATAAAAAAACTGAAAATACATTTGTTTATCATGCTAATTGTTGTATTAAATCCCATAAAAATTACCATTTTAATACTTCTGATAATGTAAAACTTGTATCACATATGTAGTTCAAAATATGATATTGATTTGTATTTGAGGGGGTAACATCATGTAAAGTAATAAGACTTCTTAGTGTAAGTTTTAAGTTGTAAATCCTCCCAGTAAAACGTTGATTTCTGAATTCTTTAAAATCTTACTCAGAACAGTGAATGTAATTGTAATAGATTAGATAAGATGTCAGACAAGTTATTTTCTAAATCATGCAATACAACTTATTTTTGCACAAATCACTGTCATTTAATAGTCAAAGGAATTCCCTCAACATTAATAATGTATAATGCAAGAATGAAAAACTGTGATTGAAAATTCTTTTTATCTATTTCTTTTTTCTTTTTTTTTTCCCTTCTCTTATGGATCATTTATGATTTTTGTGTTTTTAAACATAGAAATAGAAGAAAGTGCTGGCCTAAATATCTAAAAAGTGAAAAGCATATAATCAAATTTAGAACTAAGGCAAGGAAATAAATTTGGAATGGCTTACATTTTTTGCAGTTACTCCCCTTATACCGGTAGTGAGGCTGTGTGCTTGTCATTGCAACTATTTAACAGTGTATAGTAAAGCATACACCATAAAAATTTTTATTATGCTGAATTTTTAAAATTTGTATGTGTTATATTTATTAATTGAGAACTGCTTCTTAATGTGCGTCCCCTGCATTCAGGGGGAAATAACTCATTTGACATTGTGGGAAATGTAGGCCGTTAGGAGTACTGGGGGTATTTTCCTCAATATTTTTTTTAAATGTTTGGGCTCTATCTTTTTAGGTGGATTTTTATTTCAATTATTGTGATTAATATAATGGAAATTTTGATGCTTTGAATTTAGTCATAATTAAGAAAAAAGACATGGAAATACCGGGTACTTCATGTTTCAAAACAAACATTGCACAAGAAAATTTATTTGTAGGCTTTCATGTGGAATTGTTGCAAGATCTGCAGGACTTTTTCAGAACTCGGAGAAGAAAATCTGCACTTGTGATGGTGTGACAATTTGGGAGGAGAGACATGTTCCTGCTGCAGGTGTAGGACGTAAATCCAAAATATGAAGTACTATTACCATTATTATTACTGTTTGGAACTTTGGCACTACTCTATCAAAAATTCTTAAATCAAATTTGATTCATTTCCACAAAAATTATTGAGTTACCTGGGACTTATTTCATTTGAAAAGGAACTTGAATAGTGATTTTATGCATTTTTAATGAAAATCAATTCAGAATTACACTAATGCATGTACATCCTACTAGTAATCAGAAATGTACAGTGTGTATTTGCTCATTGCATTCATGCTTATTTGGTTGATTCAATATTTTAAGTACCAGTTATTCTTGATTTAATTTTATAATATTTTTTCATTTGATTTTTATTTAAATATCTGTTGTATTATATTTTTATGCCCCAGTAATTGGAGATTTGGGGGCTTATAGTTTTTGGTCTGTCAGTTTGTCCTCAAAAACTTTTACTTTTGAATGGATGGTGAAAGGGCTTTCATATTTCACTGTATTCCTTGTAACAAGATCTTTCTTTTGGTACCAAAATTTTTGAGCTTGTGACCTTCGTGTTGGAGTTTGACCTGCTTTTGAAAAATTATAACCTAGGCCTAATTTTAGCTCACCTCTGAAAGCTAAAGTGTTGAGCTTTTCTTATCACTCGTCCATCTGTCTTTAAACTTTTTCACATTTTTGACTTCTTCTCCAGAACTACCTGGCTACTTTCAACCAAACTTGGCACAAATCATCCTTTGGTTAAGGGGATTCAAGTTTCTTCAAATGAAGAATAACACCTATCTCCAAGGGTAGATAATAGCAAAAAAGCGAAAATACACTGACATGTTTTAAAACTCTTCTCCAGAACCAGCAGGCCAAATTTAATCAAACTTGGTACAAATCATTCTTGGGTGAAGGGGATTCAAATTTGTTCAAATGAAGGGCCATATGCCCCCTTCAAAGGGGAAACAATCACAAAAATAGGGTGAGGTCATTTAAAAATTTTCTTCTCAAGAACCACTGGGCCAGAAAAGTTCAAATTTATGTGGTAGCTTCCTGACATAGTGCAGTTTGTTAAATCATGACCCCCAGAGGTAAGATGGGGTCACAATAGGGAATCAAAGTTTTACTTAAGAATACATAGGGAAAATCTTTAAATGTGGGCCAAGGTGACTCAGGTGAGCAATATGGATCATGGGATAAGGATTAGTGATAGGGCTTTCATATTTCATATGTGTATTCCATGTGACAAGACCTTTGTTTATGTAACAAATTACTTTACCTCACCTTGCTGTTTGACCTACTTTGTAAAAAGGTTCACCTTGACCATAACTTTTGATTGGTTAGTGATAGGGCTTCCACATGTGTATTCCTTGTGACAAGACCTTTCTATGGGTATCATAATTACTTTGCTACCATAAAGGAGCATCAGTGTTTCACAAGCACACCAGTCACAAGTTTCTTTGGTAGATGATAAAATCATTATAAGAGGTGTACTATACATGCCTTAGTATATGCATGTATTTAATTGTTTTCTCAGATTTGTTCATTGTTTAAGTAATAAAAATGGATTACCCTGTCACTTTATTCACTGAATTTTTTTTTTTCATGTACAATATGTATATATGCAAAATAAAAGGAAATTTGCTCTAACTAATAATAAAAAATAATACTTTTAATAATGTGTAGAAATAAACATCTGTGTTATAGATCTACATAAACAAAGTGTGTTTTTCATGCAAAAACATGCTTGAGGTTAAAAACAGATTCACCTTACTTGCGAGACTGAGTCATATTTAAGAATATCCATGCATATATCTGGATATTAAAGTAGGCACAAGTTTCAAGTTGGCACAGTCTGCACAGGCAGGTTATAATATCACATGATTTGTCAAATACTAGGACACTTTAAATGTTTACTGTCCACATTGTCAATGATGACAAGTCTCTTTATCACATGTGTAGAATTCATTTGTGATCACTTTTCTCATACATAGTCCAGAAAGAAAGAAAGAAATATCTTGGATGTCAAGTTTCATTGTCTGGCCTCTCTTGGTATTTCTTGATATGGTCCTGAAGTTTCTCTTGGTCAAAGAAATTTCTGTTAATAAGATATATATATATATATACATGTCAGTTCTATTTTCAAAAAAGGAATATGCATTCATTATACTCACTGTAAAATCTTTTTTCTTTTGATCAAGAGCCCACAAGGGGCAACATGAGCAATTATAATGAAAAAAGAATGCGACTGACACAACGAATAATGTATAAACAAGGAAATGTGAATCCATGCGATTTATGAATAGTACATGGCATCTACTGATCATCGTACCCAAAATAAATTCTGCCTTGATCATTTCCTGGTTTCTGATCAACTAGACGTTTAACAGCCTCTTCTACCTTAACCCTGTCGTATGGGAGAGCTAATTCCTGAAATAATTGTGAACATCCATTATCATTATTTCTAGTTAAGTTATGTAGTCATTGTCTTCCTAAATTTATCAGTGTTAACCATACCTCGCAAGCAGCAAGAAATTGCTGAGGTTCAAGGGTCATCGTGTTGTCAGGGTCATAACGTTTAAGGATGTCCAGTAAACGGAAGTCGTTAACGACTATGTGTTGATCCAACACCATTATAGGGTCCTTTTTCCGGCGTGGATTTGGATCAATAGCAGGTTTGCCTAAGTCCTCAGTAGTGTTTCCTACTCTCAATATAGGGCCATGAACAATTTTAAAATTTGGTCTTTTAGCTTTGATGTCTTCTATGATGCGCAAGAATTCAAATTCAACAGGGACATCCTGCAATCGAAAATTATAGCAATATAAATGCATAAGAAGTCAATGAACAGGTTGGGCTCCAATGAACACAACACGTTTAAATGAATTCCATGCTGAGAATACCGTTAAGTCCAGTTCCTCCATTTCACTGCTTTCACTTTCATTTATAGCCTTTGCTAGAGCTATTGCACCTGCCGTTGTAAGAAGGTTGTTGCCCATCTGAAATTGCAAGGGAATGGTAATTTATTCAGTGTAATCGATTTATATGAAAGAAAAATCTGTTATGTTCTCTCTTGGGCCTAGAAGTGCCATTTTCATACCCTGAGTATTCTGATATTGTCGTTACTCGTTATGGCCTTAGCCACTCTTATGGCGACATCTGCGCTTAGCCTGTTGCCACTGATATCAATTTCTTGTAGAGAGTTGTTGGTCAACAGAGCATCGGCGATCGCTGCGCCACCGTCCGGACCAAATCCGTTCCATGCAAGACTGCATTTCTTTAATCTTACATTTTCCTTTAAAATCCAAAGCAAACCTTAATCATATAACATATGCTAGACTGATAACAACACAGCTCTTGTCTTTGTTACAGAATGTGATCAGTTGTAACTGTCATATTGGAAAGTCGCTACAGCTAAAATTTACCTTGATGCCCTTTGCCACGGCCACCGCTCCCTTTTGCCGCAAACAGTTCCAACTAAGATCCAAAACATCTAAGATGTCATTGGCACCTATTGATGTAGTTACAATGTTCAGGGCATGAAGTTGTACGGATGTTGCAATGTAAAGTTTGAATACACTGTGTTTGAGTACATGTCTATTATGCAAAGAGAAATGGGTTCTCTTTATACACAAAATGGCTCAGATCATTTTGACTTTATATCGTCATTAGTTATATAGCATTTCTTCAACGGAGTTCATTTATGGAAGAATACAATTTTGTAAAGTAACTGTTCTTGATTTTTTATGGGAAAATGCTGTATTTTGATAAATTTATTACAAATAATTTGAACACAAAAACAGCCTTCCCCAAGAAATTAAATGATACGTGTTTAGTGTCAATAACGGTTTTTAGTCTATCAGTAAATTTATATAAAGAGTAAATACAGCACGAACTTGTCTTACGGTTTTCGCAATTTTGAAAGAAAATAGATAAATGACTATATTGCTGCATTTTTTGACATCATAATGTACAACAAAGTCACAGACATAAATCTCTACTCAGGAGACACTTTTTAGATTTCTGCCCACCCAGTAATAACAAAATTACAACATGGCATTACTGGCAATCAACACTAGGTTAATTACAACATGGCACAAGGTTAATTACAACATGACATACTGGCAATCAACACAAAGTTAATATATTGTTTTATTGATATTACAATAAAAGTATCTGGCATTTTCAACAAGTTTGTTTCCGTGAGTGCATATGATTTAGTGGGTGGTCGTGCTGTTACATATTTCACGAACAGTTTATTATCAAAAGTGAACGACTGTTAGAATAACATATACCGTACCAATGGCGGGACCCAGCATTTCCCCAGCTTGTTCATCGAAACGATTATGACTCAAGTTTAGCACTTTAAGATATTTGTTTGTCTACAATGGAAAAAAAAGAACAACTTGATTCTTAGAACAAGGTTAGCGGTTATAGTTTGACATGTCATTTAACAAAATATTGAGAAATTAAATGCGACAAGTACGTGTAAATTGATGCAGTTAACATGAGGGGTAAGCCCAAAGTACAGACACATTTTTCTCAACACCTGCTGCGATCGATGTTCAAAGTAGCAAAATGACAGATTAGCGCATTTGGGAAACATATCGGGCTTGTAAATCTTGGGATTTGATAGACATCTCAACAAAAGAAATCAATTATTTGCTTATTGCATGTTCAAGGATTTGCTTATCGTCCTACTTGGGCTCATAAAAAATTTCTCTACCTCAAGGGCCTGTGCTATCACAGCCGCTTCGACTGTCCCGAATCCATTGTCTGCAACAGGAAGATAGATTGCAAGGTCACAAATATGCAATGCGTAATTATTTAACTGTTGGGACACGATATACCTGTACAGTATATAGGGCACTAATCATTATGCACGTACAGTTTTTATTTCAAATGAACACATGCCTTCAGCAATACATTACATCAAACTGTCTTCCTTATTATGCGATCCATTTGTTACTAGCATTACCTATTCTAATTATTTTCATACAAAGAACACGTCACCTGATATGTCTAGTTTGCGGAGTCCTGCGTTCGTATTGAGCATTCTACATAAACTTTGAGCAC
Organism: Ostrea denselamellosa; assembly: GCA_024699665.1. Classification (NCBI taxonomy): domain Eukaryota; kingdom Metazoa; phylum Mollusca; class Bivalvia; order Ostreida; family Ostreidae; genus Ostrea; species Ostrea denselamellosa. The sequence continues at coordinate 19,732,729 of JAMZEH010000014.1, forward strand.
CCATCAGTCCTAGTTTGTTGTCCGCAAGACACTACAATAAATCAAAAGTACTGAGGGTATACTGAACAGCACCTGGCTTGTGGAATCTGGCAATTCCATGAAAATTGGCTTTTATGCAACACAAACAAGGTGTACTGCAAGTATCTTTTTTTTTTTTTTACTAGCAATTCTGAAGGTGTATTATTTATATTCAAAAGCAGTGCTGCTTGTAGGTTACAAAGAACGTATTTTACAATAATAACATAAATGAGACAGACTTCAATAAGTTATATTACAATTTGTAAACACGAAATAGAGCATGCGTCTCAAAGAATATAAAGAACATAGAATATTGAGGATCAACCTCTTGATGTTGTGGCCTCTAACTTTAAATAAAAATTTCCAAAAATTACACATAACACGTATTTGTATTTGAGTACAGATGTAATAATTTATACATTGACGGATTTTCATAATAATTCTTAATCAGTATATAATTTTCTTAGTTTTTCATATAAAGAACAAATTAATATAAAGTGATATTCATCTTCAGTATTTCTATTTGTAGGAAAGTTACAAGTCCTGTTACACACAGGTATATTAAAATAGTTACCTCTTTCGATTTTCAGCTTATGAGAGGGAAATCTAAAGTTGCATATAGTGAATTGGAATCGGTTTTGTTAAATAAAGTTGCAAATCCAGCCCTTGGTAAATATACCTATACATACGACAGTTCGATAAATTATTGAAAAAAATATAATGATATTTTGTAAAAATATGCCTTGCTTTTAATAACACCACATTTTCATTAATAGTGTTTTCGTATCAAACATACCTCAGTCCAACAGAAATCAGCACGTCCCTTACAGTAGAGTAGATAACCAACATTTGGTATTTGGCACCAAAAGGCATTGTTTACACAATTCAGAATATGTATTACGTAAAATGCAGTTACGTATCAGTGTTTCTCGGTTTGAATTTTTTTTTTTTACCATTCTAACTTCTCTCTTTATTTCTAATGGAAATCTACCTAATTCTGAATAAATCATCATCAAAGATGTGGTATTTTTAACACCTAGGACTTTCTTACAAACATTCCTATAATTCGCAATACTACTCACATATGTGTCAAATATTTCTAACTTTGTCAAGGGACTTCATTCTAGGTAACAGAACATTCATACTCTTTTCACATTGCATAGCTAAAATACTTGGTGCGTTATTAAATTTACCATGGAATTAAACTTGACTCCTAAGTAGTTACATTTATCTTTCACATCTACAGTATGTTACCATAACACCATGTATAACAGTTTTTAAGTTTAATACCTTCTCTAAAAACAACAATTTTTGTTTTTATTAGTATTAACATTAAGTTTCCATTTAAGTTTTTATTTTGTAAACCAACTGATGTATCTGAAAAAAGTACATTATCATCAGCATACATTATAAAAAAAATACCTCAACTGGAACTCATAAGGTTTTAATTGATAAACTCCGTTTTAAAATCATTACATATAATTAGAATAGAATTAGTGACAATGATTCTCATTGCATTAAACCACGATTATATGAGAAATATTCTGACAACAGCCCAGTTTCAAGTTACCGTATTCCGGCGGTATTCTAACATTTGTAAAATTGAGGGGCGCATCACTTCCGGTAAAAATAGAAACGAGTTCGTCTGCTGCGAAATGCCCAAGTTCTATTGTGTTGTGGAAGGATGTACGTCAGATACGAGGAAGAAGGGGAGAAATGGGTTCATGGCTGATGTGAAATTCTTTCCATTTCTCACATCTAAAACCCCGTGGGGATCCGAGTTAGAATAGATTTTCAGTACCCCTTGCTTGTCGTAAGAGGCGACTAAATGGGGCGGTGCTTCAGATGAGACCGCAAAAACGGAGGCCCCGTGTCACAGCAGGTGTGGCAAGTTAAAGATCCTTCCCTGCTCAAAGGCCATAAGCGCCAAGCATAGGCCTGAATTTGCAGCCCTTCACCGGCAATGGTGACGTCTTTATATGAGTGAAAAGTGATATTAAACATTATACAATCAATCAATCAATCCCATACAGCCCAAACTCTGCAGAGAATGGCTCGAAATGTTAAGGCACCGTGACTACAACCGCTCACGTCACGACAGATTATGCTCCAGACATTTTCTAGATTGTGAACCAACACCACATCATCTTTACCCCAAGCTTTTTCGGTATAACAACTGTAAATATTTGCAGGGAGCCAGGGAAGCATCATCTATCTAGAAAAGATTAATCAATCACAGGAATGATGACGCCATCGAAATTGAAGACGCACTGTTCCTTGACACACTTAAATTCAATTGTGCTGCAAGTTGACATAGTCTTAATATGTTATCATTTCTATAAAAATGACATGTACTCCTCGATCCAATAAAATCCGCTTTAATTCTGGTACTTAAAATGTTTCGAAATTCATGTTGAAACTGGATGTTGATGTGCCCGCATCGAGTACAAAGTAAATATTAGAATTATGCCGGAATACGATAACTCGAAAATGGACTATTGTAATTTATAAAATTCAGACAACTGTAGCTAAGAGCTAGATTTTCCAGTGTGTGTACGAAATGGACTGTAAAATGCCCTCAGATTGTTCCTTTTAAGGTAATCGGTAATACATCACAAACTTAATGAAAGAGACAAAGTGGATAAGTATAAATCTTGGACGTGTCTGTTCTGTAAAGATGGGTCTTGTCAGTCTACAGTCGTGTATGGGCTTTAAAATTGATTTCTATGTTGCATTCACTTAAATAAACCACTAATGTAATATATGATGTAGGTAAGTAATAATAAATGTTCTTAAATTCAGAAAAAAGCTTGTAATACCTGGGTCATTATTAAATGCCATCTTTTGAAATAATAGGATCCACACCGAAACATTACGGATGCAAGTTAGTTATGTTATTGCACTCTAATTATATACAAAGGTGAAGAACCAGTTATCGTATGGTAAGATTTGGAAGCCAGCTTCGATATCTTATGTATTAAGCATTACTTAATTCTTGTTATATTTCAACCCTGGTTTATTGTAATTCGGTATTTCACCAGCTTTGATCGGATGAAACGTGCGTAAATTGCACACAATCATATGAAAAGGCTAAGATAACTAACAACATTCAATCTCGCAATTCCCATAGAAAATACAAATCAGAGAGATGGGCGAACACGAACCCCTGGTCATACCAGAGGCGGGATCAGGTGCCTATGAAGAGTAAGCATCCTCTGTCGACGGGTCACACCCGCCGTGATCCCTACATCCCGATCAGGTAAACGGAGCAAACTGTAGTCAGAATCAGTGTGTTAAGAACGGCTTAACAATTGGTATGAAACCCGTCAGATAGCATTTGACATAATGGAGAGTTGTATTGGCAAACTAGATCGTTATAACGACCATAAAATTTGCGAAAAGCTGACTTTAGACGAGACTGTACAAACCCCCGTAGCATCAACTTCAGTAAGTAGCCTGCCTCAATTTAAAAATTGATCATATGCAGAACAAGTTCTTGCGTACCGAATCAGTTGGGAGATATAAACACCGTATGCAGGTGATGATGGAATATTGCCACATAGATAACGGAAGTTGACGATGGAGAAATTGAAATTATCCCGTTTGTCTTAAAGTTGAGTTTTTAGTTTGCCGCCAACATCTATTTTCAGTAAAATATCTACCTACAAAGTAGATGTGGTTTCTCTTATTTCAAGTTCACTGGGATAAATCGAATCGATATATGAATTAAAATAATCATTGTTAGTAGATAAAACGTCGTCGATATATCGAAATGTCGAATTGAAGACCACAGCAAGAGATTTTTACTTATTATGTAGAAGTTTTTGGATGAATTCTGTTTCATAAGAATATAAAAACAGGTCAGCTAACACACATGAGCACAATTCGTGCCTATGGGTCTTCCAACAGACTGTTGGATTGATTGATGTTTACTGTTTTCCGCCACACTTAACAATTTTTCAGTTATCTGGTGGCGTCCAGTTTTTATTGGTGGAGGAGGAAGTCTTGATCACCAGAGACTACGAAGATATTGCATATGAGGAACTCTAGCATCTTTTTAATATCAACTACAGAGTACTTATGCGTGAGGTCAGAGTGGTGTTTAATAAAATGTTTGGAATGACTAATCAATAGATACGAATATTTCCTTTTACCATTTTTGTTGATGAAGCAACAGTCTATGATGTCAAAAAATCAAAAAATCTATTCTTTAATTTATCGTGAGGTATGGCCGTGTAAAGTGTTGCAAAATCATACGTTTTAATGTTGTTAATTTGAGAAAAGTTTTGTGATTTCAAATTCACTCAAAGTTCTTTAGAATTTTTAAGAATCCACATTTGATTTACACAACTTCTGGCATATGTAGTTGCACATACTGGCACATATATAATGCTGCAGTTTTTGAACACGAAATGGAAATAAATTATCAGTTTCAAAAAAAAAAAGAAGAAAAAAAAAAAAAGAAAGAAAAAAAAAAGAAATACGTTTTAGATATATAATTAAAGGAAATATTGAACTATTGGCACTCACTGTTGTTGGGTATATTTAATAGTAAAACTTCGCTTAAAAGTTCGCGAATTTTCAAACCCAACTCGACCAGTATTCATCAATACCTTATGATATGTACTGTAGTAGGAAGAAAGACAACAAAGTCATACTACATGATGTAACATAATTTACCACGTCTGTGACGTAGTCATTTTCCTCCAGCATACGCGCCACTGCTTCACCACCCTCCCCTTCAATCCAGTTACCACGTAAGTCTAGTTTTTCTAATGATATTGTATCCTGACAAGTAAAAAAGTAAACTGAAAGATCATGTGACAACATCGACTTTTAATACATAAAGTAGAAATGTATGTCGATCAACAGGTATACCTTTAACACGAGTGCTATTGCCCTTGCTGCACTGGGACCCAGTCCATGGTACCTCATAGCTAGTTCCGCGTCTTGGATATGCCGGATGAAATATGTAATGGGTACCAGTCCTAGTTGGTTGCATATTTTTGTGTAGTGAGATCGTCCAGTTGTATCGTGCACAAATATTTCTTCTACAATATTTAATAATAGATATAAATAAAAAATGAATCATGTATATCCAATATCTTATCGAAACCAAACAGCAAATTATATAGATGAGTTATGCATTAGAGGTGATAGTTGACTCGTGTAAATGTGTATTAGTTAGCCAGTAAGTATAGAGTAGTTTTACGTCCTGTTGAGAATCTTTCAATAATATTGAGACGTCACCATCTGGAGGCGAAGTCACAGGTGCTTGGGTTTTAACATATAACTACACATGTTCAATACAAAGCACCAGTGGGTGAAATACCACAAGCGCTCTTTAACGTGCCAACGCCTGCCGCGATATGGCAAGTAATTCTCACTTCGTTTGGCAAAGGAGCGATCACTACTTACAGTATGTTTACGTCTTATTAGTAGGTTTGACGTTGCCATTGCACGAACGGGACTCGAACTCACGACTTCCCGGTTACGAAGCAACACTCGATCGATCAGATACTCGATGTCAACAGAGATGAAATTATTTGTTTGAGTTGTAACATTTCCATCTGATAGTGAACATTACCCTGAACTAAGACAAAGTTATCTACACGATTTTGGTAACATTTTCAGAAAAAGAAATTTTATTGATAATATAAAATAAATAAATAGATAAATAAAAAAAAAAAAAAAAAAGATCTGTTAAACCACAGATCAGAGCACCACGAATAAAGTGTCAAACGTTGTACAACATTTGATTATTTCCATTGTATAATTTTCTAGTAGTATTGTATAATATTTTTTCATTTGTATTGCGTATTGTATAATTTCTTATTTGTATTGCATGATTTCCATTTGAATTATACAATTTTTAATGACATTGTATGCATGGTGTATCAACAATTTTCCATTTGTATTGCATAATTTCCTATTTGTATGCTATAATTTTTCAGTTCGTTTTCTAATGAAGAATTTCATTGGTAATGTTTACCCTGTTATAGATTGATACTTTTTCATTAAAAACGGGAAAGGATCGCAAACCCGGCCAAAAATGACTTTTTAGTGATGAAATGTTTCACGCAAAATATGTGTGTGTGTGTGTGTGTGTGTGTGACTCCCATAAACCCTCTCTAGATCCTTGGATGAGGTTCCTAACACTACAAGCACTCGACTACTGTACGTAGATTTTTTTTTTCTTTTACCCACATAAGACATTAAAGGGTCTACCGGGTCAGTAAAGTGATTTTATCCGTTTACAGAAATTAGATGGAAACACCGAGGCGAGGGTTGTGTTTCTTCCCTTTTCTCTCAATGTAGGTGTTTGACCTTCGATTTTTCGTTGGTACACATTTCATCGAGTATAAAAAGGGGGAAAATAAATAATTTTTTTTTTTAAATAAGAAGGAAAAATCTAGGTTGAATGCCTGTGCCTAACACGAGGTTTTTAAAGGCAACTAGTAGAGGCCAAGCCAATTGATATGTAGGACCAACTTTAACGATAGTATACACCGTAATAACCAGCAAAAGCAGTCGAGCCACGTGAGGTTATTAAGCTAATTGCTACAATGATATATATGATTTATGAAAATTGAAAATGTGTCCCCTGCATCACGCTTAGATCAACGAACTGTTCCATGGAGATTTTACATCATTCATCTTACTAGACGTTGTCATTGATTTTGAATGTGTAAGGTAGCTGTACGATAGATGTAGTATAGCATCCATTTATGTAATGTGTGAGAACAAATTTGAAATGTTATTTTGTCAGCCCTGGAGCCCATTCCTAACAAACTTAAACAATGAAATTCTTCGTGATATAAACAAATACACAATTTATGTGGATATAATACAAATGGATATTACAGAATACAAATGGAAAATTATTGAAATACAGATTCAAAATTATAGGACACAAATGAAAAATACAGAATACAACATTAATGACTCCTGAACTTCTTGAAAATGTTTATAGATTATTGTAGATAGAAAATAGATGTTTACCACTATTATTTTTAATATTTGTATTTGCTTATTACAAAAGTATGGACAGAGACCATTTTATATATGTGTTTGAGCAATGACACTATGGTCTATTGTATCAATTTAATTTCCGAAACCAAAATTGGTGTCACAGGATCCCATGATTCTTACATTCTCACCTTCAATTTCTAGGTCGGTGTCATAGTCCTCCTCTTTCGGTTCAGCCTCAACTGGTTCCACCGCTAAATCCTTAAGTTCCCCGCTTTCCTCCGAAAAAGAGTCTTCCTCTTGCTCAACGTTCACCTCAAATTTCACTTCCTGATACTCAGCAGGCTTAATCTCGGTAATTAGAATGTTTTCGTCCACGTCTTCTTTATCCTCATCTTCCTCGTTGAACACTAGAGGCGACGTGGTTTTCTCCCGTGTTGCGGGTGTGCGTACTAGGGTTGCACGAGCTGATTGTGATGGTATCCGGACGTTTGGCGTTGACACTTCTCGATGTGTCAGGTTTAGATCTATGTCGTCTTCATCTGGTTCTTCCGGTACCGACTCCAGTGGTATCTGGTTAAAAATTTGAATATTCATGTTTAATAAAGGGTTAATTTTTTCTTTAGAGTTCAGAGGAATCAATGTTCTTTTCTGTTCCCACCTATAGTGAACAAACTGAGTTATGGATCTAGGAATTGCCCGTATACAGAATATGCGAATAATTTATCTGTAGCCAATCACTGAACAAATTGTTCAGCAGTTATTCAAGTAACGTAATAATTCTTTTTGATTTAATTTTTCAAATCAGCTACACACCCACCCTTGGGATTACAACCAATTACTATGGACCTCCAACCAGGGAAAAAACAAACAAACAAACCAAAAAAAACAAACAAAAAAAACAACAACAACAACAAAAAAACCACACAAAAAAAAACCAACCTGTCTCTGAGAAGAGAAAAATGAAAGAAGCTCTTACACTGTGAACAACTACTAATAGGTCGTTACAGGCCCTTTATATTTAGGATAAAGACTTCTTTCATCGGTCTAGAACAATTCCATTGACAACTACTTAAACACTGGATCTGTGAATAGTTTTGTGTATTGATTTTAAATTAAAGTTTCCATTAGCGTTATTCTAATTAACAGAGCTGACACCTCGTCACTTATCACGCCATTTTCTATTTTCTACCGGCAGGAAATTCTTGATCACCTACCAATAATGGGGTGCATTAATTTCATCGCAGTAATCGTTTTCAGAACTGTGGTCAGCCATTAGAGTGATTTTTTACATTGACCGTAAGGAAAGGTGTTTCCGCTTTTCCGTCCTTTTCTGGAGCACTTACCCTATTTTTCCCCTTTCTTTTCTGCATAGGAACTACAAATTTGTCTCATTTTTTTAAACTTCAAAATATGGAAAATTTATACAAGTTGATGTTGCGTATCATGTAGGTAAGTTAGGACAGTACTTTGCAAACCTGGTCATATTTACAATCGAGGTGGACAGGAATACTCCCGAAAATGCTTCATTGCGATGTATATTATTAAATATAAAATATATTTTATTGACATTCCATGCGTTATTTTGTCATAAACAAACTTAAAATTATGTTGAGGTTCATTTGATCAATGTCATCACATTGCCAAAAAAAAAAAAACAAAAAAAAACAAAAACAAAAAAAAAAAACAAAACAAAAAAAAAAAACACCCCCCCCCAAAAAAAAACCCAAACAAACAAAAACAAAAAAACCCCAAAAAACAATATGACGTAAACGTCACGTTGATTCATGACTATTCCATGGTTGATAAACTGGTTCATTCATTCATTCAAATCTCATCACCATTTTACATTGGTATACAGAGATTATAAATATATTTGTTACATATAGTGTCATGAAAATATACATGCGCAATGGAAATCTAAAGTGGTGTTTTATAAATGTGAAATATGGGAATTCGATGCTGGGGGGCAAATTCCATTAATTTTCCTTATAAAAGAACGTAGTTTTCTTAAAAAACAGTGTTTGTTATTAGACATAATTTGTTTAAAGCTGATGATATTTGTATTCTGCATTTTAGTTACTTTTAAATATCTCTTTCTTTCTTCTTTCAATAGATTGTTCTTACATTTTAGCATATAATGAAATTCATCATGATTGACAAGCATGGAGAGTTCTAAAAAAATGTTATTTTGCAATAATACCTTAAAAGAATAACATTTAGATTTAATGTTAATCTAAGCATTAAATGTTTAAACTCGGACGTCTTTTGTGCTGATAATATGCATCGGTGTGCGGACTAATTTCCAGTAGCTCGATAACGTGCGTTATTCAATTTTCTTCATTCCGTTGTATTAGCATCACAACAGACGTCAACAAATAGACCTTTAATGATTTACAACATCTATTCTATATATTTTTTTTCAAATCTCTACTCGAAAAACGGAATCGTCGTGTTTTTCTCTGTCTTATCGAAATTTTTTTATTTTCTTCATAAGCATAAAGATATTTTAATGTAGCTGAATGTGGGTTTTAAAAGTTATCAACTTTCCATAAACCATATGCCTAAAACATTTTCATTGAGAGAAAATATATTTAGGCAACACTTCAAATACGATTGTTGCTGGTGCTGGGAACTACTGCGCATGCGCAATTCTTTGATGTCAATAGTAAAGCATAGAGTCAAGAAAGAGGAAACTCGATCATCCAAATTTGTTGACGGATTCAAGACAACATTGCCCGTTTTATAGAAGTCGGCGCAGTTTCAAGCACACTGATGTTCGATTCTTTATGTCTGAAATGGTCACGTGAGTTCAATTGAATACGCATTTCAAAAGGCCAAACGGCAGTTATTTTTAAACTTTCTACTGGAAGTGACAAAATTTGTGAAGGCAATACAGCTTTATTTTTCCCCTCCTATATATTGCGTGTAATATCCCTAATCTCTGCATGGTATGAATAAATTTATTTTAATAAACTCTATCAATTTTCGGATGTTCACTCCAATTTTTATTCATTTATATTATAATCTCAAAAATAAAGAAGAACCAGACTTGGATTTCTCGAAAAAAAAATCTCAAATTTAAGTTCGAGTTTTCTTTTCCTCAGACTTATGGTCAGATTTCGATTTAAGTTTTCTCTCTCTCGAGAAATCCAGGCCCGACCTTTATTTCTTCTTAAGATCCACTCCGCCAACGTGTATCAAGTACGTTGTTTTCATATCTTTGTCTTTATCATATTATTCTATGTCAAGATCTCCTTTTTTAAAGACCACAGACCGGGCTTAACCGTTGTCAATATCAATGTGCTTATAACTTTCGTGTCGCCTTTGTGTCTGATATGATCTGAAATTGGTAAATGTTTCATTTATATAATAATAATAATAATACCCCCTCTCCGAATATAGTCAAATAAAAAGAGGACTGAGCACCGAGGAATGGCGAGATGTGCACACGTAACGTAAAGGTGTATTGTTTTTACCTTCGCTGTGGTCCTGTTTGTAGTCAGGATTGAATAAAAATAACAGCTTGCAATCTTGTATTCTTTCAAAAGAAATTTAAAGAGAGGTTTAATGACTAACACGAAATAATATTAAATTTGAGAACAACAGATAAAGAAAGATCTGACGTCATTACGGCGATTTCTGAGTTTTCTTACTTTATAGACATACATGTAGTTTATGTACGAAATGTGCTGGAAGAATTGGAGTGGTCAAAAGACGTAAATTTCAATGGCTAATATTATTCTCGGTTAGCATGTTGTATCCAAATATGCAGAAAATTACATGAAAAAGTTTAATGCATGCAACAGCTTCAATTAATATAAAATTCTAATTTAAAAAAAAATATTGTGTCGTTTACACTAGATTTGATTTATGCTTAAATAAATATCAATGTTTAAAACAGCTTTAATTAAGACAAATACTAATTCGTTAAAGATTAACTAAAAGAAAACATTTAAAATTATGTTGTATTACATCAGATTTTAGAAAATCGGATTAAAGTTTAAAAACAGATTTTCCTATTTTGACATAATTAGTTTTGTATCTTTAGCATTTCTTCACTTCAGCTATTGAACTCAAAACCCACGTGGAGTTACGAATGCCAGACGAAAAAAATGTTCACACTTTGATTGTAAAAGACGCAGCAAAAAGGTGCTTTAAAAATCGTTTTGAAATCTAGCAACATACCTCATTTCTTCTCATGGCGTTTGTTTAAATATTTATTTTATCGGCCAATCAAACTGACTTACTTATGGAAAAGGACAAACATACCACCTTTGAAATGCACTGAGAGAGAGAGAGAGAGAGAGAGAGAGAGAGAGAGAGAGAGAGAGAGAGCAGTGAATACGATACTGAAGAAAATTAACTAGTCTGATATTATCTAATCGTTTATTTTAGAAACCAATAAAATATTGATAGAGAGAAAGAAAGGGAGAGAGAGATTGCCAGAGTTGTACAGGCTTGTTCGCATCCGTCTGTTTTTGTCATATTTAATCATGTCAATTAATTATGGCTTACAACTGATTAATAATACGCATCCGTGTATTATCATACAGATAATCTAAAAACCTTGATGGTTTGATGTTCAGCGCGAGACGGAACTGTTTCGTGATTAACAGATATTGCTACGAATTGTTAAGAAACAAGGGGGACCTTTGACATGCATTATGAAATATATGTCAAATCAACACCTCATATCTTAACGACCACCAATACATTGTTAATATAAGAGATGTAAAGATACACCACAAACGATAATGAACCGGAATGAAACGGATACACTATGCGTATCCACGAATCGGTAAAATCTGTTTACCTGTGGAGTTTCCGATTGCGTTGCGGAATCCTGCATATTTTCACCTCCGGTCATGGCTACGAAATACACAACATTGTCAATAGTATCTCCTTGCACTTTATATTTCTTTAAAATATACACAAACACATATTATCTCCTCAAATATTGATTGAACCATATATTTTTCAAGTCTTCATATATATTCATTTCAGTATCCGTGACAAAACAAAATATTCGATTCCAAATACATTTAAATGAAGTCAACACACGAACACGCCGATAACTATTAGGCAAGTCCAATCAGGTAGAATTTTTTCCAAGCTGGTTATCTAAGACGTGTATATCGGAGCATTAATTCAATATTCCTGTCGATTCAATAAGGTTTAATTGTGTCTCGTCAAGCTAGTTCCATTTAAACTTTTGAGGACTCCGAATGGCAGGGGACTATTGATCAATACATATGCCTGTATGTTTGAATGTTAAAACATTTGAATTGTACTGGTATATTATTATTGATATTATGGTTACCGGACATTACATAATAGAACTTTTTGTAAATATGTACTTTGAGAGGGGGATTTACGTTAACGTTTCAAATGGAAATATTGTAAAAGGGAATATCATTTATTAAATCTTGGTTCACGAAGTCTAAAAATTTGGTTACAATATATTTTTTTTTTAAATTTTCATATATGTATTTGTAAGAAAACTTAGTTTTTTAGCTAAAAATTAAAAATTTTATTTATAACCCCACTTTTTTTATGTTTCATTTCAACTTATGTGCAATTTTTAAAACTTGCGCTACTTGTAATCAAAGACGTATTCCCAAAGATTTTATAGGTGCGTCCTGTAATGGGGCTTATGAAGCTGTCTGTGTCAGAGCTGTGCTTGCACATGAGGCATCTGGCATCTGAACAAGTTTTGAAGCCACCATTGGGTAATGGGTTGTCTAGTCTTGCTCTGACCACCATATCCTTCAAGTTCCTTGGGCGTTTAAATGCAGCCATTGGTGGATTCTTGAAAAGCTCCGCCATTCTTTCATTAGCATAAAGAATCGGCAGGTTTTCCTTAAGAATGGTGTTAAGGTTCTTGAGGACAGGATGATATGTCGTGACAAGTGGAACCCTATTACTGTCTTTCTTTTCGTTGTATTGCAATAAGGTTGTCCTGTCTTTTTCTGAGACCTCATTAAATGCAGTTTGAACTGTGTGGGCTTTATAGCCACGATTACACAAGTGCGTTTTCAATATCTTGCTCTGTTCTTCAAAAAGTTCATCCGAGGAACATATCCGTCTTATTCTCGTGGATAATCCCTTAGGAACCCCTCTAAATGTATGGGGAGGGTGACAGCTAGATGGCTTAAGATACAAGTGAGAATCCGTGGGTTTAGTGTGGAGACTGAACTTGATGTTGCCCTCTTCCAAAGTTGACGTAGTGTCCAAAAAGATGTTTTTGGAACTTGAAATGTCCACCGTAAACTTGATGGAATTGTGGAATGAGTTGGCAAAGTGAATGAAGTCATTCAGACAGTCTCGATTTTCGACCAATTTCATCTCAAGGTCGTCTATGAATCGCAACCAACTTAGAGGCTTGTAAGGAGCGCTTGATAAAAGATTGCGTTCTAGTTTCCCCATAAAAATGTTGGCATAAAAGGGTGCCACTTTTGTGCCCATTGCAGTGCCACTTATCTGTAGATAGTGATCGCCATTAAACATGAAGTTATTTAACCTGATGAACGTTTCTATAAGAAACTAGATTCTGATCCCACTTCGGATTTTTCAGCACTCATCACCGAAACCCTAGATAAAATGTATGAAGATGAAGAAATCGGTGTTAACGTTTATGAGACACTCAAACCAACAAACTGTAAGCCTGGACAATTTTATCTGCTCCCTAAGATCCACAAAGAAGGAATGCCTGGACGACCTATGGTCAGTGCCATCGGTCATCCCACGGAGAAAATATCAGAATTTTTAGACTTGCATCTCCGTCCACATGTAGAAGACTTACCATCATACCTCAAGGACACTACTGACTACTTACCAGACGATACTCTTCTTGTCACCATGGATGTAACATCATTATACACTAACATCCCCCACAATGAAGGTATCGAAGCTTGCAGGGAAGTCTGGGACAGTAGAACCATACAGATGCCTTCCACGGAATCTCTTGTCAAACTCCTTGAACATGTTCTCAGGTTAAATAACTTCATGTTTAATGGCGATCACTTTTGACAATTTTGATTGTTCGTGTCGTTTAGTCATCCTTAGTGCTTTTTGTATATATATATATATATATATATATTTAGAATTAAGACACGAGTGTGTATTTATTGAGTGCAATTATTGGTCTGTATTGCTCAAATTGTGTAGACACCAACATATAAAAGCAGTTTTTGTTTTTGCAATAATGAAAAGTATATTTAAATTGCAAAAAATGTGAAGTTTAATACACAGTAGCACTATTACCCCATTGTTTTTCTTGTGTGTTTTTATGATTCCTCTTTCAAGTAGAATTAAAAACATATTCCAAAGAATGGACGATCCAATCCAAACAATAAATCCAACACGTGACGCCAAATTGCTCCCACATGGCTTACGCAATCTTATCGCAGTTTTTTCACCGTAGATGCAAATGTCTAGGATTAGCATCTTTTCATATGTTGCATCTATCAATGGAGAGTTTCGTAGAATTTAATTTGACAAAATTATTGAAATGAACTGACAACATCCGCTCAAAGTGTTTTCAACGGCAAAACATTTGCTTTTAGTGGTACGGCTCTTGAGGTTTAATTTGTAGTTAAACGATTGTTGTCATTCTTAACACCTTTGTTATTGTCTCCTGTTAATATTGTATGAAGCATTCTCTTGAGCAAGATATTTTCAATAGGGAGTTGTTTGGATACGAAACTTTAATATTGGAGGGAAATATTGCGCGAAAATTAGTCATTATGTGGTTATAAAAGCTGGCTACTTATAATTAATTAACATGCACCTCAGAATAATCGTTATATCCTTGTTAAGATTGGGTGCTTTTTGAGCGTGATTTACGGTATGATGGTTTGTTTTTTGTTTTTGTTTTGGTTTTTTTTGGTTTTTTGGTTTTTTTTGTTGTTTTTTTTTATCATTTTATTTTCTTTTGGTTGATGCAATATATTAGATAGATCTTTGTGTGTCAATTGACACTTTTAGCTATAGGAATGATATGAGTTGGTATTTGAATTAATATTTAACAACTAAAGCTTCCTTTTCACATGTGTTCACGGATAATACATTTGGTTTAGCATTCGTAAACTACAGTAAGCGTCATTAGATATAATTTCACCTTAAACTATAGTTTATGGGAGCAACACTCCTGTGAAGTTGGAATGCCTCATTGTTGGACTGTTGTCACATTTTTCACCCATGTTGAACTTGGTAATCAGATAAACTGTTGACCATAGATAAAAGTATAAATCAGTTTCAAAAACTATACATAACAATTGTAAGATGTTTCTAATAGTCATAAATCTCTCTCTCTCTCTCTCTCTCTCTCTCTCTCTCTCTCTCTCTATATATATATATATATATATATATATATATATATATATATATATAGTTTAAAGAGAGATTTTTTTTAGTCTTGTTTTTACCTTTTAAAACTATATTTACATTCATGATTCAGAACTACAGTTTCCATGGTTATTCGTTAAGTTAACGTTAACAGTGACATATATTTTACAAAATGATAAATACAAACTATTAAAACTCTGTTTCAGTCCTTTGTAATCCTTAATCATATGATAAAAAAATAAATCTAAACAAGCTCTTTCATTTTCTAACATTAGTTTTATTACGAAATTTTAACATTTATAATGTAATTTATAATGAATGGAACTAGAATTTATTCGGAAAATGTCAGTTTCATTTTGTATTGATTCGCAAAAGTGATCGTTCATTTAGGTTGTTCTATTATAGCTCTCTATTCTATCACCCACTGTTCACTTTGCATCACGTATCCGTTTTGCTGCCCATAGATTTATGTGCAACACAGAATAGATTGTATCAAAATACGAACTTCAATGTAAGCCTGTCCTAATAAGTGTAGTGACAGATAACATATGTAATTGACATGAGAGTTCCTGGTGGTCTAATTTAGGTAAATGTCAACTACCGTTTGCATATTATCTCACCTGTGATACAGATTTTGATACCGTGAAAATTCATGCAAACCAAATCAGGAGGTACTCTGAGCATTACCGACATTTTATGGTACAGCACACTGAAAAAAGCCATTAAACATTTTTAATAGTTTCCTTAAGAAAATCTCTTTCCCGGTCGTCCCGAAAGTTTGACGATTTTAGTGCTAAATAGACAAAATACATATGCATATAAATACCAGTAAGAAATTCAAATTTCAAGATTTCCCGACTTTTATCTACCTAATTAAAATATTCAATGGAATGATATTTTGCATTTGAGTTGTGGTTGTTGATTTGTTGTAATTGTGATAAAACGTCAAAGAAAGTATCTGCGAAAGAGCTGAAGTCATCCTGTTTGTCACACAGTTGAGCTGAAAGTTAACCATTGACGTCTATATCCAGTCAAACATCCAAATATGATGCAGATGTGGAAAACTCAGTGATCTTTTTTTTTCAAGAAATTATTTTTTGATGACTGATTACAAGATATGAATATTTCCAACTTTTATTTTATTGAAGTAGCTGTTTATAATGTCAATGGCTGTATGAAGTGTTGAAAAGCCATACGTTTTGATACTGTTGATTTTGGAAAAAGTTTTACTAAAATTGAGAAACCACATTTGAATAACATCACTTCTCAAATATGTTGTGGCATTGTTCGTATGACGTTCACCTTTACAGCTGTGGATATTTTCAAGAGAAGTAAAGATGTGGGCTTGGTAGAACATGAAATGGACCATCCAATGTATCTTTGTAAGGATTTTTTTATGTTTGGAATTTAGTATAGGTATGATGACTGAAATTCATTGACCAAGATGTCAAATGTCTTTAGAACTAAGTATGATGTTTGGAATAAAGTAATCAATCGAAGGGATAAAGATAAGGGACTAAATGTTTCGAAATAACTGATGTACAATGGAAAACTTATTTGCTATCTCCAATTCCTTGTGACACAAAATAGTAAATTGCAATAGTTTCAATGCAGAGTAAATCATATCCTATCTATCAATAGTCTCATACAAAATAGTCAAGGCTGACATGGAGGAAACAAATCATCGTTTCATGTGATAATGCCTCATTGTTTAACAATTTGAAAAAGGTTATCAGTATCTGTAACTCATAAGATATTTTCAAACATAAATCTAATATCAAAGAAATAGATGGCGTCAACATAAGCAACATCCTTCATCATAAAAAGTTCAGTCTTGAATTCCATCATATTTCAAATTCAAGTAAACCTACACTCTGTATTTCTATATACTTCTAACTTTACAATGCCTTAATATAGGTCATCTTACACAAAACCCTCTCACATATCCTTGTTCTTCTTTCAGCTATAGCCCAGCTGGACATGCCATTACTGGTAATGTCGATGTAGCTGAAAATGTCGACCTAAAGTCACTCATTTTAAAAGGTCAGGCATTCAGGGTGCCCGATCTTTTAATTGGCGATAGAACTGATCTCTGTCAGGAATTTTGTCTAAGATTATGCCAGATGATGGGCTGAATATAAAAATGGAAGAACTTGATACCTTGTCAAAATGGATAAAAATCGCAAGAATATTAAAATCTCGTACAAAAATGTGCACCACCTATCCTTCTGGACTTTTTTTTTTAATAAATCAGAAGAGATGAAAAAAATTAGATAGTAAAATAAGAAATATGTATTGATTCAAGCTGACAAAGTTTATAAGAACATTGTCTTTCTTTGTAAGGCTTGGTTTTTTTTTTTGGTTTTTTTGTTTTTTGTTTTTTGGTTGTTTTTTTTTTAAAAACGAGACGTTAATTCCATATTTGGTAATCTAACTCGTACTCCGAATTCCCTAAAAAAATTCTTAAAACTCACATTTCTATTTTAAATACATTTACTATCACAGTTAATGGGACTCATGGATTTAAGTTACCGTACCTACTCTGGATTCCAAAACTTTACAAAACCCCTTACAGACAAAGATACATTGCAGGATCCAGTAAATGTTCTACCACGCACCTATATCAAAAATGTCAACTACTATGAAAGAGAAACATCAGATGTATTGTGCCCCACCATATGTGAGATATGGCATAATCAAATGTGAATTCTCAACCCCTCACCAAACAAACAAAGAAAGAAACAAAAAACTTTAAGTACATTTGAAATCAAAAAACTTTTTCAAATTCAACAGTATCAAAGCGTATGGATTTTCAACGCTTTACATCAGCATTCCTCACGATCAATTAAAGCCTAGGCTTTTTGACACCATAGAGAGCGGCTTCTTTAATGAAAATGGAATTCAGAAATATTCATACTTTGTGATCATTCATCTCATGATATTATTTTGTTATATACCGCTCTTACTCTACCCACAAGTATTAAAAATATGCTGGTATTTCTCATTGACAATATCTACGAAGTCTTTGGTGATCGGGTCTTCCAACAGTATGTTGGAATTCCCATGGATACGAATTTTGCTCTTTTAATAGCTGACCTGTTTTTGTATTATTATGAGGCAGAATTTATTCAAAGGATTCTACATAGGTAATAGAATAAAAAAATCTCTTGTTGTGGCCTGCAATTTGACATTTACATGCATGTATAACGACATTTTACTATTGTTCAAACAACAGCCTGACAGTTCGCTTTACTGAGAGTATGAGATTTCGATAAAATGAAATGTTGATAGTGGTGTGATTTCGCCACTACAACTACGTTATGTGCCAGCAACTGTGCAGAATTTTAGACATTAGCAATAAGATTTTATTGATGCATTATTTTATACATTTTCAGTTGATGTTTCCCATTTCCCGTTCAAGGAACTGTAGCCTTCTGTAAATCAAATTATTGTAATGAATATAAAATTTCAAATGGTTCCTTCTTGTATTCAAGATTTTACTACTTTAGTTTAGTCATGGACTGATTACTTGTTGTTATTTACGACAGAATGCTATGGTTAAATTCTCGTAAACAGCCATTCAAACCGATTCGTTAGTGCTGCCAGTGGTATTGTCGGGCACTGTGTTTGATATGGAAAATAATGTCCAATTCATTGAAATCAAACAGCTCATCGATGAGTAATACGGTAACTATTGTATGAAAATCTCGCATGCGCAGTAAAGCGAACTGTCAAGCTGTTATTGGAACGATAGTATTTATTAACAATATTCATTTTCAACAATGTGTCGATTTGATATATAACAATGAATTCCAAATAAGAGGCACCACAGAGTCTTCGATATCTGCATCATATCTGGATATTTCATAGAATGTAGTTGTTAACGGCAACTCACCTTTATGACAAATGAGATGACTTCAGCTTCTCCACCATCAACTTTCCATATTTGTGTAGCAATATTCCAATATCACCTGCATATGATATTTAATTCTCCCAACTGATATGATAAGCGATAGCATGTTCTGCGTTTGATCAATTTTTAAATCGAGGCAGTCTACTGACAAATAAGTTGATGTTGCAGGGGTTTCAACACCTTCATTTAAAGTCAGCATCTCGCAAAAACAAACAAAAAACAAAACAAACCAAATGGGGGTAAAACGAAAACCGAAGTTTTTCTACAATAACCTGGTTCCTAGAACTCCTGTAACATCTTCTGCAGTATCCAAACCATCTTTTGGAAGATGATTGATGGTGTCCTGTAGATATTTAATAACTTTACAGAATTTTCATTTTTACTACGGGCGTCAAATGGGGGACAAAAACGATGCTTTTTCGATAAAAAAAATCCCTGGTTCACAAAACTCTCCTTACATTTTATGCAGTAGCCAAATAATTGGTGGTGTTCTATAGATGTGCAATAAGGTTTCAAAATTTTTGTTTTCATCCTGGGAGGGCCAATTGGGAGTCGAAAAATGGTCGCTTTTTTCATAGAAAAACTCCTCTTACAACTTCAGCAGTAGGGAAATGATTGGTGGTGTCCTTTAGATGTGCAATAAGTTTTTGTTTTTTTTTACTTTGAGGGGTAAATGGGGTGGAGAAACGATGAACATAAACCTGGCGCTCAATGCATTGTTTCATGTGCAACAAAAATATAATTGCTTTAAGGATTGGAATCACAACCATTTTACAGATATTTGAACAATGAAAAATGATGAGGGTTGTGATGACCCCGGGGCACCTGCCAATCTCAGTACTCAGTGGATCTTGATATGTGCAGCAGGAATTTATACGGTTTAGGGGTTATCACCTCAATTGTTTTAAATATATTTCAATAGTTATGTTATATATGGTATAGGGGTGAGGGTATCATTTGTTTTAAAGATATTTGAAAAATCATTAAATGGGGGTGGGAAGGGTTGGAGATCAAGGGCACTTCTGGACAGAATAATCAATAAATCTGATATGTACATTAAGATTATGTATTTCTGGCAATGTAGCGGTAATGTATTCCTTCCAGAGGTAAGAAGTCATATTTCACCTGTGCATTTTATGCTAAGTTTGCATATATATCTTCAAGTAAATTATAAATTCCATTGTAACTATTGTAGCTTCTTTGTTAGTTACAGAGGTCCGATGTAGAGTACGTTTATTTGTTGATAGATAAAACGTCATGTCGAATTGAAGGCCACAGCAAGAGTATTTCTTTTCTTCTCATGTAGGCTAAAAGCTATTGAACTTTGAGGCAAAAACGTGTGAGGATATTACTGTTTTATGACAGCATCTAGTTTTACTTGCAATGAAAAGGCCAAGGTAACAAACACTATTCAATCTCGTAATTCCTATAGCAAATACAAATCAGAGAGATGGGCAAACACGGACCCCTGGACATACAAGAGGTAGGATCAGGTGCCTAGGAAGTCCCTCGAACTGCATTGTATTTATATTAATATCCTCATTTCTTTTCTCCCCTTTCTTCCTCTAAAAGAAGAACACCCCGTAGGGATCCGGGTTAGAATAGGTCCTCAGTACAGGACCTATTCAAACTCGGATCTTTACGGGATATCATTTTTGCTTATCGTAATAGGCGACGAAATGGGGCAGTTTTTTAGATGAGACCGAAAAACCGAGGCCCCTTGTCATATCAGGTGTGGTACGATAAAGATCTATTCCTGCTCGAAGGCCGTAGGTGCCGAGCATAGGCCTAACTTTTGCAGCCCTTCACAGGTAATGTTGACGTCTCCATGTCAGTGAAAGATTTTCGAGCGAGACGTTAAACATACAACAAACCAACTAAAAGAAGAACTGCAATGAAACCTAGTATAGAATTGTATTGGGTGTAAAATATCAATTTCCGGTGTCTTTGTATTTATCATATGTGCTCGTTTGAAATAGTATTATTTCATATTTCACTTACTTTAAGAAATGTCTTTTAATTTGAAGTGTGATTTTGAAGAAGTTCGTCATTTCAAAGTGAAATGTGAGTAAAAGTTAGATTACCAAATGTGGAATTAAAGTCAAGTTTTTCTAAAATAAATTTGTTAGAATGAGTCTCACAAAAATTTGTTGTTGCAAGCTTTGCCAGCTGGAGCACTACATATTCCTCATGTAACCTATCTAATTCGTTCATACTTTCTGGTTTACTAAATACAGAAGGATAGATGGTACATTTAACTTTCTAATACGAGATTTCAATATGTCTACAATACTTTTGATCCATTTTGACAAGGTGCGAAGGTCTTCCCCTTTAAGTTGACCTTCATCGTCTGGCACAACCTTGGACAGAATTTATTGTAGAAATGCAATTCTTTCGCCATTTGAAAGAAGAATTACTGGTGACATAAAAACAACCTGAAATGACTCATTTTAGAAGGTCTGAAATTCATGGAGATCCAATCTTTCAATATATATATATATATATATATATATATATATATATATATATATCTGAAATGTAGTGCTCTTGTAATCTTCGAAAAGGGATACTTACAATAAGGTTTATTGGAGAGTGATGGTTTTCTCCTGAATTCAGACTCTCATGAACAAGATCTAATGATACAGGAATTGAAATGTTTATAGAGATGTCAATTACCTCCATGTATGTCAAGATATTCTACTATTAGGTGACCCCCTAATTTCCCCGACGTAAACCAGTCCACAAAGGTTACAATCAATTGCGTAGACAATATTAGAATATTTACAGAACTGATTTTTCCAAAGTCTGGTATTGAAACTTTGTCCCATGAAATTGCTACTAAATGAATCCCCACTGATCAAAATATTACAACTTTTACGGTATTTATCAGAACATTTAAAGATGAAACACGTGTCCAAAAAATAATCATTAAAATTATCTCTTATTGATACATTCTTTAATTTGGTCACATGAATTGTTATTTATGACAAACCATTGCCATCCCAAAGGTTATGTTTCTAGGAAACATTGATTGAAAAAAAAGTAATAAACAATTTTTATCGTGTATTTTGATTTCATTACCATAATATATTCGAGGTTATTTTTCTGCTTGCCGGAAAGACCCGAGAATGTGCGATTATCGTATGATTTAAAATGGTGGTGTGTGTGTGTTTTCGATAGTCATAGTCACAGCTAATTCGCGCTACGTACGGTTTGATTAGATATGGAATATCAACAGGTCCAACTCCAACCAGGAAGTATAGAGATGATACGATTTAGGTGGGCTAGGAGACCGAGGACCGCTCAGGGCCCCAGCTGGACAAAGATAGAATCCCCTTGCAGAGAAATCAAAATTGGAAAAATGAAGTCTGAGGACTGCATGCACTTTGGACCTTTGTCTCTCCCCCCCCCCCCCCCCCCCCCCCCCCCCCCCCCCCCCCCCCCCCCCCTCAAGTTAAAATTCTATGGATGGATTCTTTTATAATCCTTCAACTGAAAATAGTGTTAAATTAAGGTTTTCAAGGGATATGCAAACACATTTACACTGTGGTTGCGAACCTCTAATTGGCTCTGTATATAATATTTTGTAAATATTACTTCTGACTTGAAAAAAATAGTAGGAACTTTCATTGTAAACTAAAACAGCGAATAGGAAATTTATAGATTTAAAACAAATAGTGATGGCAAAGTGGTGTGATTTAGGGAGTCGGGGGGGGGGGGGGGGGGGGCATGGTATAGAGTCAGCTAAAGTGGCATTCTGTATAATAGAAAAGATTGAGGGGGCTAATGAACGAAGTAGTTTTTATATTTAAGTTAATTTAATGATGACTACATATCATATCTATAAACTACTGTGTACAAAGGTAAAGATAATATTTTACGGCTGATAATATACCGTAGTAATTTAGATTGTCGTTAAGAAAATATATGACAATTGGAAACATAATTCAGAAATCTGTTAAAAATTGTGTAATCCGTCTAATATGCTGATGTGGTTTCTGTGTGCTTTTCGCCTGTTTTCAGATATCATTGCTGAATTGTTTGTTTTTTTGTTTTACGTCCTATTCAAGAATTTTTCACACTTGTAGAGACGCTATTAGCTTTAGGTGAAGTGCAACAATTTTTGACCTATGAATGACACTCACGACCGTAACAGTGAGGGCTCTTTATCATAACAAAGTCTACCATCCGAAAGACCCGAGACTTTCATTTTTAATGGCGGTGCATGGCGAAGGAACAGTCACTACCTGTGTTAAACATCTTAAGTATGAGCGAAGCGCCCTCAACACATGGCGACTGCGAATAGTTGTCATCAAGTCTCTCTCTGCCATCACATATCTTCTTCACAGAAATCCCAGTGTAATACCCCCTAGTGGTAACAGGTGGATACTGAACTTTTGAACCCATGTGCAAGTACAAGAGCAGGAAATAGACGAGACTCAACAGTCTTGGCTTGCAGCTCGTCTAGGAAAGGGAAAAATTTACTGGGGATGGATCTGAGGCTAATCATCCTTTCCGTAAAACCCCGCGGTGACAGAAATCATAACTTTGTTTGATACCTTTGCAAGATGTAGTAATGTGACGTGATCCTAGTGAAGACTGCCTCCACTGGAAAGCAAGGTAAATGACGATACATAGAGAAAACCAAAAGAAATCCAAATGCTTGAAGGAACCATAGGGACAATCCATGATAACACCTAAAGATTTATTGAAAATATATGATCTTGGAATGTATAACCTTGTATGAAGCAGGAAAGACCGCAAATATTACGAGAGTTCAGAAGAAAATATCTAAAAATCATGGGCATAAAAGATACAAGATTTACAAGTTTTGGGAAGATAAGAACAGATACTGGTGAACTTATTCTGTATTAGGACATTGCTTAACATCGGAGTAACAATCCTTAATATGACAACAGCAATGCGTGGAATTGATACAAATAGTGATCACCATCCAGTATCAGCAAAAATAAATAAAAATAAAAATTGATAACCAAAAGAGTAACAGGAATTCATATACATGTTTGTAACATCATCACGCTCAAAGACCCCCAGATACGCACGAGCTTCCACTTCCAACTTGCAAAAAGAAATTGTTTTCCACAGCTAACTGCATCAGGTAGTACAGGTACTGTAAACAGTCAATGGGTAAATAAAAGACATATCATCTACAATGTGAGTACAAAAAAGATACTGGGGGATTAAAGGAATGCTGTCTGACGTGTTTTATACCAATTGTTAGGTCGTTCTTGGCACACTGATTCTGACTACGGATTACTCAGTTTACCTGATCGGGATGTAGGGATCACGGCGGGTGTGACCGGTCGAAAGAGGATGCTTACTCCTCCTAGGCACCTGATCCCATACCTGGTATATCCAGGGGTCCGTGTTTGCCCATCTCTCTGCTTTGTATTTGATATAGGAATTACGAGATTGAATACTGTTAGTTATCTTCACCTATACAGAGAACAATGATCGATTGATTGATTAAATATTGTTTAACGTCCCGCTCGAGAATCTTTCACTCATATGGAGACATCACCATTGCCGGTGAAGGGCTGCAAATTTAGGCCTATGCTTGGCGCTTATGGCCTTTGAGCAGAAGGGATCGTTTACGTGCTACACCTGCTGTGACACGGGACCTCGGTTTTTGCGGTCTCATCCGAAGGATTGCCCCACTTAGTTGCCTCTTACGACAAGCAAGGGGTACTGAGGATCTATTCTAACAACCTGGATCCCCAAGGAGTACAGAGAACAATGAATGTATAAGTAACAAGGCATATAGAACAATAGAGGAAAGTAGAAAAAAATCAAGGAAGAGCCAACAAAAGCAAATTCTGAGAGAATCAAGGAGGTAAATATGGAACACTGCTAGTATAGAACAAAAGATGAAGAGGTTAAATGAAGGTCTTATTGCAAGAAGGTGGAAAGACTAGATGTGAAGCTAAAGATATTGTCCATGGAAAATGTCAAATGAACTATACCGACTGACCAGAAAACAAAAATAGTATAAGATCCAAGGAGGAAAATCTGCTTATTCAGGATTAGGCTGTCATGGCAAACATCAGAAGAGGTGAGGAGAGCTATAAAAATTGAAACAGGCAAAAGAACATTATAATAAATAACATCAACCCCGAACTATTAAAAGAAAGCGTGCCAGGTTCATTACATATACTGGAAAAGCTATTCAAAACATTCATAAATGAACAAGAAATTGCCCCAGGCTAGAAGACATCATTGATAAGTATCTTTCCGTAAAAATGTAATATGACTAGAAGAAGGTCGTTGTTCACTGTTGTGTCCAGAGATTCTTATTTTAAACTGAAGAAGAGTAGAAAATAAACTAAGAAATGAGCAAGCTGCCTTCAGAAAATGGAGAGGGACCTCAAAGCAAGACTTTATTTAAAGAAACACTATCAAATTGTGCTTAGAATGGCAGTTCCTATACGCCAAAATCTTTATAGACAGTGTGATCAATTATGGGATATTCTAGGGCACAATGGAGTCCCAGACGTTTCCATCAACATTATAAGGGAAAAGTATGAAGGAAACACAATCCTCTTAATTGATGGTGAGAAAAGAGCAAAATGATTTGCATTGAAGACAGGTATTAAGTAGGGATCGGTCATGTCGGGCTTTCTTTTCATAATCATGTAATAGTGCTAAGTTTGATTAACAGAGTACTTTTAAAACATTCAATTACTGACATATATATGTTTTTATATACATACACATATAGATCTAAGATCCACCCATTTATTTACACTACTACACAAAGTACAATTACAAATTATGTATCTCGGGGGCTTTGATTATGTGTCTAAGTGTGGTCATTTTGTATGAAGGCTTTATATTGGTCAGTATTTGTCAAGTTGTATTTGGTTGGGTTTCTGACTTCTATAGTTTTTACCGCCAGTGTTGAACACAGTTGATATTATTCATAAACGTTGGAGAGACTCGACTTGTAGAGATTTTGATAGACAGATTTAACAGACTTAAATCTTTAATTTATCGTAAGTAATACATTTACATTAATTTCCATTGCTACTAGTAAATTAAAAGTATATTCTATATATCTCCAGTATGATTAAACTTCCCATTTGCACTTTTACTAAATGTTTGAAAGAAAGAATGAATGAATGAGACATTGATTATAGAAATCAGTAAAATATATCTTGCTTATTGTAAGGTGATATAAATCAGTTTGCATAGATTTTACGATTATCAAAAGAATTTGATGGCTTTGTTCGAAATGAGCAATTCGATGCTAGTTTAATTTATGAAATATCAATTTTACATACATGGTACTTTGTTAAATTGTAGTGTCGTTCCTACATATCTACTTGATTATTGTCCTAGCAGTATTTTTCTGAGGGAAGCTTCTTTCCATAGAAGGATACGTGAGGCAATAGTGTTGTTTTACTTGATAAATTACTTTTATGACTATTTACGGGAGGAATACTATTTTTGTAAAATAATTTATCTAAGAGTTATCTCCCTTAACTGATTAAATGTATCTTGAAGGAAATCAGTAAGATGATATCGTTTAGCAAAGGTTTTGATTGTCAGGTCATTATATCGTTGTTTTATTGTATTTCAGAGCAATTGAGATAAAAGATAAATAAATACATAAATGGCGTCTTTGGAGTCCATCACTGTGTCCAATATTGAGACCTAAACACTACAGGTTTTCGTTATATATATATTCTTACGGATAGAAACCCTGCCACAATCACTAACAATAAAAACAGAAAAATTCTAGAAGATTTAAAACTACAGATGACCAATCACCTACAATCAGAGGATATTATGACATGCAGGAAAAATCAACTACCATAGATTGTTTGAGGTAGCCAAAACTAAAACCATGAGAATGGATCGCAAAAACAATGACAATGTCACCTTAAAAACAATTCAGAGTAAGTTGGAACAATATATGAGACAGGATGGGCTAGAAACTATATTCGCAGACGACTGGGTCTTGCAGGAAGGACTTTATCTGCACTAAGACAATGTGGAAATCTCTAAGTACAGCATGGAAACCAAACTGAAAATATTCAGTTGAAATGTAATAGCACTGTTGTTAAATATATGATTACATTTTAATACCTTCAGAGGCAAGAATACTAAAAATGCACTGGTTAAAAAAAAATATCAGCCAAGGTCTGCATGAGACAATCCAGTATACTCCATTGTCTATCACCACCATAAGACGTGCTCGAGATGGATAGGTCATGTATAAAGGCATGAGAAATAAAACTCACGTGGACACCAGATAAAGAATCACATAGCCGAGCGAGAAAGAAAAGATTGATTATATACTGTTAAATGTCCCGCTCGAGAATTTTTCACTCATGAAGACGTCACCATTGCCGGTGAAGAGCTGCAAAATTTAGGCCTATGCTCGGCGCTCTGCGCCTTTGAGCAGGGAGGGATCTTTATCGTGCTACACCTGCTGTGACACGGGACCTCGGTTTTTGCGGTCTCATCCGAAGGACCGCCCCATTTAGTCGCCTCCTACAACAAGCAAGGGATACTGAGGATCTATTCTAACCCGGATCCCCACGGGGTGAAAGAAAAGAAATTGGATGGGAATCATGGAAGAAAGCAGAAGACAATGCTGTTTATCCTTATGAGTCAGGTAGATAAGGTTTACAAGTGTAAAACATAATAGGTTATAATTTGTGACTAACAAACATAAATTATATGGTAGTTAACGAAATCGAAACATACATATAAATCCCATAGGTAAAAACCTGACATGTACTATTTTTATGAATACGAGGGTCCTTCGATATTTAATGTGTACTGTACGATATATCAAAAGCATTTGACTCAAGTAGTGAAATGAACAGTATATCCCTTCAAAATATTGTCTGCCGTTTGAAATACATGATTTCAATCTCTGAATCCATTTCTAAAATGCGTCAAGGTACGTTGATTTATGTAGACCTCTGAGGCACTGACTGATGGCTGAGCCAAGGGCTTGTCGGGACTTGTAACGACGACCAGATAAGAACTTTTTAAGTTTTGAAAAAAAGGAAAAGTCGCATGGGGCTAGATCTGGAAGTATGGTGGGTGTGGCAAGACGGTAGCCTTCTCCGACTTCAAACATTGCTTCACAAGCTCAGATATATGTGATGGAGCATTATCATGAATTAGACGAACATGAGTAAATCCCGATACAGGGCGTCGTTTATGATAATATTTTTTGAGCTTTTCTAGTATAACATCTCTGTAATACCGACCTGTAACACTTTTGCCCTGCAGCACCGGAATTTGTACGGCTATACCATCACATGAGAAGAATATGCAATAAAGAACCTTCTTTGTGTTTATGGTTCTTTTGGCAACTACAGGCTTTCTAGCGTGTTTATTTAGCCATACTGTATTTCCAATTTTTCTTCCTGGTTCGAAATAGTGAACCCATGTTTCGTCACCAGTAACAATGCTTGCAAATCGTCTTTGATCGGATTTGGGAAACATTTTGAGCAATTGCTTAGCGGTTTGTACTCGTACCCGTTTTTGGTCATCTGTCAATATATGCAGTATCCATCTAGAAGAAATCTGCCGTACTTTCAAAATACACTTCAAAATGAAATGCACCCTCGGTAGCGATATGCCAAACAGTTTTGGCAATATCACGCATCGTGTGCCTGCCATCACTTTCAATTATTTCCCTGACTTTTGAGACATTTGCCTAGCCTGTTACAGTCACAGGTCGGCCAGATTTTGATGCATCTTTGCCGTACTCTGTGTCAATCAGAAATTTCTTTCTCCACCTACGAACTGTCTCATAAGATACCTTATCAGACTCATAAATTCCCCCTAATTCAGTAAAAATCTGCATTACCGAATAACCGAGTTAATTTAGAACTTTTATATAAGCTCTAGGTTCTTCACTATTCTCAACCCGTTTCCCAACCATTTCTACAACAGTGGTCAACGACTGGCTCTATTGAAATGACTATAAGTTTAAAACTATGTGGAGCTGAAGGCTCGTTTTTATACCGTTAGAAAGGTATTGAATAGAGCGATAAAAAAATCATCTTCCACGAAATAGTGCAAAGCGTTATCGCGCTGTGGCACAATACACATTATATATCGAACAGCCCTCGTACTCATTTTTATCACTACTGTCCTAAATCCCTTATTCCTAGAATACTATCTACTTACTATTCTTTTATTTATATATTTCTTTATCCTGCCAACGAATATCAGTAACAATCACAAATGATAATCATCTAGTACAAATTAATTTCATATCAATATGTTCTCTTAGTTTTGGCACTGTTGACATTACATTGAAATTGACACGATGCCAAGAAAATGAACACATACTTCCTTTTTAAAAGTCTTGTTCCTTTAGATTTATTTAGTTTATGTTTATCTAAATAATGTGTTTTCTCTCTCTCTAATTTTAAACTCATATTTTCTGTCTCTTTAACATAAGGTTGGGTTTGAGTATTTGGTAAAGATCTTTATATAAAAAAAAGGATGTTTTAAGAAGTAAAGGAAAGCAAAATGTATAATATCTATGAATATATGTAATAAGGCATTATAACTGCATTGCTCGATACATATTTTGGCAGCAATTCAAAATACGAATAACTTATGTGTACTTATTAAGCTATATAATGTATCCATCTCAGCGTCATTGTTTTAATATCATCAAATGTGCATTCTCCGTTGTTAGGCGTTTCGAAAATTCAATAAACAAAGCATACATTAACAAAAACACAATATATTAAACGATTTATTACACAGAGGAAGTTTGAACACTATTTAAGGTGTTATGCTTTACAAACTTTGGACTCTTTCTAAAGTCACAATTTGTACACGACAACGTTTATAAATGATAACCTGAAATTTCGTAAGAGAGTAAAACATTTTGTACCAAGTATATAATAATAATGTGCATTCAGTTATCTGTGATTATATATAGATTGGAAAACCCACAAGGTAATATTTAGGAAGTCACAGTAATGTAAAGAGTTTTCTGATTAACCTTTTCCAGGAATAAAATTTATCACATTACCGTACTTGCGCATTTATTCTTCAGGATCTGCAGAGGAACGTCGAAACTCTCACAAAGGATTTCAATGTAAGTTTTAAAAACGCTTGTTGCTTTGTAAGTTACGCGTTTAGTCTCGTGTGTATATTTCATATCTTAACTTTATACATTTCACCCACTGCTTTTCCAAAGGGAAAAACAATCGCATGTCATGTTTTGATTAATTTTAAAGTGGATGTGATAGCTTCAGGGGGGGGGGGGGGGGGGTGGGTGTAGGAGCATCCATCCTTTCAGTGTAAGGCACGAATACATGTATATTTGTACCCTTGTTTGTTTTCTTCAAATATAAACTTAAATGAAAGTAATGTTTGGAAAAACAAAGTTGCAGTTAGCGACGAATATTTTGGGTTGGAGACATTGCTATGACTGTACACACCTACAACTATGATACAGTACAGAATGCAAGGGCTATATCAAATTGTCTTCTGGTATGAATTTCTCGAAAATATCTTAAACTTAAGTTTGAGTTTTCTTTTATTTGAGCTCTAAAATTTGGGCAAAATCTCAGACTTAAACTCCATGTTTCGACTTAAGATTGTTTCGAGAAATCTAGGCCAGATGTACTAAGTTTTGAAAAACTGCAAGAATGTAATACCTTTCCATCCACAATTCCTTACACACATGTAAGTAAAGTCCACACTCCTCTTGCAGAGGAAGTTTCTGTGTTATAGAAGAGAAACCTCAAAGTTGTATACCTAACACTACTAAAATTCAAATTATAGTTAAAGTTACAGACTGGAGATGTGCTACATATTTCTCTCATTCCCTCTCCCTACTTCCCCTTTTCTTAGAGGATGTGACCCACACTTGCTACACCTCTATTATTGCAATGGCTTTACCTATACTGAAAAAAAACTTATGAATTAGGGATCCTCTGTGCAGTATTGCATTATGGCAAGGGCATGAACTGTTCCCCTTTATTAGCCAACCTGACTTGGATTTTTTAAGAAAAAAATCTCATTCTTAAGTTTACTTTTATCTGACCTTATCCTTATGAGGCTGAATCTATTCAGAACCTTATACATCATTGATTGATTGATTATATATTGTTTAACGTCCCTCTCGAGAATCTTTCACTCATATGGAGACGTCACCATTGTCGGTGAAGGGCTGCAAAATTTAGGCCTATGCTCGGCGCTCAGGACCTTTGAGCAGGGAGGAATCTTTATCGTGCCACTCCTGCTGTGACACGGATCCTCGGTTTTTGCGGTCTCATCCAAAGGACCACCGCATTTAGTCGCCTCTTACGACAAGTAAAGGGTACTGAGGATCTCCACGGGATTAGAAGCAAAAAATCTCTTTCTGTGACCGTCAACTCTACATTTCGATATATCGATATTTTATGTTTTATAAATATTCATTTTCATACTACTGCTGATTCGATATATCCCACTGAACTCGAAATAAAGGACACCGCAGTCTTCCATATTATCTTCATATTTGAATATTTTATTGACCGTAGGTGTCAACGGTAAACTGGCAATTCAACTTTATGACAAACGGGATGATTTCAGCTTCTCCACCATCAATTTCCCATATTTATGCAATATTCCATTGTCACCTGCATATTTTTTTTATATCTCTCAACTGAATCGATATGCGAGAGCATATTCTATGTATGATCAATCTAAAAATTGAGGTAAGATACAACAAAAATGTTCATGTTACAGAGGTTTCAATAGTCTCGTTTACGTGATAAATATAGAGGGGGAACAGGGGATGCTTACTCCTCCTAGACACCTGATCCTACCCCTGGTGTGTTCAGGGGTCCCTTTTTGCCTACTCGTAATTTTGTATTATTTGCCCTACTCTTAATTTTGTATTCTCTACGGATTTATGAGATTGATCATTGTTCGTTATCTTCACTTTTCAGACACTTAACTCAGTGCACTTATCTTATATTGAGTATGATTTATTACCATACATGTATATTATATTTAAATGTGACGCTGGTGTTTGTAGAAACTCTGTAGGAAGATTAGAGTCCTTTCATATACTTGATAGAAGAAAAAAACCATGCAGCTCTTAAATTTATAGAATTTTCAAGCCTATTAAGATTTCTATATAAATGAGGGTTGTATAGAGAGGGGATCTACCTCCCCCTCCCCCCCCCCCCCCCTCTCTCTCTCAAACGCTCCATTTGCTTTCTCCCCTCTACTTCTACTGCACCCTTTCCCTCTTCTCGTCCTTTTTCTCCCTCTCTTTTTCTTGTTTTAAATAAATTATCATTGAATTCGAATTGCATTATAATACGGTACCAACTTAACGATTTTAAAATATGTGAAACACACACAGAGAGAGAGAGAGGGGGGGGTAGGGGGTAGAGAGGTATTCAACTGATTCGATACGCAAGGGCTTGTTCTGCATATAATCAGTTTTTAAATCGAGGCAGCTACTGACAAACAAGTTGATGTTACAAGCGTTTCTACAGTCTCGTCTAAAGTCGGTATTTCGGAAATTCTATGGTCGTTATAATGATTTAGTTTGCCTATTCAACCTTCCACTAGGTCAAATGCTGTCTGATGTGTTTCATACCAATTGTTAGGCCGTTGTTGGCACACCGATTCTGACTGGTTTACTCCGTTTACCTGATTTAGATATAGGGCTCACGGCGGGACGCTCGAGAATTTTTCACTCATTTGAAGACATCACCATTATCGGTGAAGAGCTTCAAAATTTAGACCTGTGCTCGGCACTTATGGCCTTTGAGCAAGGAGACAACTATATCGTACCGCACCTGCTGTTACACTAGGCTCGGTCCTTGTGGTCTCATGCGAAGGCCTTTCCCATTTAAGTTGCCTTTTACAACAAGCATGATGATCATGGAATAATTGTAATGATTTCATAGGAATAACGAGAGGAAAACAACAAAAGTTAATACGTCGCACATTTTTAAGAGTTAATATTGCGATATGCTGGTCAAACTGGAGATGAAATCGATTCATTTAAGTTTGAATTGAGTTTTATTAAAATGCATACAAACTCAATCATGCAAGAAGATAGTCAGTCGATGTTAAGGTCATGGATGAAAATTTCGTTTAGCTCATTTTCCAATCCTCTGCAATTTTCAGCATGTGTTATCACTTCATCCACCTTCCACCTCCATCTTCCCCCTTTCCCTCCATTTGCTTTCTCTTCTTCCCTCCCGTCTTCCTCCTCACTTACAGTACGTGTCTGTAGAAACGGTGCTTATTATTGAAAAGTTGGAATTGGTCTCCTTAATCAAATGCAACAACATAAAATTCAAGTCATGCAGCTAGACTTGTGGTATTTTTGAGAGAAGACAGGCATTTTAGTACTGACACATGTACAACAGGGTGAAAACTTTTATTACAATTTGACTTGACAGAACTTTAGGAGTAAAGAGAAGGCTCATACAGGCAATGTCTGTTGTCAAATCACATTTTGGGGTTCGCTTAAAACACTCGTCTATTCCAGTCTAGTCAATAAACAGAAAGGACGATACACACCTTAAAAGAAGACACTAATATTATTTTTCTGAGTCAAGCATATTTTCAGATCGAGAAATTTTCAAAGAAGTAATAACTGAATACAATGAACAGAACAAAGCAAGAAATTACTTAATGATGGTATTCAAATAATAGATACATTTCCTTAAAGGGAAGTTTCTATTTTTAGATTTTTATGAGTCATCTTTATTTTTAAATACTGGGAATTTGAAACGGAAATTCCCCATTTCGGTAAAGTAGGGTTCACCTGGATATATCATTTTCAGATGAACTTTCCTTGATATATAGTCAATCGTATGCAGAAAACACTAGTATGGAAATGCCATATTAAAGTAGATTGTGTGACAAATAGGTCCATAAAGACGAAAACCAAACCAAGTATTCACTCTTTGAGGAGTGTAAATATTTCGGAAACCATAAGAGCTTAAATATAAAGATAACAGGAATGTTAAAAAGTTCGAACACTGTATACTAACTGAATATTTTGATAATTCTTCGAGATAAGCTATAATGCTACCTTTGTGATTTTGAATATTGTACTTTTGCTTTTGTCTTTTAACATACTAGTTCAAGAATTGATGCTTTCTAAACCTCCTTTTCCCTCCAGAGGAAATATAAAATTAAGATAAAATTATTATTGCAGCATTGCGTAAAACTTTTAAAAGAATAATGCTAGTAATTCCAAAATTCCAAATAAAATTATTTGTAGTTTTTAGTACCAAAATAAAATTAACTAGATAATCCAACGAAACGACTGAGAGTCACAATTAGTGTATATTTACGTTTTTGTTTTAATTTATATACTACTCAAAGTTTGATAAGGATCATATAGTTCTTACATTATAAAATCAATATATGAATTGATAAGACACGCAAATTTCATCATAGTGTTGGACTGACCCCTCTTGAGCCTCAAAACACAGGTTAGGTAGGGAAATGCATGCTGCAGTGATCATGAGTAGCACGTGAAGCATGGTACCCACATTATTCACATTTCTGAGTGCTTGTCGTTGATTTGAATTTGGCCATTGTCTTTACATCTGACCTCGTTTAAGTCACTGTTACTCTATGAAAATGCCTCCACAACGTCAAAGACGTCGTTTGACTATTGAAGAATTGGCCAGATGCATAGGAATGCTCGAAAATGGTGCAAGACAACGTCACGTTGCAGAGCTATTGGGTGTCAGTCAGAGCGTTGTTTGCAGAGCTTGGAACCGGTATCAAGCTCATGGTTCAGCTTCTCATCGACATGGAGGCGGCAGAGAAAGGTCCACCTCGCAGCAAGATGACCGTTTTCTCTTGATTTCAGCACGACGTCATCGGTTTGCAACGGCGACTGCGCTTAGAAATGATCTTCTGAATGCAACTGGAGTTAACATTTCCACGCAAACTGTGCGTAATCGTCTTCATGAAGGTGGTCTTCGTTCCCGGAGAGCCTGTATTCGCATCCCTCTTACTCAGCGACACAGACAAGATCGTTTGAATTGGGCCAGGGCTCATGTGAATTGGAGGGTTGCTGATTGGGCCCCTGTACTTTTCACAGACGAGTCGAGGTTTTGTGTTGACTTCACAGATCGTCGTGCACGAGTGTGGAGAAGGGCAGGAGAACGATATCAGGACGCTAATGTTGCTGAACATGACAGATATGGTGGTGGGTCGTTGATGATTTGGGGAGGAATCAGTCGAGCTGGACAAACTGATCTCCATGTCCTAAGGCGAGGCACGATGACCGGAGTGCGCTACAGGGATGAAGTCCTGGATGTCTACGTGAGACCATATGCTGGTGCTGTTGGTCCTGACTTCATCCTCATGGACGATAATGCACGTCCACATCGTGCTAGGGTGGTGGACGAGTGCCTGGAACGTGAGACAGTTGTTCGTATGGACTGGCCAGCTCGTTCTCCAGACCTCAACTTTATCGAGCATGTCTGGAATATGCTTCAGGTAGCGATTTCACGTCGTCCTGTACAACCAGCCACCCTCCAGGAACTTGAAAATGTTCTGATCCAAGAATTGACAATATCTCTCTCGCGTCCATTCAAAACCTCGTTGGAAGCATGAGACGACGTTGCCAAGCTGTCATTGGAGCTAACGGAGGCCATACCCGCTATTGACACTTGTTTGTGCAGTGAGAAATGGAATGTGCAGAGTTTAAACAATTCCGTGATCATGAAATTACCATGCTTTTCAGGGTACTCTCCCTTTACCTTAGGAGTATGCGATGAAATGTCATGTTTGCCAAATTTTTCTGTCACAATTTCTTGAAGTAAACATTTCTGAACATAAATCACTCTGTGTTGGTTGTCATTCACCTTTGTTGAAAGTTTTACAAGTGCTGAAAAATATGATCCTTATCAAACTTTGAGTAGTATATTATGCTGAATACTTAATACGAAAAAGGGGAAGACAACGAACAGTGATCACTATCACAAGTCTTTTAAAGAATACATAAATGAGAGTATTGCAGACACGAACCCATGGAAACACCAGAACTGGGATTAGGTGCCTAGGAGAAGTAAGCATCCCCTTTTGAACGGTCACACCTGCTGTGCGTCCACTATCTTGTTTGGACAGACGGAATTATCCATAGTCAAAAATCAGACTGTAAAGACATGTCATTTTATCATTTTTCCGCCAGTTTTTTTTATTCCAGTATTTTTGTTTTCAGTTTGTAATTTTAGTACTACTTTGTAATTTTATATTCTATTTCAAAACTTTTGATTAAGATTTTAATTCTTTTATGTGAAAGTGATTCCATGGAATCTTTAAAATGTTCAATAGAATTACGCGATGAAAATAAAATTGTAAGACTGATAACTGGAATTAAAATTCAAAGTAAAAAAAAAAATAAATGAAAAAATCTAAAAGCTAAGATTAACATAACAAATAAAGTAAAAATAGAATTGTTAAACCAATGACTAGAATTGATATTACAAACTATAATATGAACATAAATTGTAATTTAATTAAGATTTTAAACTAATATCAAGTTGGAATTGTGAAAATACCTTTCCAAACAAAGATGTCGCATCGCATGATATGATATTTCAGACTCCTAAGCCTACTAGTAATTTTGCTGTAAGTACAACCCCAGCCGTGTGTGGACAGATCATTCAAATATTTGTGAACCTATAATATTTTATCTCTATTGGTTCCATCAACAATTTTCAGACAAATTATTGTAGAATCATTTACATGCATTTTTGTGTAGATCAGTTTTCGTGTTTGGCTATTTGTTTTCTGTTTCGCGAAGACATATACTCATGGACCTTTAGCTTATTTATCAATCTGCAACGCTTCGAATTAAGAAGTCCAAACAATGTTTGAAAATGTTAGACTAATACCCTAAAAATATCACTAATTGACAGATAGGTTACACGTTAATAAGCTATCCCTATCGTGTATCCCATGTAATTTTTATTACCAAGAACCATAGGTGTCATAGGATTATACAATATATGTATAAACATTGAGCAACATGAATAACATGGTGTATGTACTTATGTCAACACAAATAGGTCATGTGACGTGACAACAATCGTGATCATATATAATTTGTAGATAACCTTACATACATTTCTGCTCTTGTATATATAAAGATACTCTTCACAAGTCGGTGGTATTCTAAGTTAATACAACATTTGATTTACTCGTGTACATTATCCAAAGATCATTGTAAAAATGGACAATCTAATAACAAAATGATGTTCATCTTCTATATCTGCTCGTGGTAATAATTTCTTTCATTTCTTAGATATTATAATATTAATCTTTTTTCAATGTTTGGTTTACATGAAGATAAATAATATTTAGTAATATATTGCATATACATATTTGATACTGGTTTTATTGAATATAATTGTAGTTTAAATCCATCATTAACATATTCATACAAATTGCACTTTGGCAAAGTTAAAAAAGCCCAACTACTTGTCTCCAGTATAAACACATCGTTAAATCTTTGTGATGGTCACAATTCCATACATAACCAAGTATATATATATATATATATATATATGTATATATATATATATATATATATATATATATATATATATATATATAAAACACAAATCAACTATAAGCAAACAACATTTATTGGTTATACTTGTATTTCCTGACAATGATATTACACTGAGCGTAGTCATCCATATATAGAAACATTCAATTCTGATTCATCGGATATACCATTAAATCTAGTTAATATGCAACAGAATGAAAATCGGTAATCAAAAATTAAAAGACAGAGACAATCAAATGATGTCAACATTTACAGACATCTGTCAACTATGCCTATTGGATTCAAGTAAATTTATCTTCAATATGTTCAGCATATCTGTGTAACTGAATGAAGATAAATTCTATCTTCACTCTTTACAGTTTCCATTATTGCCAATACCTATCTGTTGTGTAAGCTTCTTGGCTTCCTTGGTATTTTTTTTGGGGGGGGGGGGGGTGCTATATCTCACTTTCTTACCATTTTCCAAGATGAACCAAAGTTCTTGTGAAAAAATTGTTTTGAAGATTTTAGGTTTTGGCTTGCTCAAATTAGGTTATAGATATCTTTTGTTTTACCTCTATCTTGTAAGTTCTTCCTCGAATTCCAAGTCGTTGTTGTTTTATGGGGAATGCATTTGATTTTGCTACATCAGAACTGA
This sequence comes from Ostrea denselamellosa, assembly GCA_024699665.1. NCBI lineage: Eukaryota > Metazoa > Mollusca > Bivalvia > Ostreida > Ostreidae > Ostrea > Ostrea denselamellosa. The sequence goes on from JAMZEH010000014.1 coordinate 19,771,180, forward strand.
TACAAGTTCATTATTCATGTTTGATTTGATGTAAGCGGTTTAGTAGTTTGTTTTACATTCCATCTGAGAAATATTTACTTATATAAAGAGACGTCACAAGCTGTAGATGAAGTCTAGCTAAACTTTGCATGGCACTCAAGGCCGTAGGAGTGAGGATTCCTTATCGTGCTAACGTCTACCGTGACAAAGGACCTCTGCTATTAAAGGCATATCTGAAAGACCTCAGACTTTCTTTTCTAATGTCGGGAGCTTGGCAAAAGCGGCCCTGGGATCGAGAACCGAATCCAGGCCTCTCAGTTGCGAAACGAGCCATTTTCAAAGAAAAAAAGTAGAATTATACACTAGTTTCTTTTTATTTGCACTGTGATATTGTGCATCCTTGAAACATCTTATTGTAGTTTGATAATTATGTTTTATCTCACTTTCTTTCTACTTCTCTCAGTGTATTTCACAATTTCTGTTGAAAGTAATTTCATCTTAGTGTTTTATGAGTATGTACATATGCATGTACCGGTTCTCCTATTCTTCTTAGGGATAGATCGAACACATTTGGCTATAAAACGTACTTCTTGAGAACAATATTAATAGCATTGGGGTAAGTTTTTATTGTGTTATTCTCTCTCTATCCGATGAAACGTGTTTAGTGAGAACGTCCTGTAAAGCAAATAATGTTCTATCTTGGGTAGTTATAGGGATACCTATAAAAATTATCCAATACCTTCTTTTGAATTGCTAATTAAACAAACAAAATTTGAGAGAGAACATCAGTTAGGTCCCCACACCACTTGTCCACACTATTTTACTGTCTTGTATCTAAGTCTTTCACATTTTGTAGATCGCATTTAGAAGGGACGTAACTGTACGAACAAAATAACCGTCCTCATAGTGTACTTTGTACTCACTTTACACCTTTCACACACAATTTCATTGTTTGGATCTGTTTTATTCACACGTATTCTGGCATCTATCTAATGGATCCGACCCTATGGGTATACATGTAGTTGGTATTTAGTGCTTTTAGTATACATATATGTTGGGGGGGGGGGGGGGGGGGTAACAAAACGGGGGACATTTTGTATCGCTTAGTTTATGATTGAAATATGATACTTCATACTAATTCAATTTGTAATATTTTATCGGTACCTCTATTCTATTTCCGGTATATAACATATTTTATCAGGAAACGTATAATGTCACATAGTGCAAACCCGGAAACAAAGTAAATATGGTGTGTATCGTTAAGAGGTATCTATCTGGATGATTGTACAATATTCACTTCTTATAGTACACCACCGCTGGACGTCCATCAATTATGCTACATGTTAATTTTTCTCTTCACCGTGTCACTTTATCTCCACCTGATAACAAGGAATTCAGAGTTATGTAGCTTGGATCAGCCTAACTATGGATAAAATATACAAGTTGGTAATAGAAGATATCTAGAATTAGGGAATGAAAGGCATTAATTGACCAATGTTGGAAAGTGGAGAAATACATCCCCAACCGTACGCAGAAAATCTTGTGTCATAAATTAGAACATATTTGCATTACGGGAACTATAGCGTTATGGTCAAAGACTAAAATGTAATGCCATAACGCTACAGTTCTGCAGCTAGGTTCAGTGCTACTATATATATATATATTAATATATATATATATATGAATCATTCGAAGTAACCATAATTACAGTCCACTGCAAATGATGAGCAGACTGATCGTACAAAACGGTACTTGAACTTATGTCAACAAAGGCAACCATTTGAAAACGTTACATGTGCGTATGGTAAAGTAGTAGAAATTGGAGTTATCTGACAGTTCGCTTGATTGAATAGACAAAGGGGCTACATATAATCCATCGATGGCTCCTTCCAACCTCAAGGGAGGTTCAGAGTGGTAGAAAATGCACCTGGGTATCAGCCCCCCACTGAGTTATGTTAAACCCTATTAAAATCTTTTTTTATATATATTATTATTATTAGATCAAACTGCAGCTGTAAAAGCACTTTGTAAAACATAATTGAACGCGTTGGCAAGAGATATTTGACGAATAAAATAACAAGGAGCTTCTGTATCTGTTCACATGTATTGGACTGATCCAATTTCTGTTATGAAAGAGTTGACATTTCAAGGTTTCTTTACCGTTTGTGATATGTTTTGACCTAATATCCTAAAAATATTGTTGACACGTGGGTACGTCAATACACTACCCCTATCGTGTATCCGATGTAATCAGTCTCTATGTGCGCAAATAAACTATCCGAGGTACTCGCGGTACATTTGTGTGTCAATAAAAAATATCTATATACAAAATCAATGTTTTGAGTTTTTCGATAATCTAGGATTTAAAATTTTCGGAAAATATCTTATACATACTAAATTTATCGTCGCTGTCATTGCTCCCAGGAACATCGTGATATTTATTTTAAGATGATTTTTGACCTGTTTCATAATGTCTTCTTTAACACGGTTACAGTGTGATAATATTACCAAAATATGGCACCTGCAGACATAATAAAAACAAAGTTGTAACGATTTGCGAAGATTGTTTGTACTTGCTATACACAAAGGAACAAAGACACATTTTGAGTGCACAATTAGAAACGATTAAGTGACAATCAAATTCAAGTGTAAAGAACTACGCAATACATATAAAAGAGTATATAGGTTGATAAAGCCACCGTCTATGTTGACAGTAATTTGTCATCTTGCCAAGGTATTACCCCGATGATTGAATCTTTACCAGAGCTATTAGTATGAATTTTGACATCGCCGGAGGCTTAGGAGAGATGGTCTAACTCTCGGATGCACTCGATAGAAACAGAGATAACGTCCTGGTGGTACCAAGAATTCATACCTATGTCAAAGGTAGTAAAATTAACAAACCTGACACTGTTCGAAATCAGTGAATGTTTTATCTTCACATTTTAATGGCTTTTGATTAACGACTGTTGAACCCACCGTGATCAGATACTTCCCTGTATTAAACTGCTATTTGTATAATCAAGTCATCATTTGAAAGTATGATGGGTCTCAACATGGAGAAGTTCTTTGTTGGTTCCTTGTAACATTGTGGCAGATTCGCCTCACTCTTTCCCCCCGGCTGTCAGATGCTGATAACATCGTATTTGGGGTGTCATTTTACTTGAACGCCAGAATTTCTTATATGAATATTATACTGTTAACATAACAAAAGAATCCACGAATTCATATTTTATAATAACCAGGTATTTAACATATTTATATACTTGAAGACAAAATCAAAATTATAAATAAACCTAGTTTTCATCAAATCAGGGGTGTTATTTTGATGTGCATTGAAATTTAGTAAATTAAGTAAAAACAAAATAATGTATTATATTTCTTAAGTAGGGATCCCAAGTGACCGGTTGATATTAGGTATTTTCAAGTTAGATGAAGGGTTGAAATGTGATGTTCAAGAATTATATACTGGGTGAAAGGATATATCGCGTTTCCAGACATCGAAATTCAACTTCAGAATAAGAGGGCAACATTAGCTCCAAGAAGACAGTAATTATAGGAATAAATAAATCAATAAAAATAAACTAATGAATGGTTTATTTCCAAGGCACAAAATTTATCTATATATACTGTATGCCAATAACGTTAGGAACATTGGTGATGAATAAATAAAAATAAAATTATTTCAATTCATGGTTGAACAATATTAAACGATTGTTGACTTTTTTTAAGGTCAGTACAATGTTTTAGCAACCTGAGAAGTCCAATCCGAGCAAGGTGAATTTGTACATCGAGGGTAGCTAAAACATCGTATTGATCGAGAAAATGTCAATAATTGTTTTATCCTATGACTGAATAATTAAAACATCGAAACCAGCTAATAAAGTCTACGAAAAGATACTTGGTCAGCCATTGTTGTTAACAGTTCAAGTGCACTACTTGGTAAAAAGTGATTAAAGACACGAGTTTTCGTTTATTATATGACTGAATAATTTAAAACATCGAAACCGGCTCAAAGAACTTCTCAAACGATTCCCGATTGGCCATCTTTATTTACAGCTATAGTGCAAGCCCTATTCGGAAGTTATTAAACACGCGAGTTTTCACTGAACGACCAAAAATAACCAATCGTATCAATTTGGAAATTCACAATTCATATTTGGTCCAACGTTGGCACAATCAAATGTTATCATCTTCATGGCACATAGAATTAACGATACTTGCTACAAACTTCTTAAAGAAAATGGAAACTAAACAAATGTGTTATAAGTGAAAGGAATACAATTTACCGTTATGCAATGTAATTTATTCCGAAGATTTTTCAAGTAACTCCAAAACAGTGGGAAAATTTATATAGTTATATGGGGGAGGGGTAATATATTTCAACTTTTGAACATCGTAGAAAACTTGCAAGTCCTTTATTTATTTTTTTTTATATTTGTGCTTTTTATAAACAAACTATATATATATATATATATATATATATATATATATATATATATATATATCCATTGTTTATATTAAGTGTCCTTAAATCAATGTGTTCTACATTTTCTACTTTGTTGGATCACAGCCAATCAGAAAGCTCAAAATTATTTAGTCATATAATAAAGCAAATTATACTGATAGTTGCCATTTATTATTTTGTTGTTTCATCATGAGAGAAGGTCGAGAGAATCTCCATCTGACCGTTTTGTGTAAGATATGAAATTAGAATTGCATATAGAATTTTTGTGACCTGGATTTGCTTGATATAATATTTCAGAATATAGAGTGACTGAGTAACTTTCTCTTCGACATCTGCTTGACATTAGAGGAGCTGAAGTCACATACTCACGGTAATATCCGAGTCCATAACACGAGTGCAAAGAGCATGGGGTGTCAAGGCTTAAATTTGCCTACTGAATGACAGATTAGGAAGACTGCTAAATGATTCATGTGTGCATCTGCACACATAACTTAGCAAAGGCAATATCCGTGCGCTTTAATGCAACATTATGATTTGTCACTGTGACTTTTAAATGTTCATTGAAAGATATCCTATATATTTCAGTTAACAAACAACATAGAATAAAGGCCCATGATACATCAAAAATACGACTTTGTTGCACAGCATTCGTTTCTTTTGAAAGTAATTATTAATCATATAGATACATGTAATAGTTTTGGAGGTCTGGTTTAGATCTTTTTAATAATACTATTAGAGATTTTTTTAAACATATCATGGTCAAATAAAGTGAGTGTATGATATGATTTCTATACGAATATGGGCGCAGGAGGAACGTTAAAAAAAAATAATTAACATTCCCCTACTTTTTGTATTTTATTAATAGAGGACTTACTCGTGATACAGGTTCTTTGACACTAAACCAACAATTGTTTGTTTGTTTTTTCCCCTTATTTTTCTCTCCTTACTCCTCACCGAGGTCGATATATAAAAATCAACATAAACAATCTCTTTGCCCTTTTTAATCATTGCAATATTTTCAAAAACCTATTTTTAAATAACCCTTATGCTATTACATAGTAGTATATTATCTATATACTGATCATATATACAACGAATGGAAGTTGTATGAAACAGTTTCGTTAGTATGATGCATCACTTTGAATTGGTGAATTAATCTTCCCGCGGATGAAAAAACCATACATGAAAGTTTATAAATAGAGGTTAAAATTAAAGTATGACAAACGATTTTTTTATTCATAAGCCGTGGCTCTATTATACTTTGCCACAATGACTTATGAATAATTAATTTCATCCCGTCGCGTGTATAGGCAAAAAGATATGTTTACAAATTATAGAAAGTGCACCTTTCTAATCACAGATCAGACTGATTAATGACCGAGAAATGGTAACAAAGATTTCCTGTTTTTTTATGACACGTAAGAATGTTTGACACGATTTGAATGTGTTCCAAAATCCGACAAAATACAGAGTCTGACATTCTATGGATTGCACTAGAACTATCAACTTATGATGAAAAGATAACAATACTAATGTGACAAGATATCTTTTGGCAAGATATTTTTTCATTGAGAATATCTCACTTCTATGAAGACATATTCTGCATTGAGCAATAAAGTAAGACTTTTGTTAATCTTAAATAGTAGAGGGAAGGGGGCTTCAATTTACTTTAAATATACATAACTACATTATAAACCATTGCATTGTTCAGATCCAAAGGCTCTAACCCAGTTAAGTTATATGGAATATAGGAAAGCATCATATTTTGACCAATAACGTACCTTTTTCCTTGATTTAAAGACTTTATTGTAAAAGACAAGTATCATGGTGTTAACATCACAATTACGTAGCAGAAGACTGAGAATCATTCAGAAGATATTTATTTTATTTATTGAAATATTACACACTTTAATCTTTACTGTTTCGCTAGCACAAAAATTCACGAATAATAACTAATGATGCCTTTTGTAGTAAAATATAGAAGTTCAAGAAAATGCACTTTTATCACTTTTAAAAAAGGTATATAACTCTGTACGTTGTAGTAACTTTTCTGTCAATTCTCTTCTCTTAGAAAAACGATATATAACTTTTATGGGATAGATCGTACATGCCCTTTAATGTGTTGATTCCCTCTGAATTTAATTTTAAAAGTATTTTATTATGCATAATATAACAGGGTTAGGCAGCAGACAGAGCCTATATAAGCCTTCTCCTCTAATGTACAAGGTAATTTCCACATAATGATGTACCTGAAAAAATACAATGTATATGAAAATTGTTATCACCTTAATATATATGAAATAGAGATACTATATCACACAAAGTACAATTATAGTATAATGAGTATGAATACTTCATATGCACAATAAACTAACAAACCAGTTAGTTAATTCCCGCTGTTTTCTCCATCAGTACAATGAAAGAGAAAACCAAATTAATATTCCCAGAAGTGTCTTTATTAAAAAGGGCTACTTGGTATTTCATTCAAAGATCTACACATCATGATCTTTTAAATATGGCCCTTAAAATGTGAAAAATCACGTGGAATCTTCGAAACTGACATAACGAAACAATTACCTATCTAGACGAATATTTTGTCTTTCCAAATAGTAAGACCTATTTTAAGCCATTAAAAAAGACATAAAGCTTTATCAAAACACATGTATAATTTTGGCATCAAAGTTAGTGAGCCGAATCCTTCTGCTGAGGTTCACAAGCGGTCCATGCTGTCATTTCTATATTTGTACACAGGAACGAAACAGAGAGGGGTGGAGATATGTACATATACGGAAGTTTTTTTTAAAGCGAGAATGATTAAGCTAATTTAGTTTCATCATCGATTTCTATGTAATTTTAAAATGAAATATTCTTTAACAGTTAAATCTGATAATTTTATGTAGTTTGTAGATATATTACATTCAGATATGAACAATTTCGTTAGATTTATATAATATGCATTATACATTTATCTTCGTAGGTTTATCCTAGCTAATCAACACTTTTTTTTTCTTGATAGGACGAGTCATAGTCTAGCATGCGGTGGCTTACGTAAAGTGATTTGAAATTGTTTCGCTTCATGTTCAGTAATTTTGTTCGCTTGAAACATTAGGGTTTTTTTTTACGATAAATACACGGAAAACAAGGATTGAAATTTTTGGGCCCGTTACTGACAATCATATTGATCTTCCATACATGATAGTGTGTATTTGTTTTTTAATTGAGCCTCCTTGATTATTTAAAACCCAGTCCCAACAAGGTCGAGATCAAAACAAGTGTAATGTTGTTTCTATCATACACCTAGAATACCAACCAATATGAGTAGTATACCTTAGGTAACATACAAATTGCTTTAGATTTTAATATACTGAATAAGCGATGATGAATTCAATGAAGTGCTCGATGAAAAAACTCCACAGGGTGACCTGTTTACTTGCAAGCATCAGATCATTAAAGTCAATATGACGCAACAAAAGACAACAAAACAAATCTCATGGGAGGGTATCCTTAAACTTTGAATATATTGTATTAAAGTACAAATTGATTGGTAAGAAGTTCTTCCAACTTAACTTTTACTGTTTAACATGTAACAAGTATAATGATAATAATATCACCCTGGAGTATATTTTACAACGATAAACATACAACCCTGGAGTCCGTTTTATAAGGATAAAAATATAACATAAGGGCCATTTTTACAAGCAACTAAACATATATCGCAGAAGTCATTTTTGCAATGATAAAAAATGCAATCCAAGGGCCCTTTTTTTCAATCTATGATAAACATATACCCCAGAATCCGTTTTTCAATGATAAACATACAACCCAGAAGTCCGTTTTATAACGATAAAAATATAACCCAATGACCTTTTTACAAGCAACTTTAAACATATAATCCAAGAGTTTGTTTTACAACAATAAACATACAACCTAGGAGTCCATTTAATAACGTTAAGAATTATAACCCAATGGCCCTTTTTGCAAGCAACGATAAACATATAACCAAGAATCCGTTTTACAACGATAAACATGTAACCCAGGAGTTTGTTTTACAATGATAACATACAACTCAGGAGTCCACTGTATAACCCAAGGGCCCCTCTTACCAGCAACGACAAACATATAACCCAAGAGTTTGTTTTAAAACGATCAACATACAACCCAGAAGTACGCTTCATAACGATAAAAATATAACACCAAGGTCCTTTTTGCAAGCAACAATGAACATATAACCTAGAATCCGTTTTATAACGATAAACATGGAACCCGGAGTCCATTTTACAAATTGCTTTAGATTTTGATATACTGAATAAGCGATGATGAATTCAATGAAGTGCTCGATGAAAAAACTCCACAGGGTGACCTGTTTACTTGCAAGCATCAAATCATTAAAGTCAATATGATGCAACAAAAGACAACAAAACAAATCTCGTGGAACCCGGAGTCCATTTTAAAACGATAAACATACAACACAGGAGTCCGTTTTATAACGATAAAAATATATAACACAAGGCCCTTTATACAAGTAACGATAAACATATAACCCAGTAGTTCGTTTACAATGATCAACATACAACCCAGAAATCCGCTTTATAACGATAAGAATATAACCCAAGGACCCCTTTTACCAACAACGTGAATGAAACTTGCGTATCGTTGATAAATTTCTTGTTCGAAACCCTGTTATATTATATTATTAAAATAGTCATCATAATTATTAACCTAATCATGCACACATCTCGCTTGCGTCGATATATGTGAGAAAGTTTGCCAGTTCACTTTCAGAAGGTCGGTGGTCTTTTCCAGGGTACATTGTATCTGGGTTCTAAAGCAGATAACTGAAAAAATTGTTGAGTGTGGCGGAAAACAACAATCAATCATCAATCAATATCATGCATACATCATTCTGCTACGTACAGTTCAAGAATAAATACTTGCATGGAATAATTATAATTGTGCCAAGGATTTCTTTTATGTAGGCCTATAAAATTGTACCAAGCATTTATAGATATAGAAATACAGTACATTTAAGCTAATAAAATTATTTCATATGAAAGATACCCCTCGATACAGTTTCGCACCTCAGTTTGTAAAATATTTTTATTTCCATGAGTTATACTAATATATATACCCCTTTGACAAAATGTTTGTGTCAAATTATTTCATCAAATAAAACAATTATCAGAACCAAGATCGAATAAATCGCAAGGAATGTAAAGGCGGGAAAATTTCTATTGCGTCATTTGTTCTTCGCAAGGTCAACGCATTGGAGGGGACAATTTCTCGGGCTATTGCTCAGTGCTGGATAGAAAAAATAAATCTTACCAGAGACATGAAGGTAATAAGTTAATTTTTCTTTAGTAAATTAAAGTGCTCTTCGCAGAGTTTTGTACACTTGTGTAATATTTATTTATATGGTGATTGTTTTACAGATGATTAACAGTAAAAATTTCCCCCTTGACGTTAGCTAAGTAACTATGTCATATTGTTACAAGAAATCACATGAGAGAGAGAGAGAGAGAGAGAGAGATTACCATGCAGTTGTGTTGCCTTTGAAAATAGATTCGGACTTAAATTTGAGTGTACATTAAAAATTTTATTGATGAATTGTCCAAAATAGAAAAAGTAAGTTTAATATAAGACTACCAACAATTAATAACGTTGAATTTGAATAAAAATGATTTCTTCTTTTTCAATGTGTGAGCAATGTGCTTGCAATATATCTACCAACCTGATCATTTTTTAACTGATCAAACAAAAAATAAATCTTAAGAAGTTCGATGAATTCCGTGACTCTCTTTGATTGATTTAATCCTGTTGTCTTTAACACAAATTCCTTGTTCATGGTCGTGTTGTAAAACCTGAATGCCTAATTACAATGATTTTGTATAAATGTAAGTTTCTCCACCAAGTAAATTCATTTTGAAAACGAAACATACCTACATCTGTATACAGATGGTAACATTCATGAACGAAACCGTCTCCTAAAGTCCTCCCCCTCCCCCTGCGCTTCCCTCTGCAGTAACATGTTTATGGTTATGAATTATAATAAATACACAAGATAATATCTTGAGGATATGGAACAAAAGATATATTTAGTGTTCACGGATGTGCTTATACGATCGGAACAATCAAGCAAATTCCTTTTGTGTTTTGAAATAAAAGAAAACTTATTATTTTCGTTTCACAGACATTTTCCAATAGATTAGATTCGCCGTGCACTGCGCTCTCTGACTCATAATATTGTGTATAAATCGTTCGATATTCTCTAGTAGGTTAGTAATCGAGACCAACAAACTCTCTGAACTTCATGCTTGAGTAAACATTGTTGATGAGTTGTAAATATATGTCACTCGTAACAAACCAACATCAAATTGCAGGTGCGTGGCAGGATAAGAATAGAAACTCCACAAAGAGACTGAGCCCAGTCGTCATGTGAAATATACACAATGATTCATGCATTTGCTTCCGTCTGTAACCATGGTGATTTTACATATAATACCCTAGTGATGTCCGAACCATCACTAATACCCTTTTATCATGAAAATAAACGAGAAATTTATCAGGTGTCTGGGGAGAAAATGAAAGAAATTTAAACAAGCGCTTCGCTGTGTGTACGTACTGTAGTATATCTTGTTTTGACGTCCAAGCAACAACAGAGAAGCAGCTTTATTTATAGATAATTGACCTCGACGTGGAGAAATAAGTTTACACGTTTAATGCGCATGCAAATGAATATGCTAATAACCCACGTTTAATATACGTCAGTGTGTTTTGTTCTTCACGCCTGATTTCTATCGAGAGTAGACAGACTTGACAAAGACGTAAATGCCCCCCAGAAAGATGTCCCCAAAGTCGATGTGAACTCACTTTCTACCTGTTTACACAAGACAGTAACACCTCTCGTGTTACTGGACCATAAGAGAGCGTCCTAATATCAGAACCTGACCTAAATATAACCTTGTTTATATATTATGAAAGATCTGGAAATCCCCTTTGAGGGCAACCTATTTTAGTTGCTGGTGCAATGTTTTGGCCTTGAATTCAAAGTGTATATTGTCTCCAAGGTTCCATGTCTAATTGATAGCTATTGAACTGTATTGGAGGGTGTATTTCATGAAACTTTTTATAACGTTGTGGGATATTTATAAAAGTTGGGGTTTAATGTATAACTTAATCATCCAATCGCATGAAAGTAATCCCGCCCCTTTCTCGTGTCATCAGATCATTCGCAAGCCAGTACTTGAAAAAAAAAAAGATACACACAGCTGATGTGTAGTAAAAATGTTGAGTAGCTGCGCACTCAGATCATTGTTTACATCAAAGTGCACGAGCCAGTGGGGCAGGCCTACAAACTACTGAAGCGCCCAAAAAGTACTTCCATGACAAGGTAAAGTTTAATTATCCCAATGTATAATAGTTTAAAAGACCTCTTTCAAGAAACCCTCTCTTGTGTGTATTATATATGTACATGCACGTGGTTTGTCTGTATCGAAATGTCAGAGGCTTATCTGCACGTAATAAAAACTGCGCAATTTATGATGTGGCGCGTAATGCAAATCAGAAAGTGGTGATAAAATTAAAATATTAGAACAGGTACTTCCCCAAACATTGTCACGTGTTCTTCCCGTAATATGCTCTAGATTGTATATTTTTTTGTGTCATTTGGAAGTTATGAGTTGCCTGACTCTCTGACCCATCTAAAGAGGACACAAAATAAAAACTGATTGTTGGACTTTTATTTCTAACTTGGATGGTAGGTATTTGTAAAATCTATGTTGATTGATATTTTCTTCTTTTCTATCTGTTTATCATAAGCACGTGTTGAACTGAGGTGTGTTTCTGCAGTTAATCAAGAGCTTTAAAATCCTGCAAATTTTGAAAGGTACAAAATGTTGCTCAGCTTGAAGAAAGTGGTTTGTTATTACACTTTACCATTTTTTTCTTAAAATGTCATCCGAGTATGATTGTTAGTAAATATTAATGAATTTTTCATCAGTTAAGAAATGCATTTGTCTTACTAAATGCATAACATGATATAGAAAAAATATCAAATTATTAGAATTAATTTTTTGTTAGGAAACATTCTTCCAATTAGAGTTTTCTAAAAAATAAAAAAAATGTACTATTCAGTGTTGAATATTCATTCTAAAAAGATCATAGTATTTTTTATTATTTTACATATAATACACCTTTTAGATATTCTTACATTATGATTTGTTGATGTGTTGATAACAGAATGCCAAATAATTTTTTTTTTCGTAACAGGTATCCTTGTTTATTCTTTAACTTTGTCTAATTTTAAAAGATTTCAATTGAACACAGAATGTTTTTCGCCAAAAAAATGTATCGAGAAACTGGACATACCGTTTTTCTTTAAAAAAAAAAAAAAGTCTATTCGAATAATCTGAGCACGAAATTAATTTTATTCTATGCACTATTTTTATGTTTGATAAAGGGAAAAAATCTCTCGGTTGAAAATTACCTGTGCATTTAAAATACGGTTTACCTATATATCTTATCTGTATACACGATAGTTTCTGTTTCGGAAGTGGGACATAATAGTAGTAGTAGTTGTTGTAGTAGTAAATACACAAGTAATAATAATAAAAGGACCGTGGTGTTAATGACCCTTTTATTACTGATTAGTTCCAGTTTTGCTTGCAGTCTCATCTATTAAACCTTCTAACATAAAAGCGCCGGATTTAAATTGTCATTTAACTTTACAGAACCGCAGCTTGTACATTTTTTTTTTTAAATGAAAAAGAAAAATAAGTTGAATTATTAAGGATAATAAGGTAAAATAAATGATAATAATAATAAAAACGTGAGCTAAATTAAGAGATGATTTGTTAACCTAATGTGTATTAGCGTCGATGACAGGTTCCTTGCAACATTATGCAGAACACTTGGCGCTGACCTGAAGGGCAGTGACAAGCAGTCAGTAATCTCTACGAGCTTGTGCAATATCTGTATCTGTCATGAACATGGAAGAGGGATGACATCGCGCTGTGGCCGTGTGAAATTTGACAGCTTTATGGTTCTTGCATCGAAGTAAAAATTTGTAGAGTTTTAGCCCGCGAAAACTTCGTTATGATACGAGTCCCTATGACGTTATGCTATTTTGAATCCGTTGCACATTAGTGGTGCAACAGGTAAACATTAACCAGAAGCCGTTTATATTTCCGTTTGTTATATTAATACAAAAGGAGATGTTAAGTTTTAGACGCGATTGATAAGGGTAGTTGGGTAACTGTAAATAGATTAATTTTTACTTTGTCATATATTCCACGCGCGCTGCTTTGTCGTCTTCCGTGTTTTGCCTTATCTTCACAATCAGACAACACGTCAATTTCTGGACTCGCACGTCTGACTGTCAATTGTGAAAATTATTATTTTGTCTCTTTAAATCTCTGATGATAAGTTTAAATACACAGTGGGAAGACACGGCCTAGTTTTTCTTGGCTGCACTTTGCTTTATGAGGTGCGTGACTTATTCTTACTACATAGATACAACTTAGTGATATAGGTCGAAAAGGCTTTTGAAAGCCCCAACAAAGGGCCGCTTTGCTTGTAGACTAGACGTAGTGTACCACCTAATACACCCACCAGCTGACTCATTTGCGGTCAAGAGAGATTGCTTATTAAATATTGTAATAAGATAATGCTTCCAGATCAATGGGCTAAACAAGAAGGAGTTCTTTGAACAAATTAACAATAATAACGTCTAAATTGGTTTTCATTCATTGTGAGGCTTACCACCAAACCTTTTGAAAGTATATGAAAAGGCTTAAAAGGTATTATGAATTGGATTACAATTAGGAGACTTTGTCTAATTTGCAACTTAAAACGGGAATAAAGTAAACTTACCTGAGAAGAACAAAATCACATTATAACAAAGTCCTTTTTTATCCTGATCTGAGTTTTTGGAAGAGGTTCCACACGTCAACTTTGGAGATGTTTTTTGTTGCCTTTTGTGCTTTGGTAAACGTCCAAAAGTTACAGCAGGGTGACTCATTCTTTAGTCCAATGTACCACTGTTTGCGGTGGTTTAGAACTTTAAAAGAATAAAAGAAATAGAGAGGATGAACAAAGACACATTAACACGTGCAAAAGTAATAATCATTTAGAATTTTGTGTGGAGAGAGGAAACTATCTGTTAATATTTACTGTTATTGCACATTATTATGCAGGTGTTCACTGAAAAGTGATACGATTTGAATTTAAATTTCTTAAATTTATATTCTATATTCTGTAAAATTAAAAACAGAGGATTTTGGAGTGTGCATTCAAAGTAACATAATTTAAGTTTTGATGAGAGATATGAAGTAACATTTCAAAGTTAATTTGACAATGGTGTTCGTGACCAATGTGCACCTCTTGGGTGGCCAAAAGCCAAGGGTAAGTAATGGTCATTTCCATTGTTAATTGTTTTCTTTTTATTCAAATCTGATTAAAAGATCGTGCTAATGACATAATCTTGGCCTACACTGTTTGCTGATTTTAGTGTTAACTCTGATTAGTCCGCCTAAACTTTAAAACGATTCCCCTAGCCACAGTCTAGCTGCGAGCAGTCGCCTGCACACCATGTTCCATAACCAGATCATGTCAGTCTGGGATTTCTACCCTCACACTTATTATACCCCTACAAATTATTACCCAGTTGACATCAATAGATGCGGATTACCCAAGAGCAACTGCAATAATTTTTATGCATTTCCAGGAAACTTCCCGATGATGGACACTCGATCCTTGCCTCGCGAACGACTAACCTCATCTGGAAGCGTCCTCAGCGATGACAGCGAAATGTTTGACGGAATAGATGATGTCGTCTTCGATGTGCGTGATCCACGTTTGCTAAAAGCCGTGGACAAAGCTGGAAAGGAAAAAAATATCTTACCCCTGATTAAAGAGGAACTGCGGCTTTCCATTCTCTCCCGAAGGAACAAAGAAGGAAAGGGGGAAGTCATTGTGGAGGAAAGAAAACCACAAATCAAAAGGGCAAGTGGATTACTTGTATATATCGATTTATTTCATCGAATAAACCAATTAACAAAGATAGGGGACCACTGACATTCAAGTTCTTTATGCCATATTAGATCTAGAAATATATTAGTGTAGTGTATATGTAAGAGAGCATAACATATGAAATACTTATAATACAGTATTTAAATAGTAAACGCTAATAGAAGCAAAATATTCTATATAGGTTATTTTATACATTATATATATATAAGGTTATTTTACATTTTGAAAGTTATATCAATATCTACACACTATTTTTTTTTTATAGAAATTTCTATTTCTCAATTGAACTTTTAAGTGTAAATTGAAAATAATTCTCAATATCATGTACAAAATCTACTAAACCAGTTATGCTTTTTGTTCATTTGCATGTCTTCCACTTTCAATATACATATTTTAAAACAATAACTTATTACAAAAAAATGTTTTCTTTTTTCTTTTACTAAAGTAATCAATAAATTTGGGTAGATAAAATTGTAGATTAAAAGTATCGACTAAATGACAACACAGTAGACTGCGAGATTTATTGCAAATGCTTGAAAACATCCTCTCTCTCTCTCTCTCTCTCTCTCTCTCTCTCTATATATATATATATATATATATAATAAGAAATCCCTCTGCCTTTTAGGCTCTAACACCACAAGAAAAGGAGAGGAAACTTCGTCGCCAGGAACAGAATCGACGAGCAGCAAAGAAATGTAGAAAGAAAAAAAAAGATTGTGAAGTCAATGTTATGCAGGTATTTATATATGAATTGAACTTGGTAGTTTTCGCTGGAACTGATTGCAAATATAACGAATATATGTATTCTATAGGAATTACGAGATTGAAAACTGTTAGTTATCTTAGCCTTTTCTTTTAATAATGGTTTTTTGATAGTGAATTTTACTGTCTTAGGCTTACTACTCAGAAAAGGACAAGAATGAAAATCTTTCCATACAAGTGGAAGAATTAAAAAGAGAAAAAGAAATGTTAGAAGAAATTCTGCGGAGTCATATACCGCAATGCACCATGAATCAGAGTAACATCGCGCCCATGCAAGACAATACACATTTACTGCAACACGGTGCGTGTTTGTCGCCTTTTGAAGCCGGTATACCATTAACCCCAAACCCAGACACACCTAACCCAACGACTCCACATACGCCCGGTCAAACCTTCAGTTTTTCTCCGGTTCCATTCAACACCACTGTACTGGAAGATTTGTACTCAACGACAGACGACGACGTGTGTCCATCACACACCGATATGGCATGGGTAAACACCGAGAAAAATGAAACGGATGATTTTGATTACGACTCGAATCTCGATGGTTGCTTTGGCAGTGAATTTGAAAACATCAATATTGCACCCTTTACCAGCACCGAAAACACACAATATCCAGTTGCTAGTCAACCTGAAATGCAGTTTGCTTCTCAGTCAGAATTTTCTGAAGATGATACCCATCAACAATGCGGCCTCCCAATTCCGGACAACACTCCAGGAAACAATGTTATAACTTCCGGTGAAAACATGACAACACTGAGTGGACTTGAAGCAGTTTTAACCCTGCTCGTCAGTGAAACTGACGCATACCCCATTCATGGAAATATGAATGAAAATATCAATGAAATTTCCCAGCACGGTCATAACATTTCCTGCACAAATCTGCATGGTATATGATAACATTATTTTAGCAACAGTCTGCATTACACGTACAAATACATGAGAAGGTTGATTACCCATCATTCATAGCGAGATGTGTTCAAAGAACGAGTGGAGATTCATCATTGCGCCAGTATGTTTGAAGTCAGGAAAAAAAACATTTTGTGTACAAAACATTGAAAAGATCAGACAGGATTTATTCAGGAACATAAGGCAGTTTTTGTCCTGTCTTTCCTTTCCGAGACATACAAATTTTAACATTTAGCCTTTTATGGTGATAACTTAGTGCTAGCTCAGTATACTAACATTTGTGTAAATACAGTGGTATGAATTGTATAAACAATGACATGTTTCTGGTCAGACGTTTTCACAGAAGATCTCGAATGCTTGTAAATAGTTGGTTTTTTTTGTTTTGTTATTTGATTTTTTAAAAATTTTATTATACACGATTTGTACATGACAGTGTATTATATATATTTGAATGATTTTTTATGTGCCAATAGACGGGTAGTTTGGTGCAGAAAATGAATATATGTTTCATGTTTGAAATTTCATGATATTCATTTAAATCGTATAATGTACTCATTATATCATATCTAACATTAAATGTTAAAATCTTATCCATTGTTACTTTTCTGTAAGCTTAACTAGTATCCGATGAGGCGAAGGGGAATAACTTCAAATTGTAGACGATTCATAAATGTTGAAAATTTCTCGTCTTTCCGCTGAAACATAAGCCCCCCCCCCCCCTTTAAATAACTATTTATTTCAAATTTAGAACTTGAAAAATGTTTGTGACGTACATGTAGATTATAATTCAAGTATCGACAAACAATGTTGGCATTGATGGACCATAAACTATATTCTTTGTAACCTGTAATAAATTTTTGTTGTTCATGAATAATGTGAAAATTTACTTTCATTAATGTATAAAAATAAACTAAAAACTACTTTATAGCTATTGATCTACCATTTATAAAAACAGGATTAAATTGGTTCGAAAAGAAAGATGTTTCATTAGTGACAATGACCATTTAAATCACGGTAAAATTAATTGACGGAATGCGTAATGCAGGTGATGTTTCTACATGAGGGAAACATTCTTAAATTGGAATTAAAAACATGCAAACAAAATAAAAAAAATTTTGATCAAGAAGAGCAGGGAATCTAGGGTTTTAAAAGAGAATATCTGGAATCTTTGCTGAATTCCATGATGTTTGGAAACATCGCCACCATACGCATATATTCCCTTGGAATGTTTCTTAAAGTGAGTCCAGTTTCAAAAATGTCTCATTTTCCTGATTGTTACCCATTACATTTTCTCTGTTCGGTTTTATAGATGATGACTAAAGACTGATCGCTGAGGATAGACATGATAGGTAATTATAAACACTAGAACATTGTTGTAATGATGAAATCATCGTGATTAAAGAACACTTATTATTCGTTAATATTGTAGCAAGTCTTGCATATTATTTTAAATAGTTGTAACACCATGTACATAAATTGGAGAATTACTTGAAACAATATCTACCTTCAAAATTGTCTAATCCACAGGCTCATATTAGGTCCTGTTTGTAAAATGGGTTGCTTTTTTTCTAAGTATTTTGATATTTAATTGTAGTGGATGGTTTATAAAAGATTGTTCCTTAGAAACGGATTTTTAGTTTCCTTAGAGACAGGTAGTTCGTTTTAATATTTTTTGACTAACCTATACTAATCTATTAACATTTTTACTTCCAGAGGGAAGTATTAATGCCGTACTCTTAATGCTGTGTTGTGTGTACACATACATGATACTACCTTGTGTAAGTAGAAAAAATATAATATTAATAATTATTGGGTGTATTTAATTTACAGCTTATGTCATCCTAGGATTATAGAAATCGAAAATGTACGTTTTCGACCTTGGCATAATAATAGTAGAAAAAATATCGCAATCTGTATCAAATACAACTCCATAGTATAATACCTGAATTGTACACAGTTTAGATATATTTTGAAAATGTATAAATCCTTAACTGATCTATACAAAAGTAAAAACAAAACACAACAAACCAACTAATCAAAACAAACAATATAACAAAAATAAACAGAAAACAAACCCCAAAATACCCCTAAAACAACAACAACAAAAACAAACAACAACAACCCCCCCCCCCCCCCCAAAAAAAAACACACACACACAACAACAACAACAACAACAAAGAAAAAACAAACAAAAAACCGTATATAACAAAAACGAAAATATTACAAACAAAAAACAATCATCTTATCCCTTTCTTCTAAAAGATAGTAATATGAATAGCAATCTATGTACGAAAATGCTAAGATAACGAACAGTACTCAGTCTTGTAAGTTATACAATTTGTATTTCGTACAAATACAGTCACAAATGGTTGATTGTTGACTTACATGATGGTGATTGATGAATGGCAAGGTTTCTTTATTTTTTCCACCCTCACCACTGAAGATTCCATGATATAAATAAATGACAGTCCATAATCCATTGGAGTATTCTACATGTTTCTAAGAAGCATTCAAAACACACACCAGAGCATTTCCCACTCTGTTCTTATTGTGCTGTTTGTTTGCTTGATAACACACACATTTGGTGTGCAGCACAAAAAAAAATAACACTTTGATTTGATATGTATTTTTCGAAAATGTGTAATAATAGAATAAAAATAAATGTATTTTTAGATGCTTAAATATAACTAAAATTGATGTACACTATATGAAATGTTGACAAACTGTAGCTTGTGAGTTTGTTTCCTATATCTTAATACATAAATCTTTAAATCCTAACTTTGGCATGTAATTTGATTTCACACACACACACACACACACACACACACATATATATATATATATATATATACTTATGAGTGAAAATTGTTTTAGTGGCATTGCAAAGAACAGAAGCTCAATGTTTATGCTAACAACAAATAATGATTTTATAAAAAAAATCCCTTGCGCTATAATTTTTTAAAATTGTTTTTCCAGTCATTTTTGGCATATTCATTTGCCAGGAACACACTTTACGTCTTCAGAATTAGGTGACTTTTACGAATACCAGTCGTCGCTTTGATTATATTTGCCAACTGTTGCGCGATTCCGTAAGTGTAACTGAAATTGAAATAATTTTATATAAGCTTACAAGTATATTTATAGTGTGTAAAACGTACTATTATTCGTGTTATATATTTATTCAAATACTGATTTGATGTTCAAATCTTAATTTATACTGACGGATTTTAAAACGCAACACTTGATAATTTTATATTTTATAAATTTGTTCATATATCTAATAAACAAATTCATAGTGGTATATTATAAACCGTGTTAACTTAACACTATTCTTTGATTTTGAACACCATTTTATTCACTAAGAGGCTACAGTTGAAATGAATGTCAATGAGAGTGCGTCAAAAATGTGGTTTTGTTCACTAGTAACGGGTATGACCTCCGTTAGCAGTGATGACGGCGCGAAGGCGACGAGACATTGATTGACAAACATTTCGGATTGTCCTCTGAGGAATATTCTGCCATTCATCCAACAAGGCTCTCCATAATTCTTGCGGATTCTGAGGCTGGCGGCTGCGCACACGTCTCCCCAGCTCGTCCCAAAAATGTTAGATTGGATTCAAGTCTGGGGACATAGCGGGCCAATCAAGGACGTCAATGGCGTTCGTTTTAAAAAAACGTTTTGTGTCAATCTTGCCGTATGTGCACGCGCATTGTCCTGTTGGAAAATTAACCCATTTCCTTGTCTAATCTGCTGCATTAATGGTGCTAAAACAGGCTACAGAATTTCGTCCTCATACCTCCTAGCAGTGAGGGTTCCATTTAAAACGACCAGTTGTGACCGAAAATTGTGGTTAATCGCACCCCAGACCATGACGCCCCCCTCCAATCCTGTCGCGCTCGAGGACACAATTGTCTGCAAAAACGTTCATGTAAACGATGGTAAACTCGATATCTGCCGTCTGTATTGCTAACGTTAAATCTGGACTCATCTGAGAACACAACATGTGACCAATTTTGACGTTGAGTCAGATGCTGCCTTTCCCATTGCAATCTGTACCGTCGGTGATGCGGTTTAAGTTGTAGCCCCTTATAAGGTCCTCTGCAGCGGATCCCATGGCGCTTCAAAATTCTGAAAACGGTTCTAGGATGAATAGGCCTTCCATGACGTCCAATGATTTCTCTAGCCGTGGTCGCAGCGGCCGTAAACCTATTTCGCAGATGACGTTGCCGTATGAACGCCTGTTGCCGTGGCGTTGTAACAAACGGTTGACCAGGTCTTGGAAGATCATTTAGGGATCCTGTCTGATGGAATCGTGCCAACAACCGGCTAACTGTACAAGGATGGACATTAAAACGCCTTGCAACGTCACGCTGACTAACACCTGCTTGCAGCATACCAAGTGCGTGATTGCGCATTCCGTTGCTTAAGCGCAGCATAGTCTTGGTTTTGATTTTTTTTCTGTTAGTGGTGTCTATGCTTTCACCAACAAAGTTGTTTTATCGCGAAAAACTCCTCTATTACCTTTCCACGTGTATGAAAAAAAGCCCTCAAAATTTCGCGCGATGATACTCACAACGCGCAAACAATGAACACAGGTAAATCGAGAGGTGGGTTTTAAAAATCAGTTCGATGTATGGTGGGTAAATTTTGCAATAAAAGTTTCATATGTAATGTTTTCAATGAATAAATAAAAAAAACGTGTGTTGCGTTTTTAAAGTTCGTCAGTATATATTAAATGGATACTTATACTGGTATACTGTTATATAAAAAAATGCTATGATTACTAGTATACTCGAAACCTTTTGCCGCCGGATAACTGAAAAATTGCTCAGGCGGCTATAAACAAACAAACAAACGAAACCTTTTAACGTATATTTTTGAATTCTCATCCTTTATACTAGGACTTTTAACGTATATTTCCGAATTCTCATCCTTTATACTAGGACTTGTGATTATATATATATATGTAGATATATATATATAATCTTTTTCATCTACATTCCTCTGTCGGCGCGTGTTCGAATCTCGGCCGCGGCGTTATGTGAGCAAGTTTGCCAGTTTACTTGCGGAAGGTCGGTGGTCTCTTCCCAGGTACATTGTATCTCGATTCTCTCCTCCACCAACAAAAACTGGACGCCACCAGATAACTGAAAAATTGTTGAGTGTGGCGGAAAGCAATAATCAATCAATCAATCAATCAATCATCTACATTCAGCAAGGTAGAATTCATATTTTAAAATCTTGTGACATATATTTAATTTTCAGTAATTATATTGAAAAATAGTGCTGTTTAATAGTACTTGAACCTCGACATTTATGTCATCCGATTTCAATATGCTTTGTGTGTGTATGTTGATAACATTGATTGATTATATACTGTTTAACGTCCCGCTCGAGAATTTTTCACTCATATGGAGACGTCACCATTGTCGGTGAAGGGCTGCAAAATTTAGGCCTATGGTCGGCGCTCAGGGCCTTTGAGCAGGGAGGGGTCTTTAGCGTGCCACACCTGCTGTGACATGGGACCTCGGTTTTTGTGGTCTCATCCGAAGGACGGCCCCATTTAGAGTCGCCTCTTACGACAAGCAAGGGGTACTGATGACCTATTCTAAACCGGGTCCTCACGGGATTTTATGTATATATATATATATATATATATATATATATATATATATATATAATGGCCAATGGCATGAATGAACAATTAGATGTTAACCTTTTCAGGTTCGGGACTGTCCCTTCTTCAGGGCAAACGAAAAAGTTTTGCATCAGATAACCATTGTTAAATAAAAACACCAAATCGATACTAAATCTACAATCCTATTTTCACTATGAATCGCATGTTTATTGTTTTTGGTTTCATACATTATTCGTTGATTGTGATTTTCACCTTTTCATTCAATGTAGCTTAAGATGATGACTTAAAGTCATTTACTTAGTAGTCTAAAAAGATCCGAAATTCAGAGAGCCCCGATCTTTCAATAGGTGACATAACGTTATCTCTGTTACGAATATGGCAAAGATTATGCAAGAAAATGAGAAAGATATGAAAAAGAACTTCACACTTTGACAGAATGGATAAAAAGTACAAGATTCTACATTTATATTTCGTATTAACAGGTTAAACAAAAATTCATAACATTTATCTTTCTGTCTGAATGAAATCAGAAGTGATAAAAGAATTGCATGTAGACAGGTTACATGAGGAATATGTACTGGTTCCATTTGATAAAGTTTATATCAACATTATCTTTGTAAGGTTCGTTATTACAAATGTAACTTTAACGAACTTGGTTTGAATTCCACATTTGGTTATCAACTTGTATACTCCAACTTCCCTTTCAATCAACGAAATTCTTCAAATCACGTTTAAGTTTTTAACACATTTAATATCCCTGTCAATGGACAAAATTGGGGAAAAAATTCTGATTTCAAGTTTACTAAAAGTTCTTTGGAATTTCTGAGAATCCACATTTGTTTTACACTACTTCTCGCATATATTGTGGCACAATACATCTGAAGTTTCTTCTTCACAGCAGTTAATATTTTCGTGATTAAAGATAGGTGCGTGGTAGAACATTTACCAGATCTTGCAATGCATCTGTGTTAACTTAGGGATCCAGTATAGATACGGTAATTCATATTCATTTTTTCCATTGACTATACAGTAGGATATAAAAAAGTGTCTAAAACTGAAACATGATTTTGAAGAATTTTGTCTTTGGAAAGAGAACTTGGAGTAGATGTTGAAGTACTAAATATTGAATTAAAGCCAAGTTCGTTAAAATATAGCTATACAAATAAAAACAATGCTGTTACAATCTTTCTTTGTCAGCTAGAACCAATACACATTCCTCATGTAATGTATCTAATTCTTTCATCACTTATGCTTTACTAACTACAGAAGGATTGACGGTAAGCACTTTTGTTTAATGTGTCTAATACGAGATTTTGATACTCCTCTTATACTTTTTATCCATTCTGATAAGGTGTCAAGGTCTACATATTTATATCATCTAGCATAATCTTCGACAGAATTCATAATAGGGATGAATGTCTGTCGTCAATTGTAAAATCGGGCTCTCTGAATTTCTGACCATTTGAAACAAGTGACTTTAAGTAATCATTTTCAACTATTTATTATGTCGCAGCAGTGTAATATGGATAAATTTTACATGGTGTCTTACATCGGAAAACGCTGTATTACACTTAGTTATGTGAGAAATCTATTTCACTGATACCCTGGTGATGTTGTTTACAGGTTTCCGCAGGATATGCCCTATCTATCTTCATCGATATTTCTGTAGGATGGCTCTCAAGTCTGATATTCCCGTTCTTTCATAAAGTTGTTCATTTGGGGTTTTTGCTAACCAAAAAATCCTCAAGATCTTTCTAAGACACCAGATGTTCAAGCTGGAGAGTTTGTTGACATATCTCCAGTTATTCTCCAACATTCTGCTCCATATAACAATACTTACAAGACACTGTTGTTGTAGTCTTAGCTTGGTGTTCCTGCTGATCTTGTTGGGTTTCCATATGTTTTGAAGGTTGATAAATGTCCCTCTTGCTTTGGCTGGTCTTTACCTGATGTCTTCAACAGCACCACATCTGTTGTAATAATACTGCCTACATAAGTAAAGGATGCAGTTTCAAGATTCTTTCCATCCAGTTGTGTGTTAGAGATTGTTTTGAGTTCAGAGAATTAATTTCTGTTTTCTGTACATTAATCTATATAACGATTTGGGGGGCATTCGACTGCAGTTTTGAGGTATTTGATTGTATGTGAGCTTCAAGATGGGAGAGTAAAGCTAGGTCTTCTGCGTAATCAAGATCGTCTAGGTTTGTAAAAACTGACCGTGTTTGGTCCGTTCAGAATTGATCTCGTTACCCAATCTACTGCCATTAGGTTTGACTCCTGATTTTACTATGAAGCTGGTATTTGATGGATCGTCTACATAACATTTGAATTCTATGTATAAGATTTTTATCAGTTGTACTCTTAGATGATATCTCATAGTAGCTTAAAATCTTCCATAGACTGTCTCTGAAGGTGCTATCAAAGTCTATGAAGTTTATTATCAGTTGTCTTTGCCACCCTCTACACAACTCTATGATGTTTCTTAAATAAAAACTTAACATCATTTCCCCCTTTTCTGAACCCTGCCTTTCATCTCTTAATTTGTAGTCAATTGAGGACTTGATCCTATCAATAATTATTTAAAAAAGATCTTGTTAAGTATTGATAGTAATGTGATGCCTTTCCAGTTATTGCAGTTAGTGATGTCTCCTTTCTTAAGGTAGCTTCATTATGTTTCCCTTTGATCATGAAGTTGATATAATGCTGTCTTTCCAAATCGTACAGAACAGAGGATGTAGGATATCTGCTGTAAGAGATGCGTGTCTGCCTTGAATATCTCTGCTGGAAATTGGTCATTCCTATATGCTTTGTTGTTTTTAAGTGTCTTAATTGCTTTTGATATTTTTCAATTTTGATAGTACCTCTATGTTAATTTCTAAAATAGTATCAGTTTTTTGTGTATTTGCTAATGTTTCGTTCTGATCTGTTGAGTACCTCCTCAAAATGTTCTTTACATCTTAGGTCTTGTTCTTTGACTAATATTGTAAGTGTACCTTGTTTATTTCTGACTGGGATATTTGGATATCTCTTTTTACCACATAATTTCTTTCTTGAATGGTAGAGATCTCCCTTTTTTTCTCCTTTTTTTCTTTGGATCTGATGGAGCGTCCTCATCTTCTTGTGCCATCCCTTCTATAAACAGTTGTCGATCTTTCTTTGTTGCTTTGTTGGTAACTAGTATATTAGTCTCTAAGTCTGTCTTTGATTGTTGCATATCCTTTTCTTAATGTTCCTTCTATCATCAATTAGCTTCAACATTCAAGTTCTTATCCATTCCTTGTCTTCTGTATCCCAGTATCTTTTTATTAGTCCATTTTCAAGTTACCGTATTCCGGCATGATTCTAACATTTACTTTGTACTCGATTCGGGCACATCAACATCTGGTTTTCGTAAGTTTTAAAGTACAAGAATTAAAGCGGATTTTACTGGATTGAGGAATTACATGCCACTTTTATAAAAAAAAAAAAATAACATGTTAAGACTATGTCAACTTGCAGCAGAATTGAATTTAAGTGTATCAAAGAACAGTGCATCTCCAATTTCGATGGCGTCATCATTCCGGTGATTGATTAATCTTTTCTAAATAGATGGTGTTCCCGGGTTCCCTGCAAAAATTTATAGTTGTTATACCGAAAAAAAGCTTGAGGTAAAGATGACGTGGTGTTGGTTCACAATCTACAAAATGTCTGGAGCATAATCTGTCGTGACGTGAGCAGTTGTAGTCACGGCGCTTTAACACTTCAAGTCATTTTCCGTGGAGTTTGAGCTGTTTAGATGTAAGAAATGGAAAGAATTTCACATCAACCATGAACCCATATCTCCCCTTCTTCTTCGTATCTGACGTATATTTTTCCACAACACAATAGAACTTGGCCATTTTGCAGCAGAGGAACTCATTTCTAACAAAACCAACTTTACCGGAAGTGATGCGCCCCTAATTTTTAAAAAAAAATAAAAAATACGTAACTCAAGTACAAAGTAAATGTTAGAATACCGCCGGAATACGGTAACTCTAAAATGGGCTATTGCCTTGTTAACGTTTTCCCTGACCTGATCCCACTGTTCCCCTATTTCATTTATTGGTTTGCAAGACCTGGAACCTGTTCTTAAGTTCTTTATTGAAGTCTTGTTGAACTTTGCTGTCTCTACGTCTTTCCGTATAAATCGTTTGATTTTGCACTAAGATGCTCCTTTAGTCAGCTGAACTTGATATTAGTCGTTATCAGGTGGTGGTCATTTCCAACACAGCACCTCTTCTAATTTTCACATATTGTAGAGACCTCCTCCATTTACCATTTATAGCTATATGGTCGATTGGATTCTTGTATCTCCCTATCTCCCTCCAGATTATGTCAATGTTAGTTTGTGGACGTTTTTACGTGAAAATAGTGTTCCAACAATAAGTTGTTATTGCCTCAAAATTCTACAAAAACTTCACTATTTTCACTCATAGTACCACAGCCGTGTCTAGCCATCACTCTTTCATATCCTACATTGCTATTGCCAACTTTTGTATCTAAATCGCTCATTATCAATGTTAAGTCATGTTTTTGGATCTTTTCTTGTTCAACTTGCGGAGTCTCCAAGAAATCTTGCTTGCCATCAGTTTTTGCTTCATTCGTTGGTGCATAGGTCTGTTTTATAGATGATTAGTGCTCAGTCTGACTTTTATGATTCTTTCATTTACTGGGTGTTATTCTACTAATTACTTAGCAGTTGTTTTACCCAAAGACTGATTGATTGTTTATTGTTTTCTGCCACACTCAACAATTTTTCAGTTATCTGGTGGCGTCCAGTTTTTATTAGTGGAGGGGAGAACCCAGATACAAGGTACCCAGGAAGAGACCACCGACCTTACGAAAGTAAACTGGCAAACTTTCTCACATATATCGGCGCGAGCGAGAATCGAATCCGCGCCGACTAGAGTTGAAAGGCTTTGTGATTTTGAGCGCAATGCTCTAACCACTCGGCCACGGAGGCCCCCTTTACCCAAAGAGTTGCTTCTCCTTCTTCGTGGTGATCATATTTTTGGCCAGAATAAATTGTCGTTTCACCTGAATTTGTTATATTTTTTCTCTAAGACTAACTATCTACACTTACTAATTCCTAATATATGTAATTTGTTTTCTTTTAAAACTTGGGCCTGCTTTCCTTTCTCATACATGTGGTGGACATTACAGAAGCCAACTCATGTTCAGTATACTCTTCTACCTGCTAGCTTCCAGATGGACTTCACTAGCAGCATTCAAAGGTACAGAATGATAAAGAAACGTTGCACTATTCCCTAGTCCTCGTTTCCATAATCAGTACAAGTTTTTATGATAAGTGGAGATTACCCCCTTCCTGAACCTTCAACCTGGTGGAACAGGGATTTATTATCAAGGTTACATCCTTTAAAATGGTTGCTACAGCTGATGAAGCTACTCTATCCAGGGTGTTTTTTAATTCAGAGTTTCTTTCTCCTATCTGAGTTACCAACCAAGGTTAACGACCCTCATATGGCCAACTATTTAACTCTATTCAACCCATCGCTGGGGAAGATGGATATGTGCTGGGACATATCCACACGGTAGGGGGCCTACACATTGCATTTATGGAGCCCTTGCAGTTCTGAGATCCCCTTAAATTTACTAGATCTCAGTTGCCATGCATTGCCACACACTAGTGAAATGTTAATTTTGTAATTTAAAGCATCCTAATTTTTTAACTTTTAAATGACACATTTTACCTAAAGACCACTTGAGATATGAAATGTATCATAAACTTAGATCGATAACCATAAATTTTCAAAACTTTGGGAACAATAACATATCCCAATTTTTGTTTACACAACAAATAATCAATTCTCTATAATGAGCTTCTATCATAATGTACAAATTTAATTAACAAAATAAAATCGCATTGGACATTATATTTTGATCATATAAAATGAAAAACAATATTTTGGGGGTAATCTTAATAATAAATTTTGTACATGTATGCATTTAAACATGTTAACATGTATATTTTCCATTATGATTATTTTATTGCCGTTACAGATAACTGAAAAATTGTTGAGTGTGGCGGAAAACAAACAAACAAACCATTCCGATGTGGTTGCGCGGTAAAGCGGACCAAGCTTGCGAAGTCCACTTAAGAAATAAAGCCGAGACTTTTTATATTACAAAGAACATTTTGAAACTGGAGATGTTATCTTACAACATCGACGAAAACAAGAACTGTATATTTATTGTACTGAGATTCAGATATATACAACTATGAAATAGTCACGGCAGTTTACGGAACGGACTAGGCATACATGTGGGTTGTTTGTTTGTTGGGGTTTTTTTTGTTTTGTTTTGTTTTGTTTTTTTGTTGTTGTTTTTTTTGTTGTTGTTTTTTTTTTTTTGTTTTTTTTTTTTTTCGTTTTTTGTTTGTTTTTTTGTTTTGTTTTGTTTTTTTTTGTTTTTTGGGTTTTTTTTTTTTGCCGATATGGTAGGGTATAGGCCTACTAAATCAATTTTGAAAAATATTTCTAGCATTTAGTTTCATGTTGACGGATTATATCATTTGCTTTGAATACACAGTCCAAGAAAAATATACATACGTCGAAGAGAGATAACTTGGTCTGTAAATCTCTCTGTTTGGATCCCAGAATGGACGATTGATTTACATTGAACGATAAATATTCAGTCATTTAGATTTGTTTTGCAGCATATACATATAAAACACCCCGTGGGGATCCGGGTTGTTAGAATAGATCCTCAGTACCCCTTGCTTGTTCTAAGAGGCGACTAAGTGGGGCGGTCCTTCGGATGAGACCGCAAAAACCGAGGTCCCGTGTCATAGCAGGTGTGGCACGTAAAAGATCCCTCCCTGCTCAAAGACCATAAGCGCCGAGCATAGGCCTAAATTTGCAGCCCTTCACCGGCAATGGTGACGTCTCCATATGAGTGAAAGATTCTCGAGCGGGACGTTAATCAATATTTAATCAAATATATATATATATATTATATATATATATAGATAGATAGATAGATATATAGATTATTATTATTATTATTATCATCGCCTTTATTGTTATTATTATCGCCTTTATTGTTATATTAGCAAAACTGCAAGTGAGATGTGTATCAATTTTCTCGTAATCAGTTATTACGTATGAAGGTATACCGCAGAATAATGACCGCGACATTCATTTGCAATAACCATGATATAATTTCGTAAAACGGCTAAAATCTCGGTAGCAAAGGGATGTGATGTCAAAATAATTGAGTTATATTAACAGGTGTGACGTCACAATTTAATTAAAGTTATAATACGGACTTTTATGGCCGGTAAAAGCCCGGGTACTCTTTTTAGAATACCTAAGGGAAAATATCAAAATATGTATTAAAGGTTGACATTTCTCGGGAGCATTTTTTCTGGATTTAGTATACGCTATACAGACTGGCTAAATGCGATTTTTAAATTTTTTTTTTTTAAGCGATGAATTTCACTCGGTCGCTATTTTTTTAAAATTTTATTACTCATTTATTTATTTATCAAAAAATTTAAGCGTACGTTTGGTCTAACTACCAATGGGTTTAACATTTTCAGGATCAAGACATTACTTCTGCATACAATATTTGATACACAGTATAATAATTGATAGATGACTGATTTTATTTTACGTACTTATAATAATTTCTTTTGTTTAGTCATATGATCGGATAGCATGCAGTGCTTTCTATTTTTAGGACTTACTCAACATCGTAAAATTTAGGATTGGTAGCTTTTAGCTGTTGTGCGTATAGCTCGAAAAAGGATAGGTAGACCAGTGTGTTGCTTATATTGTTCTAGCTTCAATACTGATATAAATCCATTGGAATCAATGTTATACCATGCGTTTTCAACAGAAAACAAGTGCTTTTCCCGGAAATTCTACTGTGTCAATTCGAATTTTATATGATTTAACAGGAAGTAGACTGATCGCGTACCCCCTTAATCGGTTATAAAATGCGTTTTAGGTCAGGTGCATTATTAAAATTTTCAGCATCGTGAAAGAATTTAGAGAGTGATTATAAAGATGGCAAAGGCTTTGCAGGGCGAAGGCAGATGGATCCAAACTTCTTCCGTGACGGAGCCATTGAATCTGTCGAAACCAAGATCCGACCAGCCGACCGACACTGTAAAACAAACACTGAAGTCGCTGATCAAATCACGCAGAATTGCAGAAGGAAAAGATGAGTTGCAAGTGGAGTTTAAGATTGAAAAGACGAGATGCGAGGTAAATCAAATATGCACGGTTTCATACCTGCAAAGTTTTCAATGGAAGAAAAATTGGCACTTATCCAAGAATTTGACGATATGAACAACTCCTGCATATTTGAACAAATATTAGAAATTATTTATGAAAAAAAAATCAAAAAGTGGGTTTAACAAGATTTCACGAAATCTACCAAAAAAGTCGATGCATTAGTTAACATTGTATCAAAATAACGCTTACATAATGTTGATCCAATTCAATTTCTATTAATAGAACTTATGCCATATCAAGATGTTTAGTAATATACTTTATTTTTTAAAGTTAACTCCAGAGGAAAAATTGAAGCAGAGAGAGAGAAAAGAACAGAACCGTCGAGCAGCAATGAGATGTAGGGAGCGCAAAAAAGAGGAACTGAAAAGTTTGTTAAAAGTATGCATTAACAATGAAAGAATTCATTTACACAATAGAAACATATAATATGATATTAAGATTTAGATGCTGTATTAAGGAAGAATAGCATGCATTGTCATAATGGCTAACTTCTTTTGAATCACAGATGAAAAAATAAATATCAATAATATACTCCTTGCTATTTGTAATCTTAATTGTTGCATTGGTTTGTGAGTTTTGACTGAGATTTGTTTCGGCAGGATATTTGGACTGACACCTTCACCAAGTCTCAGAACAATCTGTAATAATTCATGTTTGGAAATTTGGCATTGGTTTTGCTTACTCTTTAGGTATGAAAATCCTAAAATAAAAATCACTAAATTTTCCGTTCAAATGTGAGGGCCCCCATGACGGAATTGTTTATCTCCTAGCATTAATATACAGTAACTACATATTACTAATTTTAAAAAAAAAGTTTAAAGTGTACTTTATTAAATGTGCATCAGCATTGTATGACAAAGACTTGAATCTTGCAGGGGTTTTAAATTTTGTGTACGTGACTTTCTACTACACTGCATTTTTCAGCTATATCAAGTAAATTTCGAAGTGTTCAGTTTCAAAATATTTTACATGTTCTGCAATTTCCATCCATAACAGTTTTCTCTGCTTTGTCATTTATCTGATGGTCTGTTACCTACTTACCTCTTGCACAATCATGTATCACATTGAGTTCGAGCCCCGCTCGTGCCATGGCCGTGTCAAACCTAAGACGAAAAATAAGTAGTGATTGCTCCTTCGCCAAACGCTCGGCATTTAGAAGTGAGAATCACAGGTCTTTCGAATATGACCTTACAAATGAAGGTCCCGTGTCACATTAGGCGTTGGCACATTAAAGAACTCTCACTGCTACGGCCCTGAGCGCTAAGCATGGGTCTAAATTTGTGGTACTTTATGTACAGCTGGTGACGTCAATCATTTCAATTAGTTGTGCTGGTCATCTTGTAGAAATTGCCTATCTGTTCAACTTGTCAGGAATGAAATGTTCAAAGTACATTCATAGAATTATTAAAGTGTTATAGTTGACATGAGCTGAAAGTTGAAGTGAGCTTTTCTGTTATAAATCTGCTTATCATCTGTCAACTTTTCACATCTTTTATCATTCATGTTGAATTCTTTATGTCAAACTTAAGATGTTAAATGTTGGAAGCAACTTATACTTTGTCAAATGCCTGGCATTAGAAGTGAAAGTCATAGGTTTTTCAAATAGGACCTTAAAGACTGAAGCATGGCAAAAAATCATTACTGCTACTGCCATAAGCACCATACATAAATCAAAATTTTTGCTGCAGTTTCTTTCTATTTGAGTAAAAAATTCTTTAATGGGATGTAAAGCAATAAACAAATATTGGACAATGCAGCAGCTAAGGTGAGTGATGTGGCACATGGGCCTATTGTTTTAGAGATACCCATTTAAGGTAGCTCATAACACTAAAATTTTATTTCATAATTCAAAACAGAACAGTAAATTATGAATGTTTGCAACATTCAAATTTTGATACAGATACACAATTATTTTAAATATTTTTTTCAAGTTTTTTTCTGAATTTCTTGAAATTATTAATTTCAACTTAATTATTTAAAAAAAACAACCCAGAAATTTCACATTATTCTATTGGATATCTATATCACACATTAAACTCCATAATATAGGTTGTTAGATTTATTTATTAAGGAAAATGTATGCCTAAAAACACCAATATTTGAATATCTTGGTAATTCTGTGGATAGAAAATATGGAAAACCTGATTTGAATAGAAAAGAAATGCATATCAATTAATAAAATATGAGAAATTGAATGAAAAATTCTTTACTGAAAAGAAAATTAATGAATAAGGATTTTTAAAAGTTCCTTTGCAAGAGTTACCTTTCCTAATTTCAGGACCCAGTCTTCTGGATCATATTTTTTGAAACAAAATGTTGAAAATAAGGTTTTATTTCTTAGAGACAGGGCTTGGAAATAATTTATAACATCTAATAGAGGTGTTGTACATGCTTGTATAATTCATATGAATGATTAAATAGGCATTATATTTCCCACACTCACTGAATAGACAGATTATGTGATAATATCAATGTCTTATATTTGCTTCACCCTCAAATGGTCATGCCCTAGGCTAAGACATATTATCCAAAATTTGTACTATTAAGAACCCAAGAAAATTATAATGAAACCTGCCTAAATTCAATAACCTGATGACCAGTGCAGGTCATCTTGGTCCTTGTGACAGCACTTTACACCTTCAACATAAAACAAAACTAATGTGTGTGTATGTATGTATATATGTGTGTGTGTGTGTGTGGCATCGGTGGCCTAGTGGTTAGACCGTCAGACTCTCGACCAAGAGGTCGTGGGTTCGAATCCTGGCTGATGAAGGCACTTTACATGAATTTCCTCACTCCACCCAAGTGTAAAAGGGGTACCTGGCTATAGAAAGCATTTGGCAGGTCAAAAATCTAAACATTGCATCATTTAATATAAAAGTTTGCATGTATGTATTCAGGAATAGTGTACCTTTCAAACACAGTATATCATACCTTTGCTATAACAATGGTCGTTTGATATGTGGTGATGACATGACTCGTCTTGTTGAACAAAATGCCCGTTTTCTTCCATTCTGGCTTACATCCTCAATGTATTTAAAAGTTTGATGGAAAAACTGCGTATTTATGAAACGTTTATATGACTAAGATGAAGCAAGATATTTCCTCTCCTCCTTCAAAAAAGAGTTGTACCTACTCAATTTGTCCCTCATAAAAATGTCACACCCGGAAGTAAAATGTATTTTTTTTTTTTTTTTTTTTTTTTGTGTACTGTGTCATCGAAATTTGTTGTTATGAGCTACCTTAAATGATGATTAAAGGTGATGAATAATAATTAATTTAGTTATGAAGCTTGCTGTAGGAAAAATATATTCAAAGGAAGCTGGAATATTCAATTGTATATGAACTGTTTAATTTGTGAGATAAGTTGTATAATATATGTGTTATGTGTTCACAGGAAGAAAATTCATTGAGGCAGCGTCGTCAGGTGTTAATGGCTACTGTTGAAAAATTAATTGTTGAAAAAGAAAAACTTCTAAAAACAATTCGTTCTTCGGGGACTGCTTCCTATTGTTCCTGTCCAAAGTCTGAAGAAGGATGTATCAACTGCTTGTCTAATAGTGAATTGAGTGCACTTTCTGAATCTTCTAACAATTCAACAGTTGTCTCTGAACCAGTGATTGTGGTTCCTGATAGCTGTGACAGTGGAACAGATAGTGGTAATGAAGATGATGATGATGATGATGATGAATCTGGTCGTCTTTACATTGACACAAGTGTGTCAGATGAGGATTCTAAGGTATTAGATTTGAGTTTTGCAAAGGAAAGACATGTCCAAATGGAATTGACTGACTCTGACAGCCAGCCTAGTAGTTCACAGGAAAGTGCTGCAAGTCTTCATGAGGAGGCTAAAGCAGTGGCGTTATTTCCCAATCAAAAGGTTAAGGCAGCTGGTGAAATTTCAGAATCCTTTGCTCTCAAAGATTACATTAAAGAAGAATCAATGGAGATGGAAGATTCAGATTATGTGATGAGTTCACAGGAGAGCAGCCAGTCAATTTATAGCTCCCAAGACAGCATTGATGGAAGCTTTTTGAAACATGGTGGGCGAACTTGTGAGGTTTCATGTGACTGACTTTTTGAGGAAAGCTTAAAAAAACAAAATAGGGCTTTTTTGCATTTTATAAACATTTTTGTAATATTTTTGTTCTTATTAATTTCTATTGAAAGTCTGTCGTTGTTGTAACAATAGCCTCCCCCCAAAACTAATTGTGAAGGAAAAATTATGTTAGCTGGTCACCTGATTAAATTCAAGTGACTTTTCCTGATCAAGATTTATCCTGCATTTGTATGTCTGTCTGTTTTTCACTCAACAAGTACCACAGCCTTGTTTCAACCCAACTTGCTACAAAGCATCCATGGATTCAGGTATGTTCAAGGTAAATGTTATGCCCACTCCAGTAGGGAGATAATTAAGAATTAGTGCAAATTAAATGTGTTTAAAAAGTCTTCGCAAGAATCACAGAGCTCTATAGGCCAAAACTTGCAGGAAAGTTGTAATAAAGAAATCATATAACTTGCTGGGTCAGGATGAGGCCACAATAGGGGTTTGAACTATTACATAGGTATATTTATGAAAGTTTTTAAATTTCTTCTCAAGAAGTGTACAATTTGTCAAATTAGTATGCAAACTAGCATCTCCATGTAGTGAAGACTCGTATTGATCACATCGTGACGTCCTTAGCAAGGGCATGGTCACAAGAAGATTTCAAAAATTTTTGTAGGAAAATTCTTTAAAAATATTCTCAACAAGAATTACCATTAAGGTAGACATAAAAGGCTGACTACTTGGAAAAGATAGCAGCATTGAGAAAAATTTATACAATGCAACTGTTTTTAGCTTGCCTCAAGTAAGCTATTCCAATCACTTTTTTTCTAGTGTCAGTCTGTCCATCCATCTGTCTGTTAACTTTGAACATTTTTAACTTTTTCTCGAGAACCACAGGTCTAATTTCAGCCAGACTTGCCAAAGCATGCTTGGGTGAGGAATCTTCCTTCTTTAGAACCATTTGGCCAGACTAGTTAAAATTTGTATGAATGCTTCCTGGCATAGTGTAGATATAAGTTGTTCAAGTCATGGCATCTTGCATAGGGTGGGGCCACAATAGGGGATCAAATTTTTCATAGGTGACATATATAGGATAAAGTTTTAAAAATAAACAGGATCATGATTAACCATTTTAATATTCAAACATTTCCAGGTGGTGCAGATTCAAGTTTGTTCAAATTGTGATCCCTGAGGGTAGGGTAAGTCCATAATAGGGGATCAAAGTTTTGCACAGGAATATATAGGGAGAATTTTACAGCCGGGCCATGAATAATCATATTGATATGCAAGCATCCCCAGGTAGTGCAGTTTGAAGTTTGTTCAAATCGTGGCCCCTGGAGTAGGGTTGGGCCACAGTTCTGAAAGTGGATACATAGACTAAATCTTTAAAATTCAAGTAGTGCAGATTAAAATTGTGGTCCCCAGGTGTAGGATGAGGCCATAATAGAGTATAAAAATTTTACATGGAAATGTATAAGCAAAATCAACAGGTTCATAAATACTCATATTAATATGCAATTGTTCTCGGGTAGTGCACAAATCATGACCTCTGGCCCCAGGGGTAGGATAGGACCACACTAGAGGATCAAAGTTTTATATGGTATTGTATAGGATAAATCTTTAAAAATCTTCTCAAGAACAACTGGGCCATGATTACTCTTATTACTATGCATGCATTCGCAGGTAGTGAAGATTCAAATTGTGGTCCCTGGGGGTAGGG
This sequence comes from Ostrea denselamellosa, assembly GCA_024699665.1. NCBI lineage: Eukaryota > Metazoa > Mollusca > Bivalvia > Ostreida > Ostreidae > Ostrea > Ostrea denselamellosa. The sequence continues at coordinate 19,808,009 of JAMZEH010000014.1, forward strand.
TGGGGCAACATTAGGAAATCTAAGTTTTATATTGGAATATATAGGAAAACATCTTCTCAAGAACAGCAGTACCAAGATATATAGTCATGTTAATATACAAGGATCTTCCAGTTGTGCAAATTCAAGGTTGTTAAATTCAGGGGCACCAAGGATAAGCATAATGGGAGATCAAAGGTTGGTATGGAGATATACTGGAAATTAATGAAAACAAATTCTCTTACAACTAGTAGGACCACACTAAATTATATCAAAATGTGACTGTTCTGTGTATTCAAGTTTTTAATGCGCCCCTGTGACTAAAGACTGTTGAGGGGCAATTGCTTTTGTCCTGTCTCTCTGAAATTTGAATCATGCTTGTAATTTTTGAATTGTGAGTGATAGAGCTGTCATATTGCATGTGTATTCATTATAACACAACCTTTCTTTTGGTACCAAACTTTTTGAACTTGGTGACCTTTAGATTTGAGCTTTTTAGAAAATCTAACTTGAGCTATTTAAGGGCTTTCATGTTTGTATAAAGATTCCTTTTGTCAAGAAACTTTATTTGATACCATGAAGTGTGACCTGGTGTCCTTGGAGTTTGACCCAAATTTTTAAATTTAAGTTCATAACTATTGAATTGTGAGTAATACATATTTCATATATGCATAACAACATTCCTTGTGACAAGACCTTTCTTTTTGGTACCAAGATTTTGATGCAACTTTGATCTTGGTTTTTGAAAGTTAACTTAGGAAATATCCTCTGAACTGTTTAAGGTAGGAATTTCACATGTTGTATATAGATTCCTTATGGAAGCTGTACCTTACATTTCATACCATGACTTGAGCTATGTGGCCTAAGGGCCTCTTAATTTATTTATTTTGTTTCCTCTTGTGTTGCCATTTGATTTTTATTTTTGGACAGGCTGGACCATCAGCCCTGAAGTGTTCAGCAAAGTAATAATGGATCTTGCCTAGTAACCTGAAAACATGCATAATCTATGCTACTATAAAGCTTAGAATTTAACGCAAAATGAAAAGATCTGCAATGAAGCAATAGTGCGACTTTGATTTTCATTTTGTAAAATCTTGATCCTGGTTAAAATTCAGCATAACAAATATTTTAGCACCTCCAATTAAGCCTCTTATTAAGCCTCTTAACAGTGAATTAGTACACCACTGCCTGTTGTGTAGATTTATGATTGTTTACACAATTTCTCAATCATATTGAGATGTCATAAGTTGTAGGTGAAGTACCACAAATTTAGACTTATGCTCGAGTCTTAGGGCTGTAACAGTGAGGGTTCTTTAATGTGCCAATGCCTGCCATGACAAGGAACCTCAATTTTTAAGATCATATCTGAAAGACCTGTGATTCTCATGAACGACCTCCCATTCACAAAGTGAATGTTCTACCATGACCACATGGACTATGGGTAGGACAACAGTAGGGATTCAAAGTTTTACATAAGTAAACTTGTAAGCATCATCATGTGGTGTAGATTGGGCCAAGTTTGTTCATACCTTGAATCTCCAGATTCAGGTCAGGATGGGCCAAAAGTCTTGGATAAAGGTGTATAGAAACTTTTTAAGCCTTTAAAAATCTTCTCAGAAACACAAGGGTACAATATGTCAAGTTGATATGCAAGCATCATCATGTAGTGTAGATTGGGTCAAGTTCATACCTTGAATCTCCAGATTCAGGTCAGGATGGGTCAAAAGTCTTGGATAAAGGTGTATAGAGACTTTTTAAAATCTTTTCAAGAAAATAGGTTTAAGATTTTGTTTGTTCAACCATGACCCATGGGTAATTAGAATTTCAACTGCTCAGGCGAGTGGTGTGGTCCACAAACCTTTTATGTATGGAAGGCCTTGAAAGGGAAATAAGGTAATGTATAACAAGTTTTGATAGATAATATATATACTTGTTATATTATTGTTTTTCAATTTACCTAAAGACTACTTTATCAATGTTGTATGTCATCTAGTAGCAGATGAAATAGGTGAGCCTTGTGGTCCATTTTTAGCATTTTATTGTGTGATGTACGAAAAGGCAAGCAGTCTTTATATCTACACTGTTCATTTACAGTTATCAATTAAAGTGTATACATGTATCATTTATGTGGGTTTTTTTTAATTGGATTTGCAATTTCGTAACTGTCTTGAGTGATTTTGATTGGCCCTTGAAAGGATCGAGTGAAAATTTTACTGGGTGAAATGGGAGGTCTTTCCCAATAAGATGAAAGTACTTGGAGGTGATGACAATCACTAAAAAAATGATCACGATGAATAATGATAGACCCTGAAAATGAATACAAGAACAATAGTTCTGCACGAGAATTTTATCAATAAGGCCCTTGTCAAAATATTAAAAGACAATTTAGAATAAGTAGAAATTAGAACTTAAAGCAATATTCTTTTCTCAAAGCTTAGTATGGAAACACTACTCTGATTTTACGCATAAGAACTCTGAACTTAAAATGATCTGGAGTTCCTCATTGACATTTTCGTGGTCATATCCTCCATCAGTCTGTTGCGATTCCCATGGGCAGAAATTGTGCTCCTTTCTTAGCTGATCTGTTTTTATATTCTCATGAGGCAGAATAAAAAAAAAAAATATTCTCACGAGGCAGAATTTCTACATGAAGAAAAAATCCTTTGCTGTGGTCTTCAAATTAACGTTTAGATATATCAATAACGTTTTATCAATTATCATTTTCTTTCAAATGTCGATTCGATATATCTCAGTGAACTCGAAATAAAAGATACTACCGAGTCGTTTACATCTGCTTCGTACTTGGATATTTTATTATATTTTATTGAATATAGATGTTAACGGCAAACTAATAATTCAATTTTATGACAAACGAGATGATTTCAGCTTCTTCATCGTCAATTTCCCATATTTATGTAGTAATATTCCATCATCACCTGCAGCCCCGTGGGGATCCGGGATGTTAGAATAGGACCTCGGTACTCCTTGCTTGTCGTAAGAGGCGACTAAATGGGGCGGTCCTTCGGACGAGACCGCAAATACCGAGATCCCGTATCACAGCAGGTGTGGCACGATAAAGATCCCTCCCTGCTCAAAGGCCATAATCCCCGAGCATAGGCCTAAATTTTGCAGCCCTTCACCGGCAATGGTGACGTCTCCATATGAGTGAAAAATTCTCGCGCGGGACGTTAAACAACATATAATCAATCATTTTGTATTCCTTGTAGGAGTTATGAGATTGATCACTTTTTGTTATCTTCATCTTTTCATGGATAAACGTATCATAATAGTTTCTGATAATTTGAATGAATTATGATTAATAGATAAATCATGTAAATCTGCCGAAGTACATGAATTGAACAAAAAGAAAACTAACTGTAAATGCTTTAACAATATATGTGTGTTACGCTGAAACACTTATATAATTCAGATAGAATGCTACACCTGAGAATTTCTATGTGGATGAAAAGGGGAGGATATTTACAATATTCTGAAATCTAAAATTTTCAATCCAATTTTTGTAGAAAGTGATCTGAAGAAAGAAAGTTAAACCCCTGCTATATCGAACCCGCGATATTCACTTCCACGGTCAACACTCTTTTTTTTAACCGGCTGAGTTACTCATCTAGGCAATTAAGTTTAATAGGAATAGACAAATATTGCTGATATTTTTATTTTAATTCATGTTTTAAAAGGAAAGTCAGCCATTATGACGATCGATGTTGTATCCCTCCTTTATAGCTGTAATGCATTCATTCTCTCCTCTAGAAGTTAAACACAGTAATTTGAATCTAATTTAATTACCTATATTAATATTATATATCAATCATTTACAACATTCATGCAAACTTACAAAGGGCATCCACTCCCTCAATATTGTCTATCAATCAAGCATTCACTCAAACAAGATAAAGTAGTGTAAATAAATAAATTATGCAACCTAAGCTTTACACTAACCTGCTATATAAATCTTGATCCTTAATATCAACTTTGAAAATAAACTGCTGCGGCAAACTTTAAGCAAAAACTCGCCTACATCTTTGCCATGAAAATAATACCTGTCCTCAATAGAAATCTCCTTCCTAAAAAAATTATGCAACCAGTCTAAAGTAATCAATTCATAAATAGTAACATAATTATCCTCAAGAAGAAAAACCTGTCATATATTTAATAAGACAAACACAATCCTAGTTAGAAATGATTTCAATTAGATAAAACTTTATTCCCATATTGTATTTCAGACTCGGTAAATAAATAAATTGAAGTAAAGCAATTTATTTTCATCTTTAATAAATGAAATTCATAAACTAAATTATTTAAAACATGAAAATTTTTCACTATATTACATACTCCCCCGTGTTGAATAATGACGTCTTGATATTCACATTTTAACTGCAGAACTATTTTTTTGATAGAATTTCAAGTATGGTTCTGCCTGAAACTTTGAAAGTAAAGAAGTGAGTAAAACAAATTATCCATATAAAAATTTTCCTTTCCAAGTAGATGGTACAAATGTTGCAGACTTATTCAGCAGGTCGTCAGTTTGATACATTCAGCATAGCGAACAGGTAATTTTTGCTGCCTTGTAGATCTCCTTTAAGAAATTTCTTAGGTCTGTTCAGCTTCCGTTTGAGATGGTGCTGCATCTGAAATTTCTTTCTGTGCCAGCCCTCTATCAATAGTGCTAGTGTTCTGAAATTAAATATCGTTAGTCTTCTGAGCAATCTCAGAATCATCAACAATCTCTGGACTGCTGTCTTCTTGCTCTACCTGACTAACTACAAAACCCCACGAAGAATAAGCTTCATGTTCACCCTCCCTTCTTCTTGGCGAGTATTATTCGGTTCTTCACAATTTTTTTTTTGTGCTATAGGCTGAAACCTTGATTTCCTTGGAGCTGGTGTTGGTGGTGCATCATGAAGAAAACCCACTGGAAATAAAAGGTTTTGATGTAAGATACGAGTACGTCCTTCACCGTGTTCTCGTTTGACAATAAAAACAGAAATATCACCATTTGGCTGTCCAAAAACTTCAAGTTTCCTGCTCCCATCTATCTGCCAACTTATGCTTACTATCAAAAGCAAGTATTTTAAAAAGTACTCGACCTCCAACCTTTACCATTCGACCTCTCACTTTGGTGTTGTAGGCGTCTTTCTGCTTAGTATTTGCTTTGTCGGATGCTTCTACTGCTAGTCATTGGACATGTTCTAGTTGTTGAAAATTTGTCACCGTTATTTTTGTATCATGCTATTTATAGAAATATTGTCGGGCTCAGAAATTTCGCATGAAAATACATCACAACATTCTAATGACGTCAGTATTTACAATTAGGGTCTGCGATCAGTGAATATTGTAAACATTGCTCAAAAACATCCTCCCTTGCGGAAATTCCAGTTGCCATAAGAGAAAACGTTATACAATCTTACAAAACAGAAAAAACAAAGCAGAACTTGGAAGGTTGTTTGGTATACCCAGGGCAGCTCGAAAGTATAATAAAAATAAAATGAATTTCGTGGAAGTGAAGACATCTGCCTGGACGGAGGCCAAAGTTCACTGTGCGCGACGAAGTCCAACGTTCGAGGATAATAAAAAGTAAGAGAAGAGGGACATTGGATATTACCAATGAAATTAACGAAGAATAGCAATCTACATTTTTCAAAGACTGTCAGGAGAAAATTATTTCAAATGGGTACAACAGACGGGTACAGAAAAAGATGGTCCGAGTGTGTAACAGGAAAAAAAACAACCGAGTGTCATGGTGTAGAGTGAGAAAATACTGGAGAGTTGAACATCATTGGAAGAACTGGATATTTAGTGACGAGTGTCAGGTAGATATTGGTTGCAATAACCGCATTTATATTTGGAAAAAGACGAAGTTGACAAACCCCATCTTATGTGTTGCGCCACCGAAGAGGAAACTGTCCATAATATGATATCCATGGGATGTGTTTGCTACGAAGGAGTTGGAACATTGACCAGTATTAATGGTAATATTAACTCTCAGAAATATATTGAAATATTAGAAAACAATGTATGGCCCGTTATTACCAGACATTTTCCACATGGAGATTTGGTGTTTCAAGATGACAATGCTCCCGTCCATAGATCACATTTACTCAGCACCTACATGGAAGAAAATGATATAAACACTACATCATGACCAGCTCAGCCTCCCGATATCAATATCATTGAAAATATGTGGGGAAAACTTAATAGACACTTGCAGTCTATCAAAAACTCCATCAATTCACGAGATCAGTTGATAACAGAAATAACACGTTTTTGGCAAAACCTTTCGGTAAATTATATCCGTCAATTATATTCGACCATTTCAACACGGCTATAAAATGTCGTCAGAATTAAGGCTGTCACATTTACAAAATTTTGTAAACGTTTAAACGAAGCATTGTAAACGAAACGTTACCGTTTAAACGAAGTGTAGTATAATTTAATAAAATAAAATACGCACAGAATTTTAAGACCCATTAATGACCATTATGTTTGTTTCAGTTTTCATCGTTGTATGGACGATGCAGAGATTGTCACCGGACGTTCCGGAGTATAAATATAAGACAGAATAAAATACACGAACATAAATATCCGGATAGCATTTAAATTGAATTCAATTTTATTCACACTGTACAACATTTGCACAATACAGATCACAAATTCACAATAAACTTCATTTTTCAAATTTTCATTTCAGTGATTTCACATTAGATTGTCCAGAGAGGGCACAGCTGGTGCCGCGGCTTCTTCTGTCGGTTCGGTTTTAACATGGACTTCACGTGCAGCCGGTGCAGGCGGAGTAGCGCAATTCACTTTATGTTTTAATCTTTTGTTCAAAAAGATCAGTTTGTCCACGTTCTCAGCGTCAAGGGAGGAGCGCAGTTTTGTAACAGTTCCACCCGCTGTAGAAAAGACGCGCTCAGAGGCAACGGACGTTGCCGGTGTGCATAGCAAATCCTTTGCGAGACTTGCTAATTTTGGAAAATTAATACGACTGGTTTTCCACCAAGTGAATGGATTGGTATTTGTCGGCGCACTTTTTTCAGATAGATATAATTCGATCTCTTCATCTGAAGTGGAAGGGGTAATTATTTTGCAATCTCCGGTGTCAAAATATGATCCTAACAGGAAGGATATATCATCCTGAGAAAGTTTACTTCTCTTGCATTCGGGCTCATTCTCGCCTTCCTTGATGTCTGCTTCTTGTGTTTTGTTTTCGTTATTAACACTACATGCATCAATTTTCTGTCCATCGTCTTTTTGTTTTAAGATTTTATTTATCGTATCTCGAACAACATTGCGTTGCTCTTCATTGAGGAACGGAAGCGAGCGGTAACGCGGATCCAAGAATGTGCAGTGCATTGGAATACTCTGACACATTTCTGGTTTGTCCATATTGAACCTTTTGCGCAAATCGGTTTGCACCTTCTGTTTGAATGTTGCGACTGCAACACAGTCACTGTCGTTTGAAGTAAGATGATGATTTACTAAGCTATATAAAATTGGGTAGACGCCACTGACGGTCGGATACTCCTTGCTGCACATGACACGAGTAGCCATGTACAAAGGCTTCAGAACAGGTATCATGCCTTCAAGTACTCGCCAGTGATCGTCATTCAGATCTAATGTACGCGCATCATTGGGTTTTGTTATACTAGCATCGTGAAGCACGGCATAAATAGCCAGCCTTTGTTGTTTGAGTCTCTCAAACATGTCGAACGTGCTGTTCCACCGAGTGGCCACATCAATGATTAAATTGTTTTCAGGTAGATTCATCTGTTTTTGTCTTGTATGTAGTTCATTTGTAGCTAGCACTGATTTTCTGAAGTGTGCAACTAATTTTTTTGCCGCCCCTATTGTTCGCGAAACAGAATTTACAGAATCAAACACACCTCTAATCGAAAGTTGTAAAGTGTGCGCAAAACAACGAATGTGTTTCCATTTCAGGTGCTCAACACACGAGACCATGTTGGACGTGTTATCAATAACGATTCCTATAACTTTCTCGTCAGTAATGCCAAATTCCTGTGTTATTGCTTTTATTTCGTTAGCTGTCTTCTCACCGGTATGTCTGTCGGTGACTTTTCTGGTGGCCAAAACTGTATTTTGAAAGTTCCAGTCATCATCAATAAAATGGGCAGTTTCTGTAATGTATGCCTCAGTGGCCAGGCTTGTCCATTGATCTGATGTCAGCGCTACGGCAGACACGTTTTTTAAATTTTCTTTCAGTTTCTGTACATCCTCGTCATATAGTAAAGATACGTAGTTTGAAATAGTTGCTTTTACAGGGATTTTATAATGCGGATTGGGTTCATTACAGAAATCTTTGAATCCCTCGCCACTAACAATACTTAGTGGTCGTAAATCATGCGCGCACATCAGTGCTAATTTCTGGGTACACTTTTGATATTTTTCTCTTGAAAATATCGGCGTTCTATAAGCTGTAATTGCTGTTTGCGTCAATGTTGCGGAAGACCCCGGCTTGTGACTTTTATCAGATGCATCAATACTTGTAGACTTGTGTTTGAACTTGATGTGATTGGTCATTGTCCCTGTACTCCCTCCGGCATAAGTAAGCTCCGTAGCACATAAATTGCATTTCACTTTTTTCTTTCCCGCTACTTCCAACTCCGTAAAATAATTCCATACACCAGAACGTTTCTGTTTTTCGGCCATTCTAATTTTGAGAGTTGCGAGTCTTGCGACAGATGATAATACAAATAAAGTTTAAGAATACCTGTTTGAAAGCAATCGACAATTTTATGACGTATTGAATCTCATCCATTCACTTAATTTCATTCAGCAACTTTCTTCAATGAAAAAAAAAAAGACACATGCCAAAGATGCCATGCAAGTGACACGTAAATATTCATACAGATTTTAAATTTGAACGTTTTTCCAGATTTGTATCCATACATTTAGATATCTTATTAGGAATTTTCTGGAAAGGGGGGGGGGGGGCTATAATTGCCGTCAAAACCGTTAATAAATGTTTATTAAAAACAATAAAGCACATTTTGCAAGATGATCAAAGAGCAGCACAGTAATGCAATACAAGCCAGAAACATATAGTAAGAGATTCTGAGACCCTTTCAGTTTACTAATTAAATATGACGGGGAAAAATTGTTCACCGTTCCTATAGACTATAGTCAAACTTTTATAAATTCATTACTTCCCCTCGCAATTTGTTTAATAAGTTTATTCACTTGAAATAATTATTCAAATAATTTAGATTGTAATTTGAACCCTGAAAGATTTGTGCCACATATATAAGACATCGTTTAAACGTTTAGGGATTTTGTAAACGTTTGCAGCCCAAACACGAAACGTTACCGGGTACACGTGACAGCCTTAGTCAGAATGAAAGGTCATCTCACAATATATTAAGGTCAGACAACCAATATTAACGTTTTATTGAGTAATTAAAGTAAACAAACCGCCGCTATTTTGGCGTCAACGACGAATACTTATGTCCAATGACTGTAGCTCGTATGCTTTTTATTCCCCTACTGGCTTTGCCAAAGGGGACTATTAGTTTACCCTCGGTCTGTCTGTCCGTCCGTTTGTCATTTCGCTTGAGGTTTTCCGGACTTTTCTCATTATGCAGAGCTTCAGTTACAGTTGATGCATGAGCAATGTGTTGGTTGGTTGTGTAACGTCCCGCTCTAGAATTTTTCTCTCATATGGAGACGTCATCACTGTTGGTGAAGGGTTGTAAAATTTATGCTAGGCGCTTACGGCATTTGAGCAGGGAGGGATCTCTATCGTGCCACACCTGCTGTGGCACGGGATCTGGGGTTTTGTGGTAAGATTGTCTCCTACACTGTTGTGTGTTTTAATGTAATTGAAAATAATAGGACTTCAACGTAGATATATAATTTACTACACCACTGAATATTATTTGTAGCTGTAATGCATTTTTCTCTCCTCTAGAAGTTAAACACATTAATTAAAATTATTCACAGTATTTATGCAATTTACAAAGATCATTCACTCTCTCATATTGTCTATCATTCAAGCATTCACTCAGACAAGATGAAGTAGTGAAAATAAAGAAATTATGCAACCTAAACTTTACATTAACTTGCTATATAAAATAAATCTTGATCCTCAATATCAACCATTTCGAAAACAAATTTTTGTGGAAAACGTCTGAAAACAAAAACCAATCTACATCACTTGGGCATGAAAACAAGAATAACGGTTCTCAACAGAAATTCTCCTCCTAAAACATGCGACCAGTCTAAAGTAACCAGTCTATAAAAAAGTAACTTAATTATGCTAAAGAAGAAAATCCTGTCTTATATGGAGAGCAGTAAACTTCAATGGTGATAAAATTACAAGACAAACACAATCATTGTTAGAAATAATTTCAATCAGGTAAATCTTTTTATTCTCATACTGTATTTCGGACTCCGCAAATAAATAAATTGAAATTTTAATAAATGAAATTCTTGAGATAAAATATCTAAAACATGTATTATTTTGCTCTATTACATAAGTATATTTAAAAATTGGTGTCTTTGAATTCAAGTTCGGTTGAGAGCTAATGCATTCAATTTGTTAAAAATTTCAGTATTGATGTGTTTTCTATTTTTTTAATAGGTGTTTTAAAAACCATACATGTAGAAAATGAGCTGTAGAGTCCCAGAATCTCTTTAAGAGATAATCTTTCAGAATGCATATTAGTTGACTCACGTATGAGTGACCATTTATCAGAGAAAATTTTAGGAATTTGACATTGGCCCTCTTATAAGCTGAATGATTTTTTTTTTATCAGATTGTCGTTCAACGTAAGTGGATCGCTACACCGAAAAAACAAAATTATTTAATGGCACTTATCGTACAGTATCTCATATTAAGTATTATTTCACCATTGAATGATTGATACAAGCTCTCAATTATGTCCCCGAAGACATAGTGTTGGAAACATGTTTTTTTTTCCCCTACGTTTCCTATTTATTCTTCTTTAGTGCTGAATTTGTCCACACGATTTTATGAAAGTTTCAACATATCCAATTCAAACTTTGTGGACTGATAGGAGGTCATGAGGAGGGGTGTCAATGCTTTTCAATATGCCCCCAAATTCAAAATAGCTGCCAAAAAGTGAAGGTTTTGGGATTTCAACCACATTTTATTTCTAGGTTAACTTGATGACCCCCGAATTCATTTCCAGCATCATTTTTTTTGTACCGCCATTTTCAAAATGGATAGCTTATACAGAGTATTTCGAAAGTGATAAAATCTCTACGACATTTGGTTTCTGTATTACTAAGTTCATTTCTAGCATCAGTATTTTTATCAAATGTTTCAAAATGACTGCCAAAAAATCAAGTTTGTCGGATGTCAACCAAATTTAATTTCTAGGGACAAGACCATATATTTCATACCATGATCTTTGACCTAGTGGCCTTGGAGTTTGTCCTAAATTTCAAAACTTTCACCAAAACTTTTAACATTGCTCATAACTTTAAATGGGGAATGGCATATCTTTCATGTTTCATGCATGCATTCCTTGAGACAAGAAAAAAAACCTTTCTTTTAGTATCAATATTTTTTACCTTGTAACTTTGACCTTGGATATTGACCTACTTTTAAGAAAAATTATGCTAGGCAATATCTTCTGAACTGTCTAAGGTAGGGTTTTTATATTTTGTAGATAAATTCCTTATGGCAATGCCGTACATTGTATTATAGCTAAATCATGACCCTTTGAGACTAGGTTTGGGGCCACAGTATGACCTAAAAAAAATTCATGGCATTAAAGATTTGTTTTTAAATCTTAAAAATATAACAGCATGGTCAGGGTGACACACTCTCTCTCTCATTAATGAGGACATTTCGTCGCCCAATTTTTCCTAATATAGTATCTTTCACATGCTGTAGGTCATTTTAAAGATTGTGAGGACAACATTTTTGTCCTCATAGTGCAGCTCCGTCCTCAGAACTTCTGTCAAATAGTAAAAAAATTTCCTCACTTCACACGCTTTACTGCCCCGCCCCCTCTCCCTCTCTACCCAACCCAAACCTATGAATGGTGCATTACCTAGAACTTAACAAATACACAGTTACAGGGATAGAATCTAGAACATGTTAGCTTTCCATAGAAGACGTCCTCAAAATTTCTAGAAGAGAATACACATATACGTTATTTTAAAGGCAAGAAAGTACCACGTTAGATATAGCTATAGAAACACCTATAAAAGTTTATCTAATACTCTCTTTCGAATTATGAAAATAATGGTTTTGAGGGAGAATATAATTAGTAAGGACATGTCTCCTCACTTTAAAAACTAATATTTTGTATCTATAGGCCAACATCTTTCACATGCTAATTTGATTTTTGTCTTCATAGTACACTTCTGTGCTCACAACTTCCGTCAAAGTGTGAAAACTGTCTTCGCTTTTCTGACCTTCTTTTACAAACCGGAACTATCATCTTATTGGGTTTTTTAAATTGTATAGTTAGTGGAACATCCGGTTTTACGTACCATTTCATTTTTCATAATATAATAAGTATCGAACGAATTCTGCGACTCGTTGAGTACTTTGAAAATGATGTTCAACAGAATGAAAAGCTTTATATCCTATTGGTATCTACAATATTTACTTGCAACATCTGTATATATGCTGGAGCCATTAGAAAGAAGAATATTCAGTATCCTTTCCTTGCTTTATTTTACTGCATTGGGCCAACACTGTAAAATTTTAACTCTAATATGCATGTACGGTGTGACCGTAGGACCGAGCGAAGCATAAAATGGTCATTGGTGTCTTCCAAGTGATAATCATAATCAAGTACGGTACATTAAAGATAGAAATATCCATTTTTCTTGAAAGTATATTGACCTTGCACTAAACGCCCATCCAAATATTAAAGCAGTTTCAAGTTTACAATTTTAATTATTTACTTTATTGTTTTAATCTAATTATTAAAATAAAAATATTAATCATTTTGAACAAATTGAGTGCTTCAATTACAATTTGCACGTCAGAGTCTTGTATCTTTGGCATTCATGAATAGCTGTGGAAGCAATTGGCGGTACCCATATGGAAATACAAAATTTTCAGTGAACATATATAGAGATTACCTCTATTCTTTTCCTGATTTGATTTTTTTTAATTGGACATATTTTATTTTGTGTGTGTATATATATATATATATATACACACACATACACACATAAAGGGATTGGTTACAAGTTCTTTCAACTTGGACATACCTTTCCCATATACAGTAAATGTGTTGTTCAAGTACAAGTAAAGACTGTCACGCCACACGCAAATATCAGCAAAATAAATAGTGGAAAATGATAAAAGTTAACATAGCATATAAAGTATAGAATGAGTTAGATATAGTATTTGAGTTTTTAATGAACTTATGAATTGCCTTAACTATCAGAGATACCTCTGACAACTTAATGTACATACAAAGATATTATAAATATTAATTATGAATTCAATCAAAATGTGTTCACGTTTTTTTTTCTTTTACTTATGTGTTACCTTTAGAGCCTTTCTTCATTTTACTTATGTGTTACCTTTAGAGCCTTGCTTCATGGACAGGCCTTCAGCCAGTATGAGCTCCACTCGGCATTAATTTAATGAATACAGATGAAATTTTATGCAAAAAAATTAGATTAGAGATATCTAACTTGCTCAATTCTGATTCTCAATGATAGAATGACCATAATTACAGCAAATGCATTGATGTTCATGTAATTTCTTTTGAAAATGTGTTTAATTACTGGTGGTCAGATATAACTTGGTTGGTGAGCATCTGACTGGAGATCATTATTTGTACACATATATTTGATTAGTACATGAAATTTGTATTAATTTATCAAATAAAGTTGTGTCCATTTTCCCACAATTCTAAATATACACCTAAGACATCAAGACTGCAGAGATTAAATGTATAGAATCATCCTTAACTGAAATATTAGATTGTGTTTTGATTGTTGTGCTGGCAATGTTTATGTATACCAGCTATGTCTTTTTACCAGGCCATGCCAGAATGTTTATGTATTTCGTTAACACTTACATATTGGGAGGTAATCAGCCTGATGTTACTGTTAAAGGAACATAAGTATTGTAAACCTAAGAAGAGATTGTAAACTGAAGACTTACAAAAAGGGTGCTATCGCAACAATAACAATGAGTACAATTCTAGGAGTGGAGGTGTGCTACCTATTTGACACTGAAATCTTCACACTTAATGCTATATAGGATGTATAGTTACCAAAGATTTCCTTGTGCAGTGATTTTTAAAAATCAGAATTCAAGACAGTCAAGATGATGATTTTTTAAAAAGGAAACGAAAAACATATTCCAGTAACTGTAGCAGAAGTTGTTAACTGTGTTCATATGTTATACATGTACATACAGTTCAGCTCACAGGCAATTATTTCGCTTGGGTTATATTGCTTGGGTTTGAATTTACTATTAAATGAGTACTCTTTTAAAAGTAACTTTGAACCCAAGTGATATAATTGCCTTCTGCTCAGCTGTTAATTATGTACCCATGCACACAGTAGAGTACATGTATTACAGGTTTCAGTAATATCATTCACATACAATTTTATATTTCCTAGAGGATTTTTAAACGTGCTGAATTAAAAATGTATGCTTATAATGCTATGTTGTCTGACTGTCTATCAACATAGATGTTAGTTCTTCTCCTGTGTAACTATAGCAGATTCCAGTGTTGTAATGGTGGTCTATGATGGATATTATCTCATAGTTTAACATTTGGATTTTGGACATGGGGTCTAACCCTTGTAGTGGGAAAAATGTTAAATTGTTGTTCATACTTCTCCTTGGTTTCAGTGTTAAAATGTAGGCATATTATGTGTTATAATGCAGGCATATTATGTGTTATAATGCAGGCATATTATGTGTTATAATGTAGGCATATTTTGTGTTATAATGTAGGCATATTATGTGTTATAATGCAGGCATATTATGTGTTATAATGTAGGCATATTATGCACACAGGCACCTTCAAGGTTTAGAACCAGATTCCCTTAGATCCAAATGTATATTTAAAGGGGCATGGACATGATTTGAGTTGAAAATTTTCAAATTTTATTTTTCTATTTTTAATGTATACAATGCTTAACTAACCAAGATATTTCTAATGGTCAGCAAACATTTGAATGTCATTTGTCAAGTTACAAAAGATATACAGAGCTAACAAACATTTGTAAACAATGATCGTGGCATGTTTTTGTTTACAAACCATAGGTTATAAATACTTGTAAAAGTTTCACTTAAAGCAGATTTTTTCAATTTACAAGTTAATTCTGAACACATTTAAACAGTTTTTAGTATTTGTCACATTTCATTTTTGTTTTAAACACACATATTTTCTATTAATCAATCCATATGTAAACAAAAACATGGAACATGCATTTGTTCACATAACAAAAATTGCTGTATCTCACTTGTTTACTCAACAACTAACACTCAAATTTTGGTTGACCATTAGAAATACCTTAGTTAAGCATTGTAAACATTAAAAATGAGAAAATAAAATTTGAAAATTTTTTTCAGTTCAAACTGTGTCCATGCCACATTAATTCAGTAAACCTGTGTAAATTAAGAGTTTAAGGATATGCTGGATGTTGTGACCAAAACAAAAAATAAACTAGTCAATTATTTTTTTTCATGAAGCAACATCAGGATGCCTTCTACAATATATATATAAATTTTGTGGCTACTTTCAAAAGATGCAAGGGAGGTAATAAGCCTTGAATTTTGAATCCCCCCGCCCACCCCCCTTGAATTTTCCAAAATCATTCCAATTTTTGATAATAAAAAAAAATAATAATAATAATAGTAATTTGATTGAATTTCTATATATTTTTCTTTTGCAGTAATCTTCAGAATATAGAATAAATAATATTACCATGCTTAAACATAAGTACATTATAAGAAATGGGGAAAATTTCATAACTTGGGGTGAAAATTGGTACTCAAAAACAGTATAGTCCAGATACTAAATGAAGGGATGCTCAAAAACCAGATGATAACTTCTTTGCAAACACTGCAATGAAAAGCTATTTATATACCTAACTTCCTGTAGAAATGTGAAGTGATGAAGCTAATCTTGATTTTGATGAAGGCATCTTTGTAATTATACATTAATTTGTCCACTTGTATATTTATTTGTGACAAGTGATTCCACTTAGTCACTTCTTCAACCTTCAAGCATAAAATCTTTAGACATATGGTAGTTTTCAGATGATTGACAGTAACATCAATAATAATATTGAATTATATTTTAAAAGTTTGACCTTTTTGCATTTATAGGTCTTTAGATGGAATAAGAAAACAATACTTTTATGTATTGAAATCATGATTATATAATCATTTCCTCAGATACATGTTCATGTGGACTGACTTTCTCCCTCTCTCTCATTTAAGTGATATGTGGGAGGGAGGTGTTTGGAGTTTAATGCTCATTTGATTTCAAGATCATAATTAACATATATAATATCAAACTTACCGTGGCGGATAATACTGTATAGCAGTTTTTTTTAGTGGGTTGCTAACTTTGGCTTATTTTAGCAGTTTGACAGAAGTCTGCTAAAATTTTAATCGCTAGATTTATACCCTTAAGTATAGTACTGAATGCAAGAAAGATGACTTTGATCATTCGCAGTGGCTTTACTGAGGCAGGGATTACAAACTTGCTGAAAATTTATCTCAAAGGTTAGCTTTGCCTGTCAACACTTACAGAAAATTGATGCCACATTAAAACACTATTGATGATATTAGGGTTACTCAAGATCTGAACTTCTTTTGATTTTGAATTAAAAAATCATTATAATTTCTTGTATTCTCCTATTAATGAGGTAAAAATCAGGTACTGTATGAAATGTTTTGAAAATCTGTGTCTTCCCAAAACAAAATATCGCCAAAATTATTGGCATACCTGTGACCAGGCAAAACGTCAAATTTTACACCTGCCATATGGTACATGTAAAAAATAATGACTTATATAATATCAAAGAAATATGTCATTTGACAAGAATTTGACCAGTAGATTTACACATGTATAGCTTAACACTTGGTAGCAGTATTAAATTATGACAAAACAAAATAATGATGACATTTTTTCTACAATACAACTATAGACCTATACATCATAATGTAATTTTTATTGTAATGTCATATAGTGTGAGAGGGGGGGGGGGGTCAAAGAGACTGGGGGTCCAAACGTCGGGTGCCTGTGATCATAACCTATGTAGGGGTATCTGAATTTTTTTAATTGCAAGGATGAAAAACTTAATTATATTTGAATGCAGTGCTTTATATTCAAGGAAGATATGGGATATCAGGTTTAAAAGTTGCAATATTGAATTAGCGTTCATCAAACTTAACCTAATTACCCATGAAGGATAAATTCTGGTAAGAGCAATTTAAACTCTGACCAGAGACAGAAATATCTGTGTTCTCAATTGTTTTGTTTTTTGTTAGCCCTTGTACATGTACACAGAATCAGTAATTTGTGCCATACAGAAATTTTGATTGAAATACTTATTGCTCCAGTGGTATGTTTAGATGTTGTTAATATATTGGTTGTATTTCCTCATTTTACTAGGGGCTAGTATGTATTAGGAAGAAAGAATAAATGTCCTAGTTTTAAGTCCTAGCATCTAAATTTGGTCCAGTTATTTTTAATTGAACTCCATTTTTTCTTGTATTAAATGTTTATGTTACGGAAGTACATTTTCTTGTATTATTTGTTTATAATGTTACAGAAGTACATGTACCAATGATTGTTACATATTTCAAGAGCCAGAGGGTCAGTTGCTTGCCAATAAAAAATTTGAACCTCAAATTTATTTTCTCTCTGTCAAAAGAGATTTGCAGTTATGCCAGTAATGAGTACACAATTTATCTAAAGTGACAAATGTAGTTAATTAAGATGGTTGCATTTTGTTTAACGATTTGTCATCAAAATTTTAGTTACTACTAGTCTGCAGCAAAATGTCAGACTAACCAATCACATTCAAATAGAACTGTCTGATATTTCAAGCTGATCAAACAACAAGCAACAAGTACTATTCATTTTAATATCAGCCATTTTTTAAGTAATCTCCCTGTCTCTCTTTTCCAGAATGAAAAGGGGGTGCAACTCGTGTAACCCAGGTGAATGTTTATGATGTCAAATGTCGACAGAAAGATGTGCTCATGAGAAATAATTAATGTGCATTACCCAAGTCCAAGTGGAAGGCCTTCTCCAAACAGTTTCTTAATCCTCACAGTTCACTTAAAATATGCAGTTCCTTGACCATCAACAAGCCTTATTAGTATGCATGTCTCATTTGCAGAAGAGCATTCTTGGCAGTTTCACAGTTTGTTGGCAGTGATTTTGGTTCCAAAAAAAAAAAATTAAATTGGATACTTCTACAAGCCATCATCTATGAATATTCATTTGAACTGCTTAAAAAACTGCTAAGGAACTGCTTACTTTAACCTTTGACCCTATTCTCTGTGCCATATATGGAATACCAAAACTGCTTATTTTTATTCACTGTGCCATATATGGAATACAAACTGCTAGAAAACTGCTTATTTTTGTCAAAGTCCAAAACATTTATTACTAAACTGCATATGAAACTGCTTACAATTAACATTCACAATTAACAAAACAGAAACATGAATAAGAATTAATTTCTTGAGATGAATTATAGTAAAAGTTCAAGTGATTTATTTGAAACAAACTAGAACAACTATATGAAACTAACTACTATCAATCTTTACTTAACAAGCTATAGGTAACAAACCACTAACCAATTACTAGAACATTGTGTACTGGTGATATCAAATTCCTAATAAATCATCATAGGTAATTAACAAGCTCCTAACAAAAATAATATTGAAATGGATCAGTTACATTGTGAAAAATGATAAATCTTGAGTTTGCACATGAAGAATTCACATATATGATCATAGTAAATCCTTTGAATCTTTCACATGCTAGATATTTGGTTACAATATATCACAGTTTCCTCTGCGTCAACTCCACTGTCAGCTACATCCGTAATTGTCATGATACACTGCAAAATTTTACACTTCAGAGCACCTGTGCACAGAAATACACATAGCTGATTCTATAGATTAATTTGACCAAAAATTGTTCCTCGATATTTTGAAAATTACTCATCATAGAAAATGTATTCACAATGACTGCATGCATCTGACCATATCTGTACTCCAACAAGTTGAAGCCTTGGTTAACGTTCCTTATATACCTCCTTGTTTTATAAGTGGTGCAAATTAAGTCAAAAGTATCTTGCCATGAATCTCTAGCATGCTGTAGTAGGTAGAGGTATAGTTAGAGTGGTGACTGCCTTTGTCACGATCGATGTCTACATGGCTTTGAGAAAATAAAAGAAAAAAAGTATAGAAAAGAATTGTGTCCACATGTAAATATATCACATACTTTTAATATGCATGCAGTCGGGATGGAAAAATGGCGCTCGGACAGATAGGTCGTGTTTTCGTCTAGAGAGAGCTCTGGGTCGAAGGACGGACTCACAAATTTGATAGTGCCCATGGACCGTTATGTGAGCAAGTTCGTCAGTTTTCTTGCGGAAGGTCGGTGGTCTCTTCCCAGGTACATTGTATCTGGGTTCTCTCCTCCACCAACAAAAACTGGACGCCACCAGATAACTGAAAAATTGTTGAGTGTGGCGGAAAGCAATAAATAATCAAATAATCAATCAAAACGTATCTTTTTAGGCTAGCTTTTAATTTGTGATTGTTTTACTCAAATGGATTACTTTACTAAAAAAAAAACCCAAAACCGCTGTAGTTTAGTATTATGATCATATCCTTTATTCGTATTTAATTATCCCTAAGGGTTGTTTTAAATTGTTTTATATGTTATTATGCATGATAATCATTTCATTACATAAGGCGCTAAATTTTATTCTATTCACATGTATAACGTATGTTCACATATATTTTATCATATTATCTGTAAAACGCTTTAGAAGACAGAGGTCAATAGAGCGCTATATAAATCTATTGAATTACAATTGCAATTACGACCTTTTGGATGATGCCCTAAGAAATGTTAAAGCATTAAGTGCTTTTCATTTTTTTTTTTATTTAAGGTAAAGGACAGTCACACTGACTGATTCTGAGTCTCGTTGAATTAAATGAACTTTCTGCTTAAAAATAAGTATACATTATACTATATGTGAATTTTACTAAACTGGGTTGGTGGTTTTTTTGTTTGTTGTTTTTTTTTTTTTTTTTTGAAAAATATTGGAGGGGGCACCCCCCACCCCCCCCCCCCCCCCCCCCCCCCCGGTTCCTACAGCCATGTATGTACATGCGTTTTTGCGGGACTAACGTTTAATGTATTTTTCATGATTTTCCCCAAAATTTGTGTAATTATTATAACTATTTAAGCGGTGATTGAAGTTATTGTTAATATTAGCGTTCGTGTCGTATAATTTCTAGATTTCTAGATATAAATCGAGTGTATTTAAAATTAACTTTAAAATGCAAGAAACATTATAGTTGTCAATTTGTACTAGGTTTGTTTCGGGTTCAATTTATTTCACTTGTATGGAATACGAATAGAGTTTGCAGTCTTTTGTATATTCAAGACTATTTATGCGGATTTCACACAACTAGTAATATATGGAATTTATCTTGAGGTGATAAAGGGAGTTGAGTCAAGAAAAGTGCATGAGAACTCTTTTAAAGTCGTTATCCTCTGTAAAGTTGTTTCTTCTGACGAATTTTGCTTACTATAACAATTAATATATCTTAATTAAAGTATGACGTCATGACTTTACAATTAACTCTTCATCCCAAAGGAATTTACATACAAACTTCATATCGTCAGTCCGATCTAAATAATAACAGAATATAATTTCTTTCGTATCTTCTGCGACCTGATACCTTTGCAGCTTTCGTCAATTTGATTTCTTGGGAGTAAAAGTCGTAATTTTTTCTGAGGCTTCTTTCTTTGCTGTTATGGGAGTCTAGGGTACACACAAAACATTGCTGCATAGGAGTGGATCCTGAGAGTTTTGTCAGGGTCCAAGCTAAAGTTCTTTTGGTCTCTCACTTCAGATTGTGGATTTCAGTACATGCACCTTGCTATTGAAAAAATTGAATTAAGGAATCCAATGTATCATAAAAAACATCTCTTATAGTTCATATCTCCAAATTCATTTATCCAAAGTGTCACTCATTAATGGAGAACTGACTGAGCTATGGCCAATTTTATATCTTGTATTTCAGACAGACTGTATTATGTTGTACCCGGCGGTTAGCCCAATTCAAACTGAAGCGTTCTTGTATTTTTTGGGGGGGGAATTTATTTTAGTATTTTTGTGTGCATTTGTTTTTCTTTATTGGATCACTTTGTTAGATCATTGTACTTCTAGCAACCTCCGTCGACAGTTCAATTCTATCTATAGTATTTCCGTTGCCTCAAATAAATCAAGAAGAATGATTGTAATTCATTTTCTCACTTTATTTTACAAACAAGGTAAGATTTTATAATTCGTCTGCAAACATCGAGGTGGTGTGAAATATAAATTAAAAGCAGGTCGTATCCAAATACATTACTGTCATTAAAAAACATTACATGTAAATAGGAAAAACATAACATCAAGAGGATTCATTGTCCCTTCACAACACCACTTCACACTACTTTAATGAATACTCATTAATAAACTTAATGTCGTGAACAATAAAATGACATTACATGCATTCAAAAAACAAAAACCATAAAAAAAAATCTTAGCACTAACATCATCGCATTGCTGTCTACTGAAAGCAACAAGATACAATAAGTATTTATCAAAAAAACAGACCTGATGCTAATGGAATTATCAAATCATTTCATAATACTGTAAGGGTCGTTCCTACAATAGGAAACGTAGCTACTGTTGATCAATATTCAGTAATGGTCAGGAAGCAGGAGAGATAGAATACGATAAGTACCTATATTATAACCACTAATGGGTACTACACTACATGCCTGTTATTTAAAAAAAAATTAAATAAATACATGCAAGATATCGGACTAAAAACCCAAATAAAGGATATCCGTATTTATATTTATGTCTTTTACTATTGTCAATTCTAATCGGTAATTGAAAGACAATAATTAGATATTAGAATATTTCGGCATTCGCTATGGTAAAAAACTAAATATTCAAATTTTCTACACTTCCTCCGTATGAAAAAAATGGGGGGGGGGGGGGGGGTACTAAATTCATCTCCAAGTACAGACACATATTACAGAAAATGGTGATAGTCAGACAAGGGGGCAGCAAGAACACCATTACCTATAGATTCATCAAGGTGTGCAATTACATCACACCAGGTAACAGATCAACATTCAAAGTAAACTGCAGACATTAGTATGAACTATGCAGAATGATTTTGTAATTGATTGTTGATCAACACAGCCTAATATCAACAAATGTTTTTTATAACAGTCTGAAAATAATGAGGGTTCATGATAAATGTATCAAAAATTAAAACATCATTTAATTCCATGACATCAAATTAAGTCCTTTACTTTCAGGATCATAACCAGAGTTATCGTTCCTTACACTCGCATGTAACTTTTGTCAACGTCTAAAATAAAAATAAGTTATTTCGTGTTAAAATCTGAATATTTATGGCTAATAAAATGAAACTAAGAAATAGAAAATAAGAAAATGAAGGGCAATTGACTTGTTTTTAATTTCCATTACAATGCATACCGACCTAGTACATCTACAAGTATTCGTATTTTAAAAATGTTTCGTGTGTTTTGTGTGTCGTTTTACAAGAATCTTGAAAAACCAGACACATTCACAGAGCTCGGTGTACATGAATGCGAGTGTAAGGAACTCTGTAATTGTAAATGTAACTCTGTATAGAGATTGTAAATAGATAAAAAAAAAAAATGTACACGATAAAATATGTAAAAATAAATATATTCACAACATAGTGAATTGCAATACAAAAAAGAACTTAACTCGTATAGTAAAAATGTTCAAAATTTTGGAAAATACGGTCTTTGAATTTAAAACGAGTGAAGATTCAGCATTTTTAAAGTCACTTTTCTTAATTTTTGCTCTTTTACATTTTGGAACATTTTATTTCACTCTATTAAAATTGCTGAATTTTATTTATTCGTTTATTAACTTTACTCCGATTTAACATTTCACAAAATGACATCCTTTTAAACAAAAGTAGCAATATTAGGACACCATTCGCTGCTTTTTTGTAAATAGCAAGGTATCGTAGTACCCTCGTTTTCAAAAGTATACAGATATGGCCTCACAATCGACAAGCAATTACATTTATATCTGTTTGTTTATTTATATGAATAAAAACAGTTTTATAAGGTATTTACAAAACATTAACAATTGAGGGAAATCTTAAATTTTTTTTAAGTATCGCGGTATCATAGGACTTCGGCATACAACTAAATCGATTGATACAGACAATTTCACAAAACAATTAAATCGCCATCTTGTGACGTTGTGTTATAAAGAGTATAAGTCTTGGTGTAGTGAGCAACCTTAACTTTCATTGGTATCAAAAGGTAGAAAGAAAATGAAAGGCTAAATAAATAATAAAATGTATGCAGTTATAAATAGCACAGAATGAGATGCTAAGTAACGTATACACACTCACAAACATACTCGTGTGTGTGTGCTAAAAGATTCTATTCAAATTCATGGGAAGCACTTTGTCATTGTTTTCATATTCAGTATATCTACACAGTGTTCTGCAAACTGTTCTTCTGTATGCCATGGATTTAACCTCTGTTACTTTCAAATCCCCAAGGTCGCTGAAGGTGAATATTATGACCTTTTATCCCGTAAGAGTTCTGAATGAACATCATAGGTCCACACGCTGTTGACGGTACACCCTTCGACAGGTTTCCCAGTTTCATAGATTATACCTGACCATGTCCGAGTTTCAGTGATGGAGATTTGGTATCGGTTGCCTTCATTGTCATTTTATGTTTTTAAAGTTACTAGAAAGGACGTTTGTTCTGTCCATATACGAAATAAATTGTACGTAAAGTGCGTTTACGTAGTGGCGATCTTTAAACTCCTAGGTCAAACGAAAACCTGGTATTATAAATAGATCTTGCTATATACACAGTTCATGATATTTAGGAACAATCCACGGAAATACGGCCACGCAACTCCAACCGGGATAACTTCACAACTGCAGAATCGCTGAACTGGCACTCTGGTCCACTTGGTCATTGAACATGAGCTGCAACAAAGAAATAATAAATATTCAAGAACTTGTAACTTCAGATTTCTGGGCAGTCGCACTTCATGCTTCATTTTTGTAACAATAATAACACTGTATTAACACTCACAACAACTGTCAAGTGGAGATGTCTTGTTGATGTACAATGGTTGCTTCTCTTGCTTGGCTACAAGTCTACTGATTCTGCTTTAAGATCAATTCTGTTCAATGCTTGGTTGTCTGGGTTGCTTACAGTACAAAAGCTGGCTTGAAATATATGAAGCTGTTCCTTCATAAAGGAAGATATGGGAGGTCACCTTGGAGTCTGAAAATATCAGTTATCTTTGATATTGCATTACACAGGTTATGAATCTAGCTGTAGTATATATAACCATGCCGAAACTTCTCCATAAATCTTGAAAGAATTGAATTCAAGCAATATGACAAAATATACAATCAGACGCTGGAGAGAAAAAGAGACACGGAGATAACATTTATTGTAGAATACATACACATCTACAGTTATTATTGAAAGGGGTTACGTACTGCAAGAATACAATATGGAAAGGAATAGTGCAATATGGAAAGGGTAAAAGTACTGCAAGAATACAACATGGAAAGAGGTAAAGAACTGCAAGTGATAAAAAATCTGTTTACACCACAAAAGGATACAATGTGCACCTATATGGAAATTTATTGAACTGACCTTAAGATTACACCAGACATTTATCTTTTCCAAGATACTTCAGCATTAAACTATCATATTTTGTTCAGATGTTGAAAACTTGGGGAAAATAGCAGCGTTCGGTGTTAGTAATACACAAGATATCTTAATCTCGGTGTTGTGGTTTTGTTCTAAATACTTGTATACCGTGTAGTGGCGGATCCAGATTTTCAAAAGGGGGGAACATGTGAATGTCAAGTATCGGTAAAAATATTCAGCAATTTGGGTGCCAAATCTGAAGTTTCACTAATGTTATTTTGCAAATTTGTAGCTAAAACAAGGGACTGGTCCCCTCTAAATCCGCCACTGCCGTGCATTTATCTTCCAAAGCAGTCAAGTATGGTTTTGAAGGAATGAAAACCATGATTATTAATTTCTTAATATTATTATTTTAATTTTGATAGACAATTTAATGAAACTTAATGAATTTTCTTCCAAATTCCTCAGATATTAAACTTCTAGGAAAATCTACCCTAATTCCAGTAAATATTCTTGCAGCAGATTATTGGTCCCCTACCGTTCATTGTCGGTCTGTCTGTCAGTCATTTCCAATCAGTTTTCCAGACCTTTCTTCGCATTTTTATGTGGCTTTGTCTTGAATAGTTACAGATAAAGTTTGAGGTTTGTTATGCTTGACCTACTTTGGACTGGATAATCCTCTCGGTAGGGGACTTTGTATTGCCTGCAATACTCTAATAATGCTTGTTTATGTAATTAATTTCAGAAGGGTTGCAAATCTGTAGTTTGGTTGGGGGTTTCGGGAGTTTTATGATTTAATTAATGTATTTCTTCATTTACCAGCATTAGTTATGCAATAGAAGATATATTAATAAACACAAAAATATACTTCGAAACCAAAACTAGTCCATACGTGAATTTTTCCACACCAGAATATAGACTGAATTCTATGATTATGGATTTTGTTCATCACAGGCTCTTTAAACCACCACAGGTTTTGGATGATATTACTTTCAAATCAAGCCGCGAGTTCCCTAAACTCAAATTTACCAACAAAAGAATTGATGCCGTCAACATAAGCAACATTCTTCATGAAAAAATATGTCGTGTATTCCAAAATATTTCAAGTTCCAAGTCTACACCTTGTATTTCCTGCAAATACACTTCCACTATCGCATCCAAACTTTTTAACTGCAAACAAACTTTGTAGTGCCTAGATATACACCATCCTATACTCAATCCACCAACGTTTTCTTGTTCTTCGTCTTCTTTTAACTATAGTCCAGCTGGACATGTCATTAATGGCAATGTTGATATAGTTAAAAATAACGACCACATATACTAAAAGTTCCTAAATTCAGTGAACAGCAGTCTTTCAACTGGCGACAGAATATCAGCAACTGTGTATAATTTCGGTTTTATTAGGTTGTATTTAAATATTGTTTTATTAGGTGGTATTTAAATATTATGACTTGTTTGCAGTGACCTTTTTTGATATCATTTGGTTGGTTGTATATTGTTTAAAAAGAATTATTTCACTTATATGGTGATGTCAACTTTGCCAGTGAAGGGCCGTAAAATTGAAGCCTATGCTCAGCGCTTATGGTCGTTGAGTAGGGAGGGATCTTTGTCTTGATATACCTGCTGTGACACAGGGCCTTGGTTTTTACGGTTTCATCCGAAGGACCGCCCCATTTAGTCGCCTCTTACGACAAGCAAGGGGGTACTGGGGACCTATTCTAACCCGGATACCCACGTTTAACTGAAACCATTTGTGGTGGTTTATAGTAGGGGTGTAAAATTCTGTTTAAGGAATACCCCAAAAAAAAAAAATGTATAAAACCTGACATTTTGTGGGAACTCAATTCACATCATTTTGAACATCTCTTTATTTAACCCCATTTGCAAATCTAACATTAATTGCAGGAAATGGAATCGGCATTATCCTACTCAATGGGGGGGGGGGGGGGGGGGGGGGGGTGGGGGTGAGTAGAGTTTTCTCCAAGATGATTTGGTCCGAACTTTGGAGAGCTTGAATTTCTAGTGAGGAAAATACTACAGCTTGGAGGCACCATATAGCCAGTCTTCCAGGAGGAAAAGGGCCACAGCTAACACTACCAGTTCTATAAATACGTAACTGACACATGTAACTTCCTGACCAAGATTTTCCTCATGTATCTATCAACTGTTTGTAACATAGCTTTGATGAACTATAGTATGATTACTTTTTAGCAGTAATTAAGTAGTCATTATGTAGATAAAATATATCGATAAAGTGTCGCATTGTAACTAAGGACCCAAGGATGGGGTGCTGTTCCCCTTTTTTAATGAAAAGATTTTAAGTAGAAAACTCTTTTACCTTCCCCTGTGTCAAACTCCAGTCAATGTAAATTCTGTTGAAAGGCATTACACACAAAACAGGTAACTCTGCTCTCAGCACCCAGTCTAAATTTCATATCATCTAATTGTGTTTACTGCACTGCGTTCCGAATTCACTGTAAATGAAAAACAAGAGCTCCATGGGTCACATCGCTCATCTGAGTCACCTTGACTTGTATTTAGATATTTTTCCTATATATCTAAATGTAAAGTAAAACCTTAATTCCCTATTGTGGCCCCAGCCTTCCCACATGGGTCATGATTTTTACAAACGTTAATCTGCATTATGTCGGGAAGCTACTATGTAAATTTGAAGTTTTCTGGACCAGTGGTTCTTGAGAAGATTTTCCCTGTATATTAATATGCAAAATATTTTATTCCCCATTTGGCCCCATCCTACCCCATGGCCATGATTTTAACAAACTAGAATCTGCACAATGGCAGAAAGCTTCCATGTAAATTTGAATTTGTCTGGCTCAGTAGTTCTTGAGAAGATGCAAAGGTTATTTCCCTATATATTCATATGTAATACTTTGATTCCCTATTGTGGCTCCACCTTACCCCTGGAGTCCATGACTTTCCCAAACTTGAATCTCCACTACATAAAGGAGCTTCCATGTAAATTTGAAATTGTCCGGCCCAGTGGATTTTAAGTATAAGAAATTCAAATTACTGCACCCATTTTTTATTTTTTTTGGCATTTTTGTGATTATCTCCCATTTCAAGGGGGCACAGCCCTTCATTTCAACAAACCCGAATTACATTTACCAAAGGACTATACCAAATTTGATTGAAATTGGCCAGTTGGTTTTGGAGAAGATTTTTAAAATTGCTATTTGCTATTATCTCCCTTTGGAAAAAGGTGTTGCCCTTCATTTGAACAAACTTGAACCCCCTTAATGCAAAGATTACTTTTGCCAAGTTTGGCTGAAATTGGCCCAGTGGTTCTGGAGAAAATAAAAATATTAAGTTTACAATGACAACAATGATGGACAACGGAAAGTTTTGATCAGAAAAGCTCACGTGACCCTTCTGTACAGGTGAGCTAAAAAGAGAAAATAAAACTGAGTAGAGAAATATTCAGAATATTTTTACAGTACCAACTAGCACTCATGAAATGTACCTGATTTAGTCTTGTCTGTTGTAAATGTTGTCATCTTTGACAATGCAGTTTTCTTTCTTCTGAAGGAGTGCTGTAGAAACTACAACAGAGACAGTCTGCATGTCAGCACTCGTCATTATCAAGATGGAAATATCTATCTAGGATTATTTCCAGATCTAACACTCACTCTACAAGTCAATCATATTGCATCTTAACAAAATTGACATTTTTCCTTGTAAATATTTCTTGCTATTTCTTACTCTAGATGTTCAGTTGCGTATATGGCAGATATAAATGACAGATTCTTATTCTGCTGTACACTAGTTTTAACAAAGTCATTCACTGAAATTGGTGTTTCAATTCAATTCATATTTTATGAATAAGCATTACAACGTAAATCCATACTGATCAAAATACTAATTACAATACCAAGTGTGCGTTTTTACTTTAGTAGAATACCATGTACAATAAGCTTCAACTTTAGGTAAAACATATTTACCGACTCAACAGCACATACAAGCAGTTCTACAAACTCCGTATCAAATAAAGACAAAGAGAGGGGAGAAGGAGGGGGGGGATTGGTGTCTCATAAATCTTTTTGATGATCCTATTTTGCTCACTGGACTGGTTTACACAGCTCTGGTATGTCAACATAGTTTATCAGATATACATCTCACTGCAACCATGCTAGAGGTTGTAAGAGATGGTTTGAAGAAAAGTGTTATCTTTTTAATTATTTGTATTTGATTTATGTAAACAAGTACCCCAGATACATTGTCTTCCCACAATCCTCTACCAAGTAATGCCATGTCTCCTGATGAACTCATTGTCTTCCCACAATCCTCCACCAAGTGATGCCATGTCTCCTAATGAACTCATTTTCTTCCCACAATCCTCCACCAAGTAATGCCAAGTCTTCTGATGAATCCATTGTCTTCCCACAATCCTCCACCAAGTAATGCCAGGTCTTCTGATGAACCCATTGTCTTCCCACAATCCTCCACCAAGTAATGGCAGGTCTTCTGATGAATCCATTGTCTTCCCACAATCCTCCACCAAATGATGCCATGTCTCCTTGTGGACTCGTATCTCTAGAAAAACCTCAATCACAGGTGGCAGGGCCACCAGTGTTTGAGTTTTAAAAGCCCACAATTAATCATAGCTCATCTTACTCAGATTAACAATAATATGTACAGACACTTCATTGGACCAACACAGGATGCTAATCCCTTTCATTCCTATCAAAGATGTGTAAAAATTCATACAGTTTTTACCTAGTGAAATACATGTTTCTATCTAGGATTATTTCCAGATGACCCTCACAAACCTGACACTCTACAAGTCAACCATATTGCATCTTAACAAAATTGATATTTTTCCTAGTATATATTTCTAGCTATTTCTTCCTCTACATGTTCAGTTGCGTACATGGCAGATACAAATGACAGATTCTTAGTCTGCTGTACACTAGTTTAAACAAAGTCATTCACTGAAAATGGTGTTTCAATTCAATTCATATTTTATGAATAAGCATCAATCCATACAGATCAAAATACTAATTACAATACCAAGTGTGCTTTTTTCTTTTAGTAGAAAACCATGTACAATAAGCTTCAACTTTAGGTAAAATATACTAACCGACTCAACAGCACATACAAATTCCGTATCAAATAAAGATGAAGAGAAGGGGGGCATTGCTGCCTCATAAATCTTTTTGATCATCCTCTTTTGGTCACTGGACTGATTTACACAGCTCTGGTATGTCAACATAGTTTATCATATATTATCTCACTGCAACCATGCTAGAGGTTGTAAGAGATGGTTTGAAGAAAAGTGTTCTTTTTTCAATTATTTGTATTTAATATATCCAAGTATGTCATTGGAAAAACAATTTGCAAGGTAACAGACGCTGCAGATCGTAAAATATTACTGTGGTATGCAGAATCAAAATAGACTGTTCAATGACCTGTCTAGAATATGATGAATAGTTAATGGACAGTCCTGGCATTTCACTTCGTTATATGGATTATTTTACTTGTGTCAAAGAAATCTCAATACATTTAGTTCTAAATATTTTAGATCAGTACATGGAATTTCAAAATGTACAATATCATACTGAGGTGCAATTATGACCGTTTTGGGGTTGCCATGGATACCTTCGGTGTAATATATTGTTCGCTCATTTCGAAGTTACGTACCCCAGATACATTGTGTTCCCACAATCCTCCACCAAGTAATACCATGTGTCCCTATGAACTCATTGTCTTCCCACAATCCTCCACCAAGTAATGCCATGTCTCCTGATGAACTCGTCTTCCCACAATCCTCCACCAAGTAATGCCATGTCTCCTGATGAACTCGCCTTCCCACAATCCTCCACCAAGTAATACCATGTGTCCCTATGAACTCATTGTCTTCCCACAATCCTCCATCAAGTAATGCCATGTCTCCTGATGAACTCGTCTTCCCACAATCCTTCACCAAGTAATGCCAGGTTTCCCGATGAACTCATGGTCTTCCCACAATTCTCCACCAAATAATGCCATGTCTCCTGATGAACTCGTCTTCCCACAATCCTTCACCAAGTAATGCCAGGTCTCCCGATGAACCCATTGTCTTCACACAATCCTCCACCAAGTAATGCCATGTCTCCTGGTGGACTCCAATCTCTAGAAAAACCTCAATCACAGGTGGTAGGGCCACCAGTGTTGGAACTCTAAAAGCCCACAATTAATCAAAGCTCATCTCAATCAGAGTAACAATAATATGTGCAGACACTTCAATGGACCCATAAGGATGCTAATCCCTTTCATTCCTATCAAAGATGTGTCAAATTCATATATGTTTTACCTGCACTGTTCCTTCAGTGATAGTTTTTAAATATCAAATAGGGAGGAGGAGTAGAGTTGACAAGACATGCATGGTTTGAATTCTAAAAAACACTGAGACTTATAATCTGGAACTCAAAACAAATGGTATCACAAACTTTTCTTAATAGTATCCAAAAAAATTTTCACAGTTATGGCACTAACTATATTTCCCCTATGCACTGTGTCATTCATATTGATGAATTACTAAGTCTTGAAATTCTCAAGAAAAAAACCACATTCTTAGTTTGAAAATTCTCAAAAAAAATCATCTAAATCTTGATAAATCGATAAATCAATTTACAAACTTTGATCATAAACTATTTAAAAGCCTAATATCTTGGAAAAACTCCCTCCTTACTTATGTTCGTCCTCTGCACCTAGTTATGAAATTTGAAACATTTCAAATTTTTCACCAATTCCAGGAGGATCCTGACACAAAGGAATTAATGAGGAAAATAATCATAGCATATAGAAGAGTCCCCAACCTAAAAATCACCCTGGTGCATTCCAAATTGAATAATACTACTCCAAACACTGGAAGCTAACCGTGTATGACAATTGCCAAATATACCCATTTGTCAGGAATATTAAAAACATCCAAATTTCTTCCACAAAAAATTCTAAATAACACAAATCTTAGACTGCAAAAGTACTTCAGTAATCGATGGAATTAAATGCCAAAATGTTCAATACATTGGAAAAACTGGCCACCTGTACACTTCATTGGAGCAGACCACCATCTAACAATCTGTCTCCAAGACAATTTTGGTGGTGTACGTTGCAAAAAATTACGAACACCAAAAAAAATTAGTATATAAAAAAATTATAAAAAATTGAAAAAATAAAAATAAAAAAACAGTATATATCCTCCACTGATAGTTGCTAATAAATCAGTTTGCCTGCCATTGAACAACGAAACAGATAAATCTATTTAATCAGTCAGTATATACTTTTGTTTTCAATCGATTGTCGATGACTCAAATACTGACTTCCTCTCTTCTGTACACAATGGTAATTCCGACACAATTTCTACAATACGAATTTCTTCCCAAGACGAAAATGTTTTACAAATTATCAATACCAATAAAGCAGCTGGTCCCTACAATGTTAACCCAACACTTAATTCAAGCTTCTCATGTACTTGCAGATCTTCATTTAGTAGACTTTTCAATTTGTCATTTTAACAATTAATGGAAAGTATCTAATGCAATACCAGTACACTAAAAGGGTCAAAGGAAGTTGCTAGTAATTACAGAACTATATCTCTATCTTAAAAGTGTAGTAGAAAAATCTTCAACGAGAGAAAATAGTTTCACCCATGTATTCATTCATTGACACCGAGAGCAAAAAGGGCACAAATAATAATAATAATAATTAAAAAAATGATGAGTATATTTGCTACTTTAAATATGAGCAATTAGCGACAAAATTATTATTATTACTATAACAAAGTATTTATATAGCACATTATCTAACATTACAACTATTACTCTAAGCACTTGCATAAAACAATATATCACATCAAACAAAGCAAAGTTACCCATAAAATGCTAAATGGAGTATTTTAAACAAACATTAGATTTAATATCACAAAGATAAATAAGACAAACATGGTTCATTTAAACATTCTTTAAATTTTCACATCACATATACATCACACCCTACTTTTTTTTTTGCATATTTGTTTTCTTTTTCTTTTTTTTTTCTTTTTCTTTTTTTTTCTTTTTCTTTTTTTTTTTCTCATTTTTTTTCATTTTTTTTTTCTTATACTTCTAAAAAAAAAAAAATGTCCAATACATATAAAACATGCTCATAACTTAAAATCACAATCATAAAGATGAGTTTTAATAAGTAATTCATACACGATAAAAGACAATTAAGAATCTTGATATACCAGTCTAAAAAGATGTGTTTTGAGAGATTTCTTAAAAACACAAAAAGATTGTTCATTTCTCAAATGACTGGGCAAGTTGTTCCATTGGCAAGTTGTTCCAGTGTGGCAGCTGATTTGTCAAAATGCCTCTCGCCATACGTCTTGTTGCGAATGCGAGGTTACACTAGTAATGCACAGTTCTCTGATCGCAGTGAATGTGTTGGTTGGTAGACATGAAAATAAGTTGTTGCACTGCCATGGAGACATTTAAAAACATGCATCAGAATTTTATACTGGTATCGGTAGTGCACAGGTAGCCAATGACGAGTAACAAGCGTGGGAGTGATCTAATCATGTTTCTTAGTTCTAGATATAACACGAGCTGCTGTGTTCTGAACACGTAATTTGTTGTGTTGGCTGGCAGTCCATATATGACATTTCCATAGTCTAATCCTGAACTGAGTAGTGAGTTGATTCAAGTTTTACAGGCATTGTTCGTTATATATGAGAGTAGGCATCCAATATTTCGAATGTGGAAGAAGCACGATTTAGCGGTGGTACTTATTTGCTTCTCCATGGTGAATGTCTTATCAAAAATAACACCAAGGTTTCTGACACAGGAAACATCGCTGACAACAGTACCAATGAAATAAAGATGACAGTTTGAAAAGTCTCTCCACTGGTGTTTAGGGGTGAAAACAATCAATTCAGTCTTATTCTGATTCAGTTTCAGAAGATTTGATCACATCCAGTCACTGATATCGTCCAAACTTGTTTCGATGCAACTTAATATGTCAGTCCAACTATCTAGTGGTTCAATCACAAGATTTACTTGAGTATCGTCTGCATAGCAGTGATATTCCATACCGTGTTGTCAGCAAACGATTTCATAAATAAAAAATAAAGTCTTGGGCCCAACACAGATCCTTGGGGCACCCAGTATTTGAGATGCATTTCATTTGAACAGATGGATCTGATTGGTGCATGTTGTGAAAGATTTGTCAAATATGATCTTATCCATGCTAAAGCTGATCCACTAATGCCATAGGAATATTCTAAACAGTGGAAGAGTATCTTGTGATCTATAACGTCAAATGCTGATGATAGATCCAACATAACTAAAACGGCACAAAAAGCTAACATTCTAGGAAACACAGACTTAAAATCTGGAACTCAAAACAACTGTAAGCACAGTATCTAGCATCTAGTCTAGTATCCAAGAAAAAAATTTTCATTGTATATATACATGTATATATCACTGTCTTGTTACTAATTGTATCCCTTTGTGCATCTAGTTATATACATCATGAACTTGAAATCCTTTTACATAGGAACCTTTTTCAGTTGTCTTAAATTTAGTATACAAAAATGGTTATTGTATACACATATTATTCTTTACTCATTTACAGTATCCCCTTGTACACTTATTCATAGTCATAAATGAACTTCAGTAAGATTACGCAGTAATCTGAAAACTCATAACATTCCTAAACTTATCCTGCCATTCAGCAACCTCAAAATCACACAATCTTTTTTATAATTACACAAAGGAATTTGTTTTACAATATAAAAGTTTCTAGTAAAGCAAATAGATGAAAATATCAAAACGTTACTCTACTATTATGAAATACACATGTATGTAACTTGTCAAGTAAGTGAAATGACACAGATGAATTTGAATGAACAAGAAATGTATCAGAAACATGTATGATCCCCGTGGTGTACAATGGAAAAGGATTTATACAAATGTATTATATTGATTGATGTGTTATATACAGTGTGTTGTTTGTACTTTATTGTGTCACTGAATCTACAACTTTATTGAATGTACTGCTATTATATTTACTGAATCACCATGGAATAGAGAGGAGGGGTTACAGTTGGAAATGCGAGATGGGGCCTTCAATTAGCAACAAAAAGGCAACACATTCATAGTTTGAAAATTCTCAGAAACACACAGACTTAAAATCTGGAACTCAAAACAACTGTTGCACACACCGTTTTTAAGTCTGGTATCCAAGAAAATTTTCACTGTGTAAATATATCACTCTCTCGTTACTAACTGCATCCCCTTGTGTACTTAGTTATTGATATATATCAAATTCCAAATATCATGGATTGGAAATCATTTTACATCAGAAGACTTATATATATCGTTGTTATATTTAGTACCCAAGAAAATAGTCACTGTATAAATATATTACTCTCTCCTAATTAACAGTATCCCATGTACACTTATAAATGAACTTCCACAAGATTATGTAATAACCTGAAAACCCATAACATTCCTAAATTTATCTTGTCATTTCGTGACCTCGAAATTACTCAATCCTTTTCACAAATACACAAAGGAAATTTTTTATACTTCTCAGAAATATCAGAATATAGTTGATGTTACTAGTTAAACAAATGAATAAAAATATAACAAAGTTACACTATCATTATGAAATACAAAATATATGCAACTTGTTGAATAGATGAAGTTACACATGAGGGAGATGTTGATAGAGAGGTTGAGGAGAAAAGAGAATATTAATGGGAGGATCAAGGCTATTAACAGGTGGGGATCCTGGAATTTTTGAAAGGGAGGTTCTACAATTACTTTTAGTTCTCAAGGGGTCATGGTGGTGGTCAACCCTCAAAAGCATTATGTTTACCTTTTTAAGCAAAATTTTCTGACCAACTGGGAGGGGGGGGGGGGGGGGAGGGGGTTGCCATAGATGAATATGGAAGAGAACAAAATGTTTCAGAAAAGTGTTTGACCCCACGTGGTCTAAAATTGAAAAGGAAAAAATATATGTACTGTATAACAGGTAGGAGGGGATATAATTGGAAATGTGAGATGGGGCCCTCAATTAGCAACAAAAAGGCAACACATTCATAGTTTGAAAATTCTCAGAAACACACAGACTTAAAATCTGGAACTCAAAACAACTGTTGCACACACCGTTTTTAAGTCTGGTATCCAAGAAAATTTTCGTTGTATAAATATATCACTTTTGTTCCTGCTTGTTGTATCCCCTTGCACACCTAGTTACATATATCAAATTCCAAATATCATAGACCGGAAATTACATGCATGTTACATAGGAACCTTTTCTAACCGTCTTAAATTTAGTCTCCAAGAAAATGGTTATATTACTCTCTCCTCATTTACAGAATCCCCTTGTATGCCTTCTTATTCATATTTATAAATAAACTTCGGTAAGATTATACAATAACTCAAAAACTCGTAAAATTCCTAAACTTATCCTGTCATTTGGCAACCTCAAACTTTACACTATATTTTTTATAAATACACAAAGGAATTTATTTTACACTTGACTAGATAGATCTGAAAATGTTCCTGGAAATATAGCTGATGTTTCTAGTAAAGCAAATGGATGAAAATATAAAAAAAAAAGTTACCCTACCATTATGAAACACATTCATAGTTTGAAAATTCTCAGAAACACACAGACTTAAAATCTGGAACTCAAAACAACTGTATGCACACACCGTTTTTAAGTCTGGTATCCAAGAAAATTTCATTGTGTAAATATATCACTCTCTCGTTACTAACTGTATCCCCTTGTGTACTTAGTTATTGATATATATCAAATTCCAAATATCATGGATTGGAAATCATTTTACATCAGAAGACTTATATATATATATATCTTTCTTATATTTTGTACCAAAGAAAATAGTCACTGTATAAATATATTACTCTCTCCTAATTAACAGTATCCCATGTACACTTATAAATGAACTTCCACAAGATTATAACCTGAAAACCCATAACATTCCTAAATTTATCCTGTCATTCCGTGACCTCGAAATTACTCAATCCTTTTCACAGATACACAAAGGAAATTTTTTACACTTCTCAGAAATATCAGAATATAGTTGATGTTACTAGTTAAGCAAATGAATAAAAATATAACAAAGTTACACTATCATTATGAAATACAAAATATATAAATATATGTAACTTGTTGAATAAATGAAGTTACACATGAGGGAGATGGTGATGGAGAGGTTGAGGAGAAAAGAGAATATTAATGGAAGGATCAAGGCTATTAACAGGTGGGGATCCTGGAATTTTTGAAAGGGAGGTTCTACAATTACTTTTAGTTCTCAAGGGGTGATGCTGGTGGTCAACCCTCAAAAGTATTATGTTTACCTTTTTAAGCAAAATTTTCTGATCAATTGGGAGGGGGGGGGGGTGTCCATAGATGAATATGGAAGAGAACAAATGGTTTCAGAAAAGTGTTTGACCCCACGTGGTCTAAAATTGAAAAGGAAAAAATATATGTACTGTAAAATAGGCAGGAGGGGATATAATTGGAAATGTGAGATGGGGCCTTCAATTAGCAACAAAAAGGCAACACATTCATAGTTTGAAAATTCTCAGAAACACACAGACTTAAAATCTGGAACTCAAAACAACTGTTGCACACACTGTTTTTAAGTCTGGTATCCAAGAAAATTTTCGTTGTATGAATATATCACTCTCTTGTTCCTGCTTGTATCCCCTTGTACACCTAGTTACATATACCAAATTCCAAATATCATAGACCGGAAATTACATGCATGTTACATAGGAACCTTTTCTAGCCGTCTTAGATTTAGTCTTTTAAGAAAATGGTTATATTACTCTCTCCTTATTTACAGAATCCCCTTGTACGCCTACTTATTCATATTTATAAATAAACTTCAGTAAGATTATACAATAACTCAAAAATTTACAAAATTCCTAAACTTATCCTGAAAATTTTTCACTTGAACAGAAATATCAGAAAACATAGCTGATGTTTCTAGTGAAGCAAAAGGATAAAAATATAAGAAAACTATCCTATCATTATTAAATACAAAATAGATGTGACTTGTTGAGTACTGGAAATTACACAAAGGAGAGGGTGAAAGAAATGGTGAGTAGAAAGAGAATATCAATGGAAGGATTGAGGTTATTAAGGTCATTCATGTCTAAAGATATCAAAAAATAAATTTACCGTATCATTAGGAAACCCAATATAGATGTATGTAACTTGATGAATAGATGAATGAAACTAGATTTTGATTCTTAACTATTACAAAAAAGAAGTCCATAGATGAATATGAATGAACAAGAAATGTTTAAGAAACATGTATCATCCCTGTGGTGTACAACTAACATAATAATAATAATAATAATAATAATAATGCACTTATATAGTGCCTTATCTAAATATACTCTAAAGCGCTTTACACTATACTAAAACGCAAATCAAAATTATACAGAATACATAAAATACTTAATAAGGCCTTAATAATCTTCCCGATTTTAGATGGAAAACTAAAAAGGACTTATATAAATGTGTCATATAAATATACTATAAACAATGAGCTATATGTTTTACTTCATCATATAACTGAATGTAATATTTCATTGAATGTACTATTTTCTATTATATTTACTGTACAGACAAATGGATGGACAGAACCTTAACATAATACATCCCATCATTAATGAAGGTAGTATAAAAATGTGCAAAACTAAGCAACTAAATCTTGTTGGTGGAAACAATGAATGAAGAACTCAGGAATTTCGGTATGATAAAACACAAAATTTCTACCACAAAGTACTTAGGAGCAAATCAACAATCAAATTGCAAATGTTATTATTGACACATGAGCCAGTATTAACATCTTAGATGGTGATGCTTTCCAAAATTATTCTTGGGAAAGAAAAATCTGAGACAATCAAATTCTTAAATATTTGCATCTGAGTCTGCTATAACTTTGAAACAACGGGGAACTATACAAGTGAATGTAAAATACAACTCAAAAACAACGACATATTGCCATGTTATTCCCAGAAAATGTAGCAGCAAAAACACTGTCCAATGGTTGAAAATGATTAGAATTGATCTGCAACTTGTTCAATCAACTAATCAGGCAACATGCAAAATAGTTCAGAAATACGAAGATATTTTTGTTGGGATTGGAAAGCTAAACAAAAACATTACCAGTTGAAGCTACACATAGACGAAACTGTTAATCCAGTGGCACAACCAATGCGACACCTACCCTACCCTACCACATGTTTGAAGCCGTAGAAAGGAAAATAAATGGCTTAGAAATGCTTGATGTAAATGATAATGCTGAGGGACCAACCACTTGGGTTTCTCCATTGGTGTACATTTCGAAAGCCAACCAAAAATGTGAGAATTTGCGTTGACAAGCAAACAATGCAAAAATGTGAGAGATTCCCGATTTCAAATATCAAGGAAACACTATATGAATGGGGGCCACTTGTTTTTCAAAGCTGCATTCTTTGGATGGGAATTCAAGATATATCATGTTTGTTTGCCATAAAGCGTCTTGTATTGCAGTTTCTTCCACCACTGCGATATACCAACGAATATTTCAGCAAGTCCTATAGACAATATAATCGTGTTTGATAAAACAAAATCAAATCATGACAATGCATTGTACACTGTATTTGAAAAATTTTGGGAGAGTAATCTAATTCCAAACATTGAAAAATTCGAGTTCTATAGATTGGAGCTAAAATACACACACTGTCAAAAGACGGTATCAAAGTCAATTCAAAAAAAAAAATTTAAAGCTTTTTAAGAAGCTCAAGTGAGCTTAGAAAGTCCTTACCAATAATGTAAATACTGAAAACTCAACCACCGAGGAATATGTTAGTTTTCTGATAGGACATTCAGTACTCAAACGCAATCTATGGATGAAATTAAAGAATACATTAAATATCAGATACTGCAGCAAGTCCGCAAAAATACAATCTCCAAAACATGGAACAAATCAGATCAAATTCAACCACATTACAATATCTGCGGAGAAGTGTCAGTGCGAGGGCCAACAGTTTTGAAACTGAACTGCATTATATTATCCTGAGTCTACAAAAAAAGAACACTTAGATATTGCACATAAAATGCTCCAAAGAGTCATTAAATCAAATGCATTACTACGAGAAAAAGTATTGTGGCCACAAATGGATGCAGAGGTGGAAATAAACTTTTTCATTTCACTCTTGCCAGTTACTGTGCAAAATAAATCAACAACCATCGATAACAATGACAAAACTGCCAGAGGTACCATGGAAAAAATTGGAATGAATTTATGCAGACCATTTCCAACAGGGAAACAAAAACTAGTCTCAGTATATTACTATTCCAGATACCCAGAGGTAGCGATAATGAAATTGGTAACGTCAAAAATTACTATTATCCGATGTCTTAATCTATAGTAATACCAAACAAATTCAAGATTTCCTGACCTTATTCATTTACTGAGTCATATAATTTACTATTTACTTGACTGTCTTACTGAGTCATATAATTTACTATTTACTTGACTGTATTACTGAGTCATATAATTTACTATTTAGTTTACTTAGCTAATTCACTGTGCTGTTTTATTCATTGTTCTACTCCATTCCATGCAATGCCATCATTTCTCCCATCCTCCTCCTCCTCCTTCATGTGTTTGGATATTGCCTCTAATGCGCAAATATCTCTGGAAAAAACACTCAAAAACGGTGAATAAATGAAAAGAGGACACAATTAATGCTTATCTTGCTTTGAGCTATTTAAGAAATGTCTTCCAGTTTTTGAAAGTAAACAAAATAGTATACCTAGAGCGTCTCCACACTGGCATATTGAATGGATATTTCAAAAGTTGAAAATTTATGAGAAATCAATTTTCTTTTACGCTAGTAAGAATATTTAGGGGAAAAGGTATAAATCATGTTGCAATATGATAGAACTACAGCTAAATAATGTGAAATAATTCAAAAACCCAAAACAATCCTAAAATTGTCCTACCGTTATGAAACCTCAAAATCAAAAGTGTGGGAGGTCGTGAAAAGAGCAAAACCAACAGAGAAACCAAAAACCTACACAAAGCATGGGGGAGCCATAGAAGGAATAAGGGAGAGAGATGACTGCACCTCCACACGCATGGTGGTACCTACCAGCGAGGGTCCCAGAGAGGCATTGGCTCCTCAACTGCAGGGAAGTGATGAGGGGAAGCAGGGTCCGTTTTGTCACAACAGCAGAGGGGATAATTCTTGGTGTCACCTGTAGGATTTGTAATTCAAACCGAGGTTCATTAATACCATAAATCCAGTGAAAAGAACTTCTCTAGTTACTGCTAGAACGGAATGAATTCCATCGGACTCGTGATACTACTACAGATACAGCGAGTCGGACAAATAGCCAAGATGTTGAAGAAGAAAAACCACTAGAAAACAAGCCATAGTGAACCACACCAATTTACAGATTTTACATACGAGAGCTCTCTTAGAAATCGGACATTATGAAACCACAACTGATGGATTTGAATCATCTAAGGAAAATGAAATCCCATATACTGACAGACCACAGATTCGAAATGTTAGAGGTGAAGTTCATTTATGGAGTAGCCCACTACAACCATTTATCATTGGAGAAGCAGAACCACCTACCATGAGTAGATCAAGTCCATTGCCACACGTTGGAAGGAGAAGTCTGTTAAACCTAGATTCAACAGAACCCGCAACTTCAAATAGACATCCTTCCAATGATGCAGAAGACAAATCACCTAGTATCTATAGTGGAGTCAAAGGAACATTAATGGAAATGACCAGCCAGACAGTATCGGCTATCCAGACAGCGACTGAAGGATTGGTTAGCCATCAACAACCTGATCATTCCAAATTCAAGAACAGTGCTATGAGTGGGAGAACCTCTGACTGCCTTGCAACAAGCAGATGCAACAGGTGTCAATTTCACCCCGAAATCAACGGAAGCTTCCTTCATCTTCAGGAGAAGAAAAACCAGATCGTTACCTCACAGAACATCATCCACCAACCAAAGGTCAGTCAGCAACACCAGTATACAAACCAATGAGGTCTGGCAACCAACCCACCAAAGTCAAAAGTCCAACCTAAAGCTACCAACATTCACAGCTACAGCTGAGAAATGGGAAGTCTGGTACAACAGACCTGAGGCAGAAACCAACATTGAGAAGTAGACACATGAGGAAAAGATGCGCAAAGTCTTTCCAAGGTTACAGGGAGTAGCTGGTGAGTTTGCATACAGGAAGCTATTTACCTCTGTACTGAGTAACTACAAATTCCTGCTTAAGAAACTACACAGTCAGTCTGGCAAAATTGAAACTTCCATGATGTACATTATCCAATTCACTCAAGGAAACTAACAACTAGGGGAACCATCAGAGGAATTTGCTGCTGAGCTGAAACAGTTAGATGACAAGACCTACAAGAACAGAAGTGCTTCAATTAAACAGGATGACCTGCTATGAAGGTTCTTTCTTGGACTTGGCGACCACAAGGCAAGAGTCCATGCAAAATTGAACAAGGAACCAGAGACCATAGAAGATGCTGTGCATTATGTAGTGCATTACCTAGAGACCACAAGATATCCTCACATTCGGGAAGCTGTCGATAGGAAGGACCAGAAAACAACAGGACAAGAAAACAGTTCAGATAAACAGAATCCTGACAAGAAGTTGACTAAACCAGCAGAAAAGCAACACACAAGAGGGAACTCTGTTCAGCACAAACCTGGAGTAGATGCATCCAATACCACCAATTATAATTCAGACAGCAAAAAGCTGGTGAACCAGTTATTTGCCCTTGTCCAGCAGATTCAATTTAATGAGAAATCAACTTCTCCTAATCAATGGCTTTCTCAGGAGAGAAATAACCTTATGCAGAATACCAGAACCATACCTGAAAATAAAGGAAACTCAAAAGCACCTGGGAAACATCCCAAATATCAACCAAGTGAAGCAAATAATGGAACGTGCCTTGCTTGCAACCAATACATGCCCTGTGCCAGAAACTGTCCAAACAAAAACTCGCAGGAAGCTCGACAGAGTGAGGGAAGATTCCAAGAGGACTCTCCAACATTTTCCTACTGCCACCAACAACAAACAATGAATATTCTATGAACTGGTGATGAGGCAGATCTCAATCGAAACTCACCTCCAGTTCTGACCCACTCATCGTCAAACTAGAGTGGGTCACTCTCGTTGATCGGGGAGTGACCCACAAAGAAACTGGTACAGGAGCAATCCAACGCTACAAACCAACCAACATTTTGTGACCAAGCGATGTACGACCACACTTGCAGTTAACCAGTGTAAATGACCAACCTCTAAGAGAAACGGGGAAAGTCAGGTTTCAGATTCAATGTCAGGATATATATTTGTGCGTGTTTCTGTGTGAGTGTATGTGTGTGTGAATCTCACACTGAACTGTGTTGATTCCTTTCATTATTGATATTATTATATTTCATTTCAGAACCTTACTTGTACATTATAGTAAGATTTTTTAATGATAGCATCATTGTCTTAACATGTATGCATTCACTGATGTACATTGTAACATGGACATAATTATGGCAGAGTTTGCAAAACTTGCCAGGTTTGTTGGATTTGCTGGCAAAAATTGTAAATGTCTGATAAAAATTCAGTAATAATCAGTAACACAATTTTTTTTCTAGCATTTTTAGCTTTGTATATCACTTAAAAAAATGTGTATACATACATGTAAACAAAAACTTATTTTATTGATGACTGAGAAATATTAAAAATGGCCTGCAAATCTCTGACACTTGCAGACCAAACTGACTGACAGAATATTTAAAGTTTCGCAAACAAATGTTGTGAGAGAGAGGGGGGGGGATTGATTGATTATACATTGTTTAACATTCCACTTGAGAATCCTTCACTCATATGGAGACGTCACCATTGCCGGTGAAGGGCTTCAAAATTTAGGCCTATGCTTGGCTCTTATGGCCTTTGAGCTGGGAGGGATCTTTATCGTGCCACACCTGCTGTGACACAGGGCCTCGGTTTTTGTGGTCTCATCAGAAGGACCACCCCATTTAGTCGCCTCTTACGACAAGCAAGGGGTACTGAGGATCTATTCTAACATCCCGGATCCACACAGGGAGGGGTTGAAAGAGCTGACAAGGGTCCACTGACATAATCTAGCCTTCATTGTTATTAGTATTTGATGTCTATGAATTTCATTATTACTATGTAAATCTGAAAATTTAACTTTGGTAAGGAATCTAGGAATTTATAGATATCTTCCCACAAAAAGTGCGGTAAATTCAGTTGAGAACATTTATGAAGAGAAGTGCGATTTTGATGATTTCTTTGGAATCTTGGTTATAGTAAGCATTGCGTTACAGTAAACTGATTAAGAGAGACTCAGCACAGTAGGAGAACACAGAAGTGTGAAAGAGCTTTACTTCTTTTAATATTGAAACTGCATTTGGTGTTTACTAATTTAATCATAGTACAATTTTAACACCTAATAGAAGAGGATTCTCGTAACTGCAATGTCTAAATAACGGTGTGTGCTTGAGTTCCAGATATCCAGACACCGCATTCACAAGAAATTAGTTTACTGTAAAATTTTATATATTTTATCTATCATACCATTTTACTTAATTTCATTCACCATTTGATTGCGTTCTGTTTTGTATTTACTATACCAATTTAATCATCGCACACTTTAACACAGATTCTCATAAATGCAATGTCTAAATAACTGTGTGTGCTTGAGTTCCAGATATCCAGACACCGCATTCACAAGAAATTAGTTTACTGTAAGATTTTATATAATTTATTTATCATACCATTTTACTTTCATTCACCATTTGATCACGTTCTGTTTTGTATTTACTATACCAATTTAATTATCGCACACTTTAACACAGATTCTCGTAACTGCAATGTCTAAATAACGGTGTGTGCTTGAGTTCCAGATATCCAGACACCGCATTCACAAGAAATTAGTTTACTGTAAGATTTTATATATTTTAT
This sequence comes from Ostrea denselamellosa, assembly GCA_024699665.1. Lineage (NCBI taxonomy): Eukaryota > Metazoa > Mollusca > Bivalvia > Ostreida > Ostreidae > Ostrea > Ostrea denselamellosa. The sequence goes on from JAMZEH010000014.1 coordinate 19,852,982, forward strand.
CATACCATTTTACTTACTGATATATTTCATTGACCATTTGATTGCGTTCTGTTTTGTATTTTACTATACCAATTTAATCATCGCAAACTTTAACACAGATTCTCATAACTGCAATGTCTAAATAACGGTGTGTGCTCGAGTTCCAGATATCTAGACACCGCATTCATAAGAAATTTACTTACACTAAGACTTTATTCCTTATACCATTTCACTTGCTGTTAGTTTTCATTTACTATTTGATCCAGCTTGTCAGCTCTTTCAATTTGTTGTAGTGTTGGGAATTGAATGAAAAATGATAATCTATTAGAAGCAAATGAATTAACCTTCTAATTCTAAATCTGAAATTCATCAAAATCATCAATAATTTCCAAGATTTAACTGCAAGACTTCAGCTTCCAACAATGTTTACTTCTGTAGTAAACAACTGCAGATCATGACAAATATTCCCAATAAAATCAAACTCATACAAAATTTCCAAAAATGGGAAATGTCACAGAGTTATAAAACAAACACCTAGAACTTTATATAACTGACACAAACCAAAGTCCATTGCTTGGATTCAAGACATCTCATGACGTAGGACTCCTCGAAGTGGCAATGATTGTACAATCCAATTTATAAAACCCTACCAAAGAATTCTCTATAATATTCAAAGGACAGGGATGTATTAGGCAAAAAACCCACAACATAAAGTCAGACAAATCTTTCAATCCAGTAATTCATCTTCCAAAATAAAATATTCCAATTACTCTGAGAAGTAGGTTGAGCAAAACTTTGGATACAATGGAACAGAAGGTATCATTCGAAAAGTAGATGAACCGACTGGTTGGCTCAACTCATTGGTCATTATTGAAAAAGCAAGAAAACTACGTGTGTTTAGACCCCAAGATCTCTCAACAAGGGTATCAAACGAGAATGTAAACTACCAATGACTGAGGACATCACAACTCCTATGTGAATTCCGAATAACCAAAATAATGTACATTGAAATGTACTAATTGCAGAAGAAGTCAAACCAGATAAAGAGGCTATTTTTGGAAAAACTGTCTTCTCCTCACTTCATAGGACACTACTGGATGGTTGATGATGACAACCGAAAAAACACCAGAGTCCTTTTGTAGTTCCCCCACTTCAAAGAGCTTCTTGAGAGACTCTCCGGAGAGTCCCTGGCGAAGTGCACACACTGCCCGTAGGCAAAGCAAACTCCACCATCTACCCCTCACGACTGACATCTCAAATGCCACCTGAAGCCTGAGAGTCTGCCTCACCTTCAGTCATGGCTCGGACAATCAGCACAGGGTCACCTTTCTTCTGGGTCAGCCACCGACCGGGACAAGTCGACTTCCCACCAAACTGCATCTGCTGAACAAGAGCCGACAACCGGCTCATCCAATCCCTACCACTTGAATCATGACTGACAGTGCAGGAAGCATCCACCCCAATTTCATGCTGAACAGAACCTCCTCCTGCGTGCCACTTCTCCGCTGATCCAGTCGCCCTCCCATCTGGACCCTGTCTATCGGGACCCCTCACCCGTCCTCTGCCGCCCCTCCCCATCAATACCCTTCTGAACGCAAGGAAATCATATGGTATCCAGACAACACACCACACAACACACAGCATTCTCCATGACCCATGGTCCCCTGGCCAACCACAGACTCTTGCCACGTAATCGGGAAGTGCAAGAAGGAACTACACCAGCAGGTCCTCACGTCCAACCGAAGCACCTCTATTCCCACAGACCCCCCCATGTAACTGAAACTGCTCAGCAGGTTCCTCTGCTAGTTCTCCAGCTGCTGGCCTCCTTGAGTGAACTGCATGATGTTCATCTTGGCAGCCCCAACCTAGCCAAATCCAACACGTAGTTCCCTGAGCAGGTGTTTGCAGTTACTCAGGACAGAGGCAGATAGCTACCCACACACAACTCCCCAGCTACTTCCTGCAACCTCGGAAGGATTTCACTCAGCCCCCCCTCCCACATCCACTGCCAAATGTGAGCCACTGCCCCAAGTCTGCTGCATTAGACCTCCCCTCCCCCAGCCACGGCCGCAAATGCCAACAGTCTCAGGCTGGACCCCCAACCTCAGAGTGCCAGCCGACAGAACCCATTGGCCCGCATGCTAACACTGCTGAATGACCCTCAGCTGCTGGATGACCTTTGTGAAGAAACGTTCTGGCTCCTCCTCCTCTGAAGATGAAGGAGGATTGCACTGATTCCAGGATAAAACCGACATCCACCGCACCATGCTCCCTGCAAGGCAATCAAATGTTTTCCCACTAACAGAACCATCCCTGAACTCAGAGTGTTCAGACTGTTGGCAACCAACCATTCCCTCAAAAGCCGTCCAGATATCCAACACTATATGGCCATTCACTTCCATCAATGCTTCCTCGACTACACCATAAATGCCAGGTAAATCACCTCCTGCATCGTTTGAAGGATGTCTAGATGGAGCTGAGGGCTCTCCCGAACCTGGACCTTACGGACTTCTCCCTCCAAAGCATGACACCAGAACCTCCCCTCCCACAATAGGTTGCTCTGTTCCTTCTATGATGAATGGTGGCAATGGGTAACTCCCTAAACAAATTTCAGCCTTAACACCTTGACTCTACAGTTCGTCAGCACCAGGGATCCCATCTCCCTCAGAGGATCCAAATCAATCAGCTATGGGTTCACAATGTCTGAATTCCATGAAATATCTCAATCTGTAAACCTACAAATTGGCCTGTTTCACCATGACTACCTGCCCTCTAGAGGCCCACTTCCTCTTCATCTTGGTTACTTGTCTGACTCACGGGACCCACAGCACCAACACTTGGCTGCTGAAATTCATACAGCTCCAACAGACATCAGAGAAGTTTCACCAGACCAGTGGCACCAATTCACCTCAATCTGAATTACAAATCCAATTGACGATACCTAGAAACAACCCTGATGCTGTCGTGGTGGAACAGACTTCCTCCCCTGGTCACCACCCCACAGTCAAAGGGCCATTGCCTCCGGGATTTCTGCAGCCGTCCCTCTCTCCTACTCTCCAACACTGCCCCACGCTCTCTATGGGTCCTACTCTCTCTAAGGGCCCCACTCCCTCCCCCCCTTCAACATGCAGAGTGGCTCTCCCAATCAGAAACTTGTCCATCCCAAAGCAATCCTCACCACAATCATGACGCCAAGGAACATCAAAGCCAAACACGCCCACTAACCAAACGTCAAACGAATAACATGGGAATATATTAAAAAACTATCAGATTCCCAACCAAAACAGACTCACATCTCAAATTTACCATTTAGTAATATTGTAATCTCAAAAACAGCAAATTTTAACAACTATGAAGTCTCAGTAATCACTAGCCAGCTCCATCAAAAACTCTTATATTCCTTGAGATTTCCAAATCAAATTCCAAAATAATTCCAAGTCTGAATTCATCAAAATGATCTGACTACAAGTCCAAAAACTTTCATAACTAAGGTACTTATTGAAAAGCACATGGACACAATCTCTAATCAAATTTCAATAAATCCTAACTTCAACACTGAACTTCAAGACGTTAAAGCCTACTTCCTCAATAAACAAGTGCAGAACAAGTTTTCGTTTCACCCTTTGTGACATCATGGGGACCATCTTAGAATGGCAATATCACTCTAACTCAAAGACGAAATCTCAGTTCCAACGTTGATCTGCTCAGCTAAAAAATAAAAATAAATGAATTCAAAAAAGGGGAAACAATTCATTCAGTTCTCGATACTATCGAAATATTTTCCCACCAATTATTATTACCATAATACATCTGATTTTTTTCAAAATGAATATCTTTATTATTAATTAAAAAGGAGGGACGTAAACATTGAAATGAAGTGTAGAATTAAATTTGTACACATCATGAACACCCTTGGAATGGGGCGAGGAGTTAATGAAAAACCTCACAATCCTCTTGCTCTGTGTGTGAAACACAATTAAAGAGGCACTGGCGTGAACTTCTTCAAATTTCATTCCCCCATTTTTAACATTGTCAGTGTTTAAGATATTTTTGAAGGTCATCAAAAATTTGAATGTCAGTCAAATGAGACAGCACTCCCAATTCTTTGTTATATAATTAATTAAGGCTTGTGTCGTGTTTTTGTTTACATGTAGATGACTTAACAGAAAATATATTATATTGAAAACAAAATGAGATTGACAAACACTAAAAAATGTTTAACAGTGTTCAGAATGAACTTACGAATTCCAAAAAGTGCTTTAAAAAATAGTTAACCTATGTAAACAAAAACATGACACGAACCAGAAAAATTCAGGCGTCTAAATAACATACTTTTGTGAGACTAAGAAAGAAAGAGGTACTATGTAGGGATCTAATAAAGTTAACGGTTCCTAATACTGTGCTGACGTAGGCAAGATAACTTAAATACCCCCTTCCTTATACAAGAACATTGCAGGGGCGGATCCAGGTGCGGGGGCTGAAGGTTGGACCCCCCCTTTTTTTGTCAGATTATTTTGCTAAAAAAGTAAATTAATGCATTTTGAGGGTGGAACCCCCACTCTTTGATAACCAAATTTAACGGAAGAACGCCCTCATTCAAAAATTCCTGGATCCAACTTTGCACAACAGAATACAAAATATCGTAACATGAAAAGTCTAAGAGAGACATTTAATAACCAGGGATTTCTGCCCTATAATATGGGCATACAGATAAAAAAAATGTACCTGCTCCATATAAATGCTGTCTCCCGAGAGGAATCATGTAGTGAGGGACCCTCTTCTTCTGCTGCGAGATACAGGGAATGTTCCTGCGATCAGGTTGCCTGTTGAGGACTACTAATTTTCTAAGCATTCTGAAAGTGTCCAGTCTTCATCTCCACAAGCTCTGTAAAGTTCAAATAAATTCTGTTAGTTCTTCGTTTGTTTGGTCAAAGGCTCATAGTGTTTGTAAGCATCCTCTTTGGTTGTGATCTTACAGGAAACTTTGTTTTTGTTTTCATGTAACAATTGAAAATCTACATTTGGAAATTTTCTCTACTAACAGCACAAAGTATGTTTCCAAAATGTCAACATGTGCTTTATTAGGTTTAATATGGTGCAGATGAGTTTTGCCCAGCATTTAAAAAATCAACAATGATAAAACTGGACCTTTTCCAGGCATTTCTGTTCTGAAGAAACATACACTATACAACTCAAACTAATGGAAATAATGGTTTTACAATAGTATAATATGTGTTTATAATCAAGGGATGAGTTTGAATTCATTAAAAAATAACTTATCGAATATCAAAAATCAGGATTATCGAAATGTTGGTAAGAATGTTACAGATATTCTATTTTTTAGGTCATGCTAAATACAGATTTTATCCGCACGACAATCATACCGACAATTGAAATTATCCGCATTACAAAATTTGAATACCATAAACCAGGTCTTAAAATAAGACAGTTATTATGATAAATTTGCCAATAGTGTAAATTCACTTTTACATGGTTATTAATTCAGAGCGTATTTATTTTATCGCTGAAAATGCAGTCTGGTCCTTCCTTCTCCTTATGCTCCTAAGGAAAAGGGTATTGTTTTAATCAGATTGCCAAAAATGGGTTAACTAACACTGTGGGGTGCACCACCTATGAAAATCATATATTCATTGAAAATCCGGATTATAACTCGAGTTTCCGATTTTAGATTTATAAACTGTGTTTATTACTGTGTGTAGTGTTCACATGTTTATTGTTATGTACATGTGTAGTATTTATGATTATTACTGTGTGTTGTGTACACTTATGTGTATTGTTATGTGTAGTATTTATTTGTGTGTTTATTACTGTGTGTAGTGTTCACTTGTGTGTATTGTTATGTGTAGTATTTATTTGTTTATTACTGTGTGTTGTCTTCAATTATGTGTATTGCAATGTGTAGTATTTATTTGTGTGTTTATTATTTTGTGTTGTGTACACTTGTGTGTATTGTTATATGTAGTATTGATTGCTTGATTATGTATTGTTTAACGTCCCACTCGAGAATTTTTCACTCATATGGAGACGTCAGCATTGCCGGTGAAGGGCTGCAAAATTTAGGCCTATGCTCAGTGCTTACGGCCTTTGAGCAGAAAGGAGAAAAAGAAACAAACCATTTAATTGCCTCTTACAACAAGAAAGGGATACTGAGAATCTATTCTAACAACCCAGATCCCGTGGGACTATTTGTATCTTTATTACTGTGTGCAGTGTTTACTTGTGTGTATTGTTATGTGTAGTATTTATTTGTGTGTTTATTACAGTGTGTAGTGTTTCCTTGTGTGTATTGTTATATGTAGTATTTATTTGTGTGTTTGTTACTGTGTAGTGTTTACTTGTGCGTATTAGTATGGGATCTGTTGTTAGAATAGATCCTCAGTACCCCTTGCTTGTCGTAAGAGGCGACTAAATGGGGCGGTCCTTCGGATGAGACCGCAAAAACCGAGGCCCCGTGTCACAGAAGGTGTGGCACGATAAAGATCCCTCCCTGCTCAAAGGCAATAAGCGCCGAGCATAGGCCTAAATTTTACAGCCTTTCACCGGCAATGCTGACGTCTCCATATGAGTGAAAAATTCTCGAGCGGGAAGTTAAACAATAATCAATCAATATATTTGTGTGTTTATTACTGTGTGTAGTGTTTACCTGTGTGTATTGTTTTGTGTAGTATTTATTTGTGTTTATTACTGTGTGTAGTGTTTACTTGTGTGTATTGTTATATGTAGTATTTTTTTTGTGTGTGTTTATTACTGTGTGTAGTGTTTACTTGTGTGTATTGTTATGTGTAGTATTTTTTTTTTATTAACATTTTATATCGCAAATCAGACAGAATATAATGAAAACAAAGAATAGTGGTTTTTGTTGGGTTTTTTTTTTTATAATTCCTCTTATATCCATAAACACATACACTTTTATGCATAGTCTATATACTGGTATTGTTATTTTAAATTTGCATAAATATGATACAAGCAGATAATAAGAGTTAAAAATCAAAAATATTTTTCCATAATGACCATAATTTTTCAAATCTTGGTATATATATTTGGTAGTTTGTTCTGTTTCAGGATAGAAAAAATATACTGTTTTGTGTAAAGGATCAAAACATTTATCACTTTGTTTCTTTTTGTGAGTGGAAGATCACCAAATAACACATTTTGCAAGTTAAACACAACTCATTCTTTGGTTTTTACATATATATGTAGACTGAAACTATTCCATAATGACATAATTTTTCACAATCAATAAAAATATGTTGTATAGTTTCACCAGCTTGTTTACAAAAAGTACAGGAGTCGGAACTTATAACATTAATTTTCTTTAGATAATAATAATTAACAGGAAGGATTCTATGAATAATTCTATATTGTAGCCACTGAACTGTAGAATCAGTTGTTATTTTGAAGCAAACCTTAAAAACATCTTTCACCAACAGTTTTTGTATTCTATGAGGTGATAATTCAGAGCTCCACTTAGAAATTGAGTTAAGCTCAGTATAGTTCTCATTCAGAAGCCTATATATGACTTTTGTACATTTTTTATATGATACAATTGATTCATAGTAAAAAGGTATGAAAGGCTTGCATACTATTTTGACAGTTTCTGTTAATAGACATTGTTTTCATAAAATTTGAAATAGCACTAACAACACTGTTGTATTGCATGATACATACACACTCAAAATTATATCTTTGTTTAAAAGCATTTATAGACAGAAAATTGCTTTCATCATCAAAAAGATCACCAACAACTGTTATACCTTTATCATACCATGTTTTTATAAAGAAACCTTTATTTCCCACCTTGAAAAGTGAGTTATACCATAGCGGAGTGCATAAAAAATCGTTTTCATTTATTTTCCAATCCCTAAGTTTCATTACTGTTAACCAAGAATTAAAGACATCTTGCCAAAAGGCATTTTCTTTTATCACATAATCTGAAATAAATATATTTCCAAAATCAAAAATTTTGTTTACAATATCTCGGCCATTGATAGTAATGAAAATATCTAACCATGGCTTTGTGTCACTTGTAGTTAGCCTTTTTATCCATGAGCATTTCAGAGACATAATAAACTTATTGATATCAACCATATTAAGACCCCCTATCAAATAGTCTTGGGTAACAGTTGTTCTTTTAACTTTATCCAACTTAGCATTCCAAATGAATTGAAAAAACTCTTTATTTAATGATGAAATAGTTTCTTTTTTAGGTATTGGTAAAGAAATAAAAAGATGATTCAGTTTTGGCATAAGTAGTGTCTTAACAACTGTTACCCGACCTATTGGAGTTAGAATCTTCCTTCTCCACTGTTGTATCATAGCCTTTATTTTTGGTATCTGACTTCCATAATTGAGTTCAATGATTTTGTCTAATTCTACCAAAAAATGTATACCTAATAAATTAAAATTGGTGCATCCCCAGTCTAGTTTCCATCTAGAATGATGAAAAACTTCATTAGAAATTTTTTTTGATCCAATCCAGATAATTTTAGTTTTTGAACTATTTATTTTAAGTCCTGAGAATTTTGAGAAAAAATCAATAGTGTCAAGGGCAGCAAATAAAGACATTGGTATACCGTCAAAAGCAAGAGAAGTGTCATCAGCATACTGAGATAGTTTATGTTCTTTATCATTAATCACAATACCTTTTATATCATTGTTTTGTTTGATCAAACTAGCTAGAATTTCTACACAGAGTAGAAAATGATATGGTGCAACGGGATCCCCTTGTCGGCAACCACGTTCAACATTGAACTGTTCTGATAGGAAACCACATTGTAGAACTGAAACTTTGAAATTTGTATTCAAGATCGTAATCCAATCTAACATGTGCTTCCCAAAACCAAAATATTTTAGAACTTTGTAAAGAAAAGACCAAGAAATTGAATCGAAAGCTTTTTCAAAATCGAGAAGTACTAGTAATCCTGGAATATGTTTATTTTCTGTGAAAGACATCAAATCATAAATAAACTGAGTATTTTCTCCTATATATCTTCCTTTCAGAAAGCCATTTTGAGTATCTGATATTAAGTAATCTAAGGTAGATTTTATTCTGTAGCTTAAGCATCCTGATATAATTTTATATAAGACATTCAAAAGAGTTATTGGATGCCAGTTTTTCAAGAAATGCCTGGGTTTGTCGCCTTTCGGCAAACATGAGATTATTACTAATCTTTGTGTGATTGGGAGCTCCTTTTGAATAAATATGTTATTAATTGATTGCAGTATGTACATTTTTAAATTTTTCCAGAAGAATTTGAAAAATTCAACTGTAAAACCATCACTTCCTAGAGATTTGCTATTTTTCATATTTTTCAAAACATGAAACACCTCCCTTTTATCTGTACTTTTCTCAAGATTATCTACTGTATGTTGATCAAGCTTCCGTACTTCACTTGTTTTGATAATGTCTTCAATATATATATCTAGTAGCATATGATCTGTACTAGTATAAAGTGTTTGGTAAAAATTTTTGACTAGTCTTAAAATTTCTGGCTGATCATATATGATTTGGTTGTTTTCTAATTCTACTTTTTTTATTGTTTTGTTCAAATAATTACAAGATTCCATATTACAGAAGTACTTTGATTGTTTTTCTCCTTCAATCCATTTTGCCCTTGACGTTATAACGTGACCTTGTAGTTTTTTATTTCTTAAGTCTTGAAGGGCATTCTTTTTTTGTTCAATTGAATATTCATTTCTTGTTCAGATTTCACCCCTTGAGGATCCGGGTTGTTAGAATAGATCCTCAGCACCCCTTGCTTGTCGTAAGAGGTGACTAAATGGGGCGATCCTTCGGATGAGACCATAAAAACTGAGCCCCCGTGTCACAGAAGGTGTGGCACGATAAAGATCCCTCCCTGCTCAAAGGACATAAGCGCTGAGTAAAGGCCTAAATTTTGCAGCCCTTCACCGGCAATGGTGACGTCTTCATATGAGTGAAAAATTCTCGAGCGGGACGTTAAACAATATATAATCAATCAATTGTTCAGATTCCAGAGCCCCTATTTCTTCAATAAAAGAATTCTCTAGTCTGTCCCTTTCCTTTTTCTTGTATGAAGAGTAAGAAATAGCAGTGCCCCTTATTACCATCAAAAAAACTTCTAGGAATGTACTATCATCGATAATGTGTGAAGATTGTTTTCACCGCCTTCAGTTTCCAAATATTGTTGTTTGACTTTTTGAATTGTGTCTTTCACCTTTTCTACATATGTTGGGTCTGTTAATAAGCTATTATTGAATTTCCATAGCCCACATCCTCTTTCAAATGAGTTAAATTTAAGTTCCAGTAGTACAATTGAATGATCTGATCTATACCCCGGTTTTATTAAAACATTTTCGATATTGTTTGATAAGCTTTCTGAAATTAGAATAAAATCTAAACGTGCTTGTTTAAAAGGTGTTTTTCTTCTCCATGTGAACACTTTATCTGGATTTAAGATCCTGTAATATGTGTAGTGTTTACTGATTATTACTCGAGTTTCCGATTTTTATAAACTGTGTTTATCACTGTGTGTAGTGTTCACATGTTTATTGTTATGTACATCTGTAGTAGTTATGATTATTACTGTGTGTTTTGTACACTTATGTGTATTGTTAGGTAGTATTTATTTGTGTGTATTGTTATGTGTATTATTTATTTGTGTTTATTACTGTGTAGTGTTTACTTGTGTGTATTGTTATGTGTAGTATTTATTTGTGTTTATTACTGTGTAGTGTTTACTTGTGTGTATTGTTATGTGTAGTATTTATTTGTGTGTTTATTACTGTGTGTAGTGTTTACTTGTGTGTATTGTTATGTGTAGTGTTTATTACTGTGTGTAGTGTTTACTTGTATGTATTGTTATGTGTAGTGTTTATATGTGTGTTTATTACTGTGTTTAGTGTTTACTTGTGTGTATTGTTGTGTGTAGTATTTATTTGTATGTTTATTACTGTGTAGTGTTTACTTGTGTATCTTGTTATGTGTAATATTTATTTGTGTTTATTACTCTGTAGTGTTTACTTGTGTGCATTGTTATGTGTAGTATTTATTTGTGTTTATTACTCTGTAGTGTTTACTTGTGTGTATTATTTATTTGTGTTTATTACTGTGTAGTGTTTACTTGTATGTATTGTTATGTGAAGTATTTATTTGTGTTTATTACTCTGTAGTGTTTACTTGTATGCTAATTCAAATTAAAATACATTACTGTATTAACATTAAATAAATTTTATTCGATGTCATTTCTTACTTATCTGGCTAAGAAATATAAAGTTTGGACAAAAATATTTATTCACTGCATAACCGTCTTGCAAAAAAGTATCAGGTTGTTTTGGTATTGCTATTCTAAGAAAGTTAATGCTCCCAATTTCTAAACCAAGACTTAAAAAAATACATTTATGGCTCAAATTCATTTTTTTTTTTTAAATTTGACTTAAGCATATCAATAATGTACATGTTCTATTTATACACATTGGTACAGATTTTACCAACAGTTGTCAAGAAATTCAAGTTCCATGCAATAAACTCATTTTTTTCTGATATGATTAAAATGTGTGATGATTTAAATTGTTTTATTATATTTTAAATCAGATATGGTCTACAAACAAAACTATCTCAGACAAAAATAGCATACAATTGAAAAATGACGAAATCTAATTTTCTTTAAAAAAATGGTTACAAATGAAAGACAAGAGCAATTAGAGAATTTATGATATCTTAAATAATTAATGATAACTTTAATTATGATCTGAGGTCATTACAGATGGTTCAATAAATGCTTGAGGAATTGGTACAGAAAAAAAAATCACTAGGTATCATTCCACTGTACACAAATATTAATTTTCAAAAGATTCAATCATGTGTAAGTTAGACAAAAAAAAATCTTAACACAAACAATTACCTTGGACATACGGATTCAATTTAATAACATTTTTCGTTTATTGCTCACATCAATCATTGTTCTCATCGATTGAATTGATGAGCACATTTGATTCAATTAATGAGAGTAATTACTGAATTGAAGTGGATTAGATTTGATTGAAGGGAGCAATGCATGCAATATTTCAAATGACAGAGAAATAATTGAAGTCATGATACCTTCAAACAATTATATCTACAATTATTTAAGGTTCTGGTAATTTGGTGCTCTAAATATGACCCTACCCTATTTCAAACACTGCTCAACTTTGGTTGCCAGTGGTTCTTGATAAAAAGATTTTTAAATCACCCCACTTTATTTTTTGCCTTTTGTGATCATTTCCTTATTTGCAGGGGGTATTACCTTTCATTTGTACAGAGAAATAATTGAATTTATGATACCTTCAAGCAATTATATCTACAATTATTCAAGGTTCTGGTAATTTGGTGCTCTAAATATGACCCTACCCTATTTCAAACACTGCTCAACTTTGGTTGCCAGTGGTTCTTGATAAAAAGATTTTTAAATCACCCCACTTTATTTTTTGCCTTTTGTGATCATTTCCTTATTTGCAGGGGGTATTACCTTTCATTTGTACAAAATTTAAATCTCTTTACACAAGCGTGATTTGTGGTAAATTTGATTAAATTTGACCCAGTGATTAAATTGTGAACAGTTAACAGACAGACAAAACAAAAGCTCCCATGAGCTTTCAGCTCAGGTGAGCTAAAAAAAAAAAGCATCCAACATCAATAAATTAAATAATGCTTACCTTTGATGTCATCTCCATCTTGAATTCGCTAGATGTCTTCTAATAATGCAGAGTGGGAAGTTCCAGTATTCATCTTAACATGTACGGATACTGTGACGATTCTCAATACAAACGCAGAACTCTTCAGTTGCTGTAAAAATTCATAGAAAATACAAAAAAATGCAATGCTCACTATCATTGTCGCTTGACATTGTCGCGGGTTTAGAAATCACGTGATTACTGACTAGTTTTCACCACGTTTATATATAATATTACGCCCGTCGGTAGATTGGGTTTTAATAGATTATGTTTGTATGGGACAACCCCCCAACATCCATACAACGTACTGAACACGTATTCTCAAACTTCAGATACACCAAATTACCTTAATGTTTGATTTGTTTGTTTTACGTTCCATCGAGAATTTATCACTAATACCGAGATGTATATTGTACATATTTAGAAATACTTAGCGCTCAAGACCGCAGCAGCAAGTGCCAACGCATGCCGCGACGCGGACTTCCGTTTTTAAGGTTATATCTAAAAGACCCGTGATTCTAACTTCTAAATGCGAGCGTTTGGCGAAGGAGTAATCACTACCTATCTTTACGTCTTAGGTTTGATGCTGCCATGCCACGAACAGGACTGGCACTCACGTCCTCCTGGTTACGAAACGAACGCTCTATAACCGAATTAACTTTTTAAATGATTATATTAATTAAATGTATAGGATTAAATTATGAATTATTAATATAGTAATAAACAGCTGATAAATTGATCAATCATTACCAGTCTACATCACTCTGTACATGCATCTTCATAATATTGCGTGTTTCCACCTTGACGATGTGTGCAGGTATGGGCCCCGATATCGAGCCGATATGAATACAACTCACTCTTTGGCGCCTGTATACCCAGTCACGTGATATTCAAACACGGCGAATCCAACATTATAAACCTGAGTCACAAGTAGGTGGATCCAAGCACAGTTATCCGAATTTAAATCAATGAATAGATATAAATAGAAAAAAGAGAGAAAAAAACCTCTATATATATAGATGCATACCTAGAGCCCCCGCTCCTTTAATCTATTTATTGATTAGAATTAAGATACCTCTGATCAAAGACCCAACACCTAGCTATATATATTCTCCGGTGGTGGATCTAAAGAGTGGGGGGGTGGTGTCCAAGGGTTTCCTCCCTTTCGTAAGAAAATTTTGCTAAAAAGGGTAAAAAAAAGAAAAGAAAAGAACAAAAAAAAGTATATTTTGTTTTAATTTAGTTAGATCTATGATATAACCTACCAAAATAACGTGTAATTTCATTCCAGTTGTGTCTCGTAAACTTCGCAATACAATTAGATGTGTAAGGTTCTTCAGAGCTAACAGAAATGACTTTATTATTAATAATTGTTCCTAAAAAGAAATACGTTAATAATTATTCCGGGAAAATGTTGTTTATTGGTGACATTTCACCCAAGTACGTCATATTTTTGAGAGAATACCAATTAAGGACAAGATAAAAAGTTCAATTCAGTGTCTGACATTAAAATGAATTCACCAAGTTTTCACCCCTTAAAACTAAGTATGATGAATGTTAAAACTAATCGATTAACAAGTAAAAAAACCATTGAAGTATAAATAACACTCTGGATACCCTTTCTACTGTTTATTCACAAATGAAAGTGTACATTAAAACTATTACCATATTTTGCCGAATAAAAGACACACTTTTATTTTAAGAATTTCTTGGTGCGAGTAATACCATATTTCGTTTTTAACCCCTTTATTCAGGTGAAATTCGGCAGTTAAGTAATGTTTCACTCAGAGATATAGCCTTTGTAGATTTGCACGTTGTTCACCTATTTAAAAGCAAAAAATCGATTTCAAGAAAATTAGTACGGAAACGCAAAATTTTAGAAAATGTGATTCTTTAACAACAACATTAAATAATTCAATTATTATGAAACAGCCACTTAAAAATCATGCATTGTCTCGCGCTAAAATAAACTGATTTAAGCTGCAAAATAATTTGTCTCTAAAGAGTTAGTTTACTCTGAGGTTTGCGAATGTCTTTATTTTTAATGAAATGTTAATGTGAGACTTTGAAATAACCTTTCTTTCACCAAGAGAGAGAGAGAGAGAGAGAGAGAGAGAGAGAGAGAGAGAGAGCAAACAGCACCATTGTTATAAACACCGTGCTTGTCACTTAATTAATTTTATTAGATACCTGCTCACGGTAAAGAAATATGCGTACTGAGAATAGTTTTCACACATTTTATTAACTGAAAAAAAAACCAAACAAAACAAAACAAAAACAAACAAACAAATAAATCAAGCAGAATGTCAGAGACATATATGCTGTCTGATTGCCACGAGTCGGCATATATCATTATACTTAGTTTTTCTTTAGCCGTAATGACTGGTTACGTTACCCATCTTCATGCATCAAAATTTCAGAATTTTTCATTTAGGTACTGCATTTAAACATTGTTTTTACAGACAGAACACTATTAAACTTTTCGATCATAATCATTTCTTCTTTTTATAATTAACGATGAGGTTGATATATCGCACCTTTGTACATCACTGGGGGTGTGTTGATTACAAAAAATTAAATGTTAGATTAAAATTTTATTTTACTTTTATAACATCGACTATTTAATTGATTTTAAGTTTCAAAAAAGGAAATTTTTCAAAACGTTAATGCTACAATCTCTCGTGCTTTATTGAAATTAACTTGATTACCCATGGTATTTCGGTGAAGATTACCACGAAGCAGAAACTCCAAAAATATAGCTGCGCGGTTTGCAATTTTTTTTTCTCTTCAGAATTCATTATTTCCGCAAAAAATATTCCGTGAAAATTACCGCAAAGTATAAAGTCAAGAATACCTCCTGGTTCAAAATTTTGCTTTTTTAGTGCAAAGTATATCCCCCCCCCCCATCCAAATTTTCAGGCGCAAAACGGGGAGGAGGGGGCGTATCAACCACAACTGTGTTTTACATTCGTCAAAATACGCCAGATTAAGATGTAATATAATATTAGGTAGTTGTATACAGGTAGATATATATAGGTAGTTGTATACAGGTAGTTATATCTAGGTAGATGTATACAGGTAGTTATATATAGGTAGTTGTATACAGGTAGTTATATATAGGTAGTTGTATACAGGTAGTTATATCTAGGTAGATGTATACAGGTACTTATATATAGGTAGTTACATATAGGTAGTTGTATACAGGTAGTTATATATAGGTAGTTGTATACAAGTAGTTATATAGAGGTAGTTGTATACAGGTAGTTATATATAGGTAGTTGTATACAGGTAGTTATATATAGGTAGATGTATACAGGTAGTTATATCTAGGTAGATGTATACAGGTAGTTATATATAGGTAGTTGTATACAGGTAGATATATATAGGTAGTTGTATACAGCTAGTTATATATAGGTAGTTGTATACAGATAGTTATATATAGGTAGTTGTATACAGGTAGTTATATATGGGTAGTTGTATACAGGTGGTTATATATAGGTAGTTGTATACAGGTAGATATATATAGGTAGTTGTATACAGCTAGTTATCCAGGTTGGTTGTATATTGTGTAAAGGTACATGGACACAATTTGAGCTGAAAATGTTCATATCTTATTTTTCCATAATGCTTAACTAAGGTTTTTCTAATGGTCAGCAAAAATTTGAATGTCAGTTGTTGAGTTACAATAGATATAGAACTCACAATTCTGTGTTCTGTAAACAAGGCTAGTGTCATTTGTTTGTTTACATAGATTAAACATACTGTAGCTACCCAGGGATAAGGGGTTGCTTGTGTATTTCTGAATCCTCAGCAGATATTCACTAACGTCAGGATAGTTCCAAAAATCATTTAAAGTCAATAAACAATATCACTCAGTCCCTCTGGTAAAGAATACTACAAACTTATAGTCAATATATTCTGTATTTTATTATGTTGGATAGCTGGAAAAGGCACAATATAAACTTCCTCATGTGGTGAACCCTGTGCACTACGGCAGGCTTGTACGAGTACAAAATAGTATGCCGATTTTTCAGAAATATAAGTTTTGGTTGTCCAGTGTGGTAGGAGATTTCTAACTAAGGTTTTACTATAATTATTACATCATGAATAATCTCACCTTAATGAATAATCTCACCTTAATTTCTTCTTTAAAGGTTTTTATATATTACCGCCGTACAACTTGTAGAAATCTGCCGTAATGTCGTAGCGACCTTACTTATATAACCTTCGGCTCTAAACCACATGACTGAAATTAACCAATAGATTTACGCCGTACAGGCCTCTAACCAATCAGCGACTTGTACGGTTGCATCAGTTCCCACACAAGTTCCCACACAGAACTACTTTTTCCAAACAGGCTACCGTACAAGCACGAAAGAAATATTAATAGGTACAAACAATTACATATAAGCAATAAGCGTTAGAAAGCTTGATTAGTTGACGTAGACAAGTAAATAATATCCCAATATCTCGCACATGTGGGCTAAACATGCTTTGTCTTGTGTGCGAATGAATACAGTTACTAACAACGTCACCGTAAACAAATATAGTTCCACCAGGTACAACTGGTTACATGTAGTATGTAATAAATGGCAATGAAGTCTTAATCTCAAATTATTAAAGAGAATTAATTTGCATATCTAAATGATTCGTATAGTAAATACTATCTCACAAACATCGTAAATGTTTTCGTCACCAAATCGGAAATGACGACGGAATACTGTAATCATAAAAAGTGATGGCTGCCAAAATCATGAAATGTAAACATCCACCCGACAGTCCCCGATATTATTTCTATTTCTACTCCCTCATGAAATTATGATAGATAATTAGAACCTGGAACATTAAAGGCAATACACGTAAATACATGATAATGACTTGCGATAGCTCCAAACTTATAAACGAATAACTTAACTATCGGAACACATGAAGCATGTCAAAATGTACGGGAGCACTCAGACGGAGTAAACATAGTGATACACAATACAGTGTCACAAATTATTATTGATCCAAACTTGTTTAAAGTAAGAGACCTGGAATAGGTTACAATACTACATTTAAGTTTCGTTTGAAGTAGAATTTTCCAATTTACTAGTTACAGTAATTCTGAACACAAACATGTTTTTTTTAGTAATTGCCACTTCTTATTATCTTTTTAACATGACATTTTCTATTTAGTAATCTACATCTAAACAAAACCAAGGCATGAGCACGAGCACAGAACAACGAATAGTGAGTGCTGTATTTCTCTTGTAACTCAACAACTGACATTAAAATTTTTGCTGCTGATCATTAGAAATACCTTGGTTAAGCATTGCAAACACTAAAAATATAAACTTGAAAAAATTCAGCTCAAATCCATCTATATCTCTCTCGAAAAATCTCTTAATCATATGTAGACGTCACCATTGCCGGTGAAGGGCTACATAATTTAGGCCTATGCGTGGCGATTATGACATTTGAGCAGAGAGAGAGAGATCTTTATTGTACCACACCTGCTGTGACACGGGACGTCGGTTTTTGTGATCTCATCCGAAGGACCGACCCATTTAGTTACCTCTTACGACAAGCAAGGGGTTCTGAGGACCTATTTTAACAGGATGCAATACAGAGGCCCGTGGGAATTATCGACTCGTTTTTGAACAGAGTTCCAGGTTTAGTGGAGAACGCTTCTTGCTTTATCTCCTTTATAACTGTGGGCTCAGTATGTCTAAGTATGTGGGTATAAGCTGCTTTGTGTCCGGGAATTGATTTCAGTCTTACAGGCCCGTAGGAACAATTTCACTTTGGGGGGCACCACACCAAAGTAATTTACGACAAAAAAGTGATATCGACAAAACCATTAGTAAAAGGATAACTGCATAAATATGTGCAAACATTGAGGTGTACGTCATGTACATAAATCTAATTATGTACATAGAATCTAATTAGTTTCCCAGAAAACCCCTCAACTATAATTTTAAGCTTTGTTTGTTTGTTTTTGGGGGGGGGGGTGATAAGAATTTTTTAAAAATTTTTTTTGTTTTTGTTTATATCTTTATCATTTTCTTATCAATCATTTCTGAGTCATAAGGTTTTAGTACTCGGTAAACTTTCCAAACATCGCCAGTCTGTGTTCATTTCCACTTACGAACTCCTCAACTATTTTTTCTGGATTCAGTTCACCAATCTCATTTTTATTTTATGAACATGCAATAAAAGAAAATTGTTTGTTAGTATTTGGCTCATTGTTGATCTCAGTGATGTTTTCAATCTTTTCAAGGCGCTGATTGAGCGCTCACTGGTAGCGTTAGTTGCAGGAAGTACCAAAATTAGTTTGAGATTTTTGAGGATCTCGGCAAACAGACTTTTTACATTTGAATGTCTGAAAAATTCAACCACACTTAGTACATCTGGCGTAAAGTTTTTTGGCAAAACAGTCTTTAACATTATAAGCTGGCAGTGAAGATCCTTTGGCTTCAAATCTGTATCATATAGGGTCGTGACAAAATTCAATTCTTCTTCAAACGTTTGACCTGTGCAAGCCTTAATTACAAGGTTTTTAAGATTAACATAAGCTTTGTAACCTGGTTGGTCAAATGTAGATTTTATGCCAGCTAAAAGCAGATCTAATGCCTCGTAGAAATCTCTCCTTTACATATCTGCACACGATGAAAAAGTGTGTGCTGCTGTTCCATCATCAAGTTTACGAGAAATTTTGAGTTTTCTAGGAAGAACAGGATCATCGATGTTCATCTGTTTTGCTTTTTCAACAACTTCCTCGTAAAACTGAGTGAAGATGATCTCATTTTGGAGACTTTGCAAAGCATTCATTGTCGTTGATGCCATTTTTTGACCATCACTCGCCGAGAGATTTGGAGCCTGCAGAGCCCTGGCTAAATTATCACTATAACGTAAAAGTTTTTCACTCAGTAAACAAACAAAGAAGAAATCAAACCTGCACATATAAGCAGCCACTCCCCTAATTCTGTTTCTCATTTCTACCTCACGCACGTATTGGAGGCTTTCATCCCAAACATTTCTTAGAATTTCATAGTTTGAGAAAATGCTCAAATATGTGTTGGCTTTTATTGCCCACCTTGTGGGACACAAACCCCTCATTCCCGCTGACGTTTTCTCTAGATTGATGGCATTTTTTAATGTATTGAAAATCATCTCCCTTCTTGGAGATTCTTTAATCAACTTTGTTATATCCTTTGCAATGTCCAGGGTGACTCTAAACAACTTACATCCCTTAACAGAATCACTACAAGCTAGGTTAAGAGCATGACCATAACAGTGTATGCAAAGGTCTCTGGGTTCAAGTGCATGAATTTGTGTTGCAGCACCTGTCTTTGAACCAGCCATGTCATAACACTGGCCTCGTACTTTGTTGATAGGCAGATTGAACCTCAAAGGGGCATCTTTAATTGCCAGGGTTATTGAATTAGCCCAATGTCAGAAAGACAGTACATCCCTAATAAATCTCTTCATGAGCGGTCAAATTTTGATCAACCCTTCGAATGCATAAAACAGGTTGCTCTTTATTGGAAATTATCTCGTGTTTCGTCTGCCATTATTGCAAAGAATTCAGACGAATTGATGAAAGCAACAATTTGTCGCAAAACCTGCAACCCCATCACCTGCAAAATTTCATTTTGTATATCTGGAGCAACATACTTATTTGTCTTGCGTTGTAACCATTCTTGAAGCTGGGGATCGCGTTTAGCCTCTAGCATGAAAAGTTAATTCAAGTTCGAGTTTTTCTCGTCTCTGTTACCCCGAAGAGCAATTCCTTGTCGAGCAAGAAACTTCAAAATGTTTGTGATTTTAAGCAAATTCTCTCTGTTAGAGTTCTTCTCGACTTCGTGCGTCTTTGAAAGACATTCTCCAACATCTTTAACCTCCTCCTTTATCGTAAACTCCCTTTCCATTGCCTCTTTGTGGCAATCACGTTTGCGGCGAATTTTGTGGTTGCTTTTTTTTCAGCTTTTAAAACCACTTGCTATGAAAGCTTTTTTCTTTCTTGTGACAACTGAGAGTCTTCTGAAATGATTTTATGCAAGGAAAACACAATACATCTTTGATTTCTATATAATGTATTCAACACTACCGATCAAACCAGGAGGCATTGAAAGATCTCATGTTTTTATCAAACTGTTTTACTGGAAAGAAAATATTCCGTGGCTGATTTCGGGTACTACCGTCATGGTATATGCCATTTTTCATGTACAACCTGGACCTTTTGAACTGGTATTTCTAAGATATCATCTTCTGAAGAAGAAGAAGAAGAATCAATAAATGAAGCAACCTTAACATGTTTGTCTGTTTCTTTGTTTGCAGTTTCCCCCCAATTTACCTGTTTCAATACACTCCTCATTTGTGTTAGACTCCAAGAGTGGGGAAGGACTATCTTGTGATTGTTTAGATTCAAATGAGCGATGAGGTTCAGAATCGTCAAAGGATAACCTCGAACGCTTTGAGAGAGGTTCCTCATGCTTGTGAATACAGGCAACAAAATGATTAGGTGTCCAACCATCTATTTTTGTAGCAGTTGTCTGAGTCCACAAGATGTGGATAGCATCCTGATATTCTTTAGCATCAGCACGGTCAAGAGGAACAATAAGCTGATTATGATCTTGCTTCTTCGTGTACTTTTTCGAAAAATGCCTTTATTTCATCCGTCTGGGCATACATTGTGAAATATAATCAAAGTTAAAACTGTGCAGAAGGTGGATCTTACATTGATACGACGGTGTCTACTCTTGGACCAAGAATGAAACAGGTCTTGACAGCCAGAGACTTTACAAGCTTTGAAAAGGTTGTTACACGTCATGATCTACGTCACATTGGGGGTGTTACGTCACTGATAAATAGCACTTCACACATTGTCGGGTTTACCTTTACCATAAAAATTGTGATGATAAAAAATGTCAACAATTCATCATATTAGCTTTACAAAAAGATTTGAATATATACAAACGTTAAACTGATATTAGGGCAGTTGGGCATAGACAATTTTGTATCAAGACGAAGTTTCTATGAACAAGCTATCTAATGAATTATTAGACCTTGAACGTTGGTCAAGGTCACACATATTAGATATCTAGCGAGATTTTTTCACTCGTATGAGTCGTCAATAAATACCGGTAAAGGACTTGAAACGACACTTGAACGGTGAGGGTACTTTACCGTGCCATCGCCTTTCGCGACACAACTTAGGTCATATCCGAAATATCCTTGACTTTCACTGCTAGTGCCGGGCACTTGGCAAAGGAACGGTCACTACATATCATAAGGTTGACGCCAGATGCGGAGCTGGGAACGAGAACCGAACCATTACCTCATGATTACGACCTGTTGGATGATGCCATAAGAAATGTTAAGGCATTAAGTGCTTTTCATAATATTTTTTTATTTAAGCTAAAGGACAGGCACACAGACTGACTTTGAGTGTCATTGAATTAAATGAACTTTCTGCTTAAAAATAATTATACATTACACTATATGTAAATTTTACTATGTGAATTTTTTTTGGGGGGTGCACGCCCCCCCCCCCCCCCCCGGTTCCTACGGCCATGCCATGCACAGATCAAAACCTACGGCTGCTGGTGACGTCTCTACAGTGAAAAGGTGTGTAGGTGTGTGTGTGTGTGTGTGTGTGTGTGCAAATTACAAAAAAATTATATGCATTGTATAGGTCAAAAACACGGCATTGGTAGTCTCTCTTATGACTGTACTTGAATAGGATACAAGTTCAAATCAATATTGACAAACATATATCAATGAACTAATTACAGGATGTACATCTAGTTCTAGGTTGCTTTGATGCAAGATCAACAACCAATCAATTTATCAATCAGTCATTCAAATAATGTTTCAATCAATCATTCGATCGATCAATGTTTTCAATCGATGAATGTCTCAAATTAATCAATAGAACAACCAGTCGGTAACTCAATGTTTTCACTTTTCAATCAATGTATTCGATCAATCAAGCAATTAATTTGTCCATTGAAATAGAGCCAATTATTGGCCACGAACCTGGAAGGAAACAGAATCCGAGACAAATTTCGGCAATACGAATACTGATTGATTGATTATATATTGTTTAACGTCCCGCTCAAGAATTTTTCACTCATATGGAGACATCACTATTGCCGCTGGAGGGCTGTAAAATTTAGGCCTATGCTCGGCGCTCAGGGCCTTTGAGCAGGGAGGGATCTTTAACATGCCACATCTACTATGACACGGGACCTGATTTTGCGGTCTCATCCGAATGACCGCCCCATTCACTCGCTTCTTACGACAAGCAAGGGGTACTGAGGATCTATTCTAACCAGGGTTCTCACGAGACAATAGGCACCACTGAGGTCACTGTAAGTCTTCAAATGGATAATGCACAAAATCGAAGAAAAATTAACGTTAGCATTATAATGGCGGTAGCATTAGAAAGCTGGATGGGAGAGGTATGGGAGGGTGGGTTGAATTTTGATCAAAATGAATTTAGGATTGAGTAGTTGATGACGCATGTATAATAGAGGTTTGAAGTCGGACTCGATAAGGGTGCAAGAGTTATCCTTCTTATATCACAGGTGCTTGTCGACAGGACTTCCGCAGGCGCGGATCCAGAATTTTTTTTCCAGAGATGGGGTCGAACCCGTCATATAATATTCAACCCTTTATTTTCCAACTCTCGAAGAAACGCTTTATATAACCACGGCACCACGAGGGCGACCGTTTTGTCGTGTATTGATGTTTTCTGGTAGTGTTATTTAGCTAAAGAGACTTGACTGTAATAATCTTCGTTTTCCTTTTCTGATAAATGATTGTACAATTTCCTTTTGGTCAATTTCTAATGAATGGTAAAGATACATTAGTGCTTGTTTGCTTGTTTGTTTGTTTTACGTCCCGTTGAGATTTTTTCACTCATATTGAGACGTCACCAGTTGTAGGTGAAGTACCACTTTAGACCTATGCTTATCGCTCAGGGCCGTAGCAGTGAGGGTTCTTTGACGTGCCAACGCCTACCGTGACACGGGACCTCCGTTTTTAAGGTCATATCCGAAAGACCCGTGATTCTCACTTCTAAATGCCGAGCGTTTGGCGAAGGAGCAATCACTACCTATTTTTCGTCTTAGGTTTGACGCGGCCATGGCACGAGTGGGGCTCGAATTCTAGACCTCCCGGTTACAAAGCGAACGCTCTAACCACTGAGCTACCGCTACCGGTCTGCATTAATGCAAGCCCAGTCAATCTGTCCTCTTGCATAGTACTGCGCACGTACCTCTTGATGCGTCTTACCGAAACGTAATGGTCTAAGAAGACAGTGTTTAGTAGCCTGTAGGAATAGAAATCCAGAAAAGGATCTTTCGGCCTTGCATATTGTGATAGGTAAAACACATCGAATGTGAAGAAGAATTTTTGACGTTCGGGAAAACGTCCCCGTCTACAAAGTTGAAAAGATTGAGCAGATTGCAGAGCTTGTCTGAAGTGTCTTTGTTCATGTTAACACGATAACGTCTCCAATCTCTGAGTTCTTTCTCCAAGTCCTTTACAGAAAGACAAGGCAGGTCACTCCCCAAAAATATTAGTTCTGAGGCAAGTTTGGACAATTCCTCGTGTGAAATATTTGTCACATTGACAGACAACAAAGAGCATATCGAATATGCCGGCAGATCTTCTTTCTGAAACCTTATATTCACTGAGGAAAAAGTTCAGAAATGGAATGACCACGACAGATTTATAATAATCTCTTGGATTTCATGTGAAGACAATTTTTCTGTGTTGCTGCTTGGAGCAAACGCTTGAAATCTTAATCACTATATTAAGGTCGTCTGCAATTTGTTTTGCATCTTCAAAGCAAGACTCAAATTCGGAATCAACCGCTCTACGGATTTCTTTGACTATCCACGTGTTCCTCAATTAACTTACTTGCAGTGAAAATGTCATATCTCTTTTCTGAAGTTTGAGAGTCAAAGGTATTATCGATATGCATGCGCAGGAGTTCCCACCATGAGTGGCAAATGTATTTATGGGTTCCCACCATATTTACCTTTTAGATCTTATCACTAATGTTACTGTACATGTTTTCAAACATGTAATTAAGGGAAAGTTAATAACTTTTAGAATTATTCAGCTGCATAAAGTAATTCTGTAGACTTTGGAAAAGAAGGTGTGTGTGTGTGTGTGTGTGTGCGTGTGTGTGTGTGTGTGAACGTCGGATCATACAGCTTTAAAATTCAGGTAGCCCCGGTCTTTCAAGTGGCGATATAGCTTCATTTCTACTATGAATTTGCCAGAAGATGGGATAAATGTGAAGAGGAAAACCTTCACACCTTGATAGAATTAGAGGCATGCTGAAATATCGTATCAGACAAGTAATAAAAACAAACATGTGTACATTTCTATAGTAAACCAGTAGTGATGAGAGAATTAAATTATAGATTACATAAGAAACATGTACTGGTTAAAGTTGACAAAATTTGTAACAACATATTCTGATTGTAAAGTTCATTATTACACCTATGTTTCATAATAACGTGACTTTAATTACTGGACGGTATACACTTGGTAATCACAGTAATAACTTATAATCACAGTTCCTGTTTAGAGGACGAACTTTTCAAACGCACATTTCAATTTTCAACACGTCTAACATTCCAGTCAATGGGACGAATGAGTTACCGTACCTATACTGGATTCCAAACGATACAGTATGGACCTATAAATATTTTACAAAGTCCCTATATGATTACTCCTCACGAAAATATTGAGTGCTGTGACGTAAAAACATTAGACGTTCTGTGCCACATGTTCGAAAGGCGGTGCATTCTCCATATTTCCAAAGAAGTTTCAGTAAGTTTGAACTTCCAAAATCTTCCTGAAATTAACAATAGCAACCCATACGTATAATTTCAACAAAGAATACAACTTAAGAATAGGGCAAAGATGGGCCTCTGAACACACCAGAGATTGGATCAGGTGCCTCGGGGGAGTAAGCATCCCCTATCGACCGGTCTTACTTACCGTGAGCTCTATATATCTTGATCCGGTAAACTGAGTATTCCGTAGTCAAAATCAGAATGTAAAAGACGGCCTAATAATTGATATGATAAACGTCAGACAGCATTTGACCCAATACATTTATATCTAAATTAGATCGTTGTAACGACCATAAAATTTTCAATATTTTGACTTTAAACGAGACTGTTTAAACCCCTGTAACATCAACCTACTCATCAGTAGCTTGTCTCGACTTAAAAACTTATTATATGCAGAACATGCTCTTGCGTATCGAATCAATTGAGAGATATAAACACCATATGCAGGTGACAATAGAATATTCACTGCGTATTACCGATACTGAATATCGCTGCCAGTAGTTCTAAGTGAGGATGTCTAAGGTAATCACAAACCAATATGAGAATTCCTCCTTGCTCTTTTGGAACCACATTTATGCATTTTCTGATGCTACCAGCTTGTTGGAATGTTTTAAAGACGTGAAGACTTATTGCCAGTGACTTAAAATGGGGCGGATTTCGTTTTTATACCTTAAAAATAAGCGACTGGTATCTGTAGAACTGAGAGATCGTCCTCTGTTTTTAACTCAAATACAGTTATTGTAAATTTATTTCACTGTTTTTCAAAACATAGTGAGAAAAAAGAGGAGGAAAAAAGAGGGGGATAATGAATGGGAAGAGCTAGGGAAGGGCGAAGAAGGAAAGGTTGATCCTTTATCCACCCCACCCCAACTAATTATTGGAATACGAAAATTCGATCTTTAATTGCAAGTACACCAGAATATATATATATATATATATATATATATATATATATATATATATATGTGTGTGTGTGTGTGTGTGTGTGTGTGTGTGTGTGTGTGTGTGTGTAATATGTCTCAATAAATGAATAGAATATCTAACACAACTTTTGAATTCCCTTTTCACTGCCGAACTTCGGTTCATATGCAAAATGCGGTGAGCATACTTTACTGCATTAATGAATTCCATGTGCAGATCCAGGGGGCCTCCTGGAATTGGCAAAGTATTTATCATCACGGTTTATGGACAAACTGAATTATTACGTCCGTGCGCTAAGTAATGATGACAGAATCCAATCACAAAAATATCACGAAATAATCATGTACAAAAGAATGCATGCTGTCCCAGAACGATGTGTGTTTGATATCCTTTAAAACTTATGTAATTACCGGTGATTGCAGTAACGATTTTATTCATGCTGGATTTTTAATTTTTGGACAATGTAAACGGTATTGTACATGTATTCCACTGCACTATCTGACTTTGATATAGTTCTCTCAGTTCTTCGTTCCTCATTAGAAATCGACCAAAAAGAAATTGTACAATCATTTACTATCAGATAGAAACCGAAGATTTTTTTTTCAATAAAGTATATTTGGCTCAATCAAGCACGTATGCAAGTAAAGAAGAAGAAGAAGAAGAAGAAGAAAAAGAGTGAGAGAGAGAGAGAGAGAGAGAGAGAGAGAGGCGACATTCAAATAATTGTCCAGAGTTTGGACAATGTACTCTTCACAATCATTTTACTATTTTACATATATATTGACTTTAAACGAGACTGTTTAAACCCCTACAACATCAACTTACTCATCAGTACCTTGTCTCGACTTAAAAAACTTATCATATGCAGAACATGTTCTTGCGTATCCAATCAATTGATTTACATGTAAAGCTTGATTCATTGGCGGGTTGCTTCCCCCACTTAATAAGTGGAAACAAAAAAGTGATGTTATAAAACCACAAAAAGGCACCTAGTTTAGTATTAATATGTTGGTTTAACACTGATACTGTCCATTTGCGTTTGTCATACTTCATATTTGTACTTGTTTCCTCATATGCTACATCTACATGTAGTTTGTGGTTAATGTTGTATCCCCCCCCCCCGAATCCATGCACTGAAGATCCCCCCCCCGAATCCATGCACTGAAGATCCCCCCCCCCCCGAATCCATGCACTGAAGATCCCCCCCCCCCCCCCCCCCCCCTACAATTTCGGATTTTCAGCTTTGGATTGGAATAAACCTATTGCGTATTTTTGTTGTTGTTGTTTTTTTGTTTTTTTTTTTGTTGTTGTTGTTGTTGTTTTGTGGTTGCTTTTTTTTTGGTTGTTTTTTGTTTTGTTTTGTTGTTGTTGTTTTTTTTTGTTTTTGTTTGGTATTTTTTTATGTTTTTGTTTTTCTTGAATTTTAAAAAATTTATTTCATTCTATTTCTTGTTTGTTTGAAAGAAGTGCGGTTTGTTTATACTGCCAAACTTTCGACCCCAAATTAAAAAAGAGCTAGTGAAGGAGACTTGATTACTGCCCTTGTAATGTTATTTTCTCGGCGCGGAGGTTTGACTTGACATGCACGTGCGAACACACTCACCTGATGCGTAAGTAGATTTGGTCCCATGATTGATTGCAAAACAGTAGAACCCTTCCGTCTTTAGCCTACGTGGCCTACAAACCTGATGGATGTCTCACTTCTTAATACTTACAGACGCCTGACTTGGTGTTTTTGTCTGTCGTTGCACAGGAGCCGGCAGTTGATCTTCGCGAAAGCCAATGGTTGTTTCAATGTCCACATTGCCATTGGTTATTTACAGTGTAGATTGGCTGACTTCTGTGAAAAAAAAAAAAATGTGAGTCAGGCGCGAAGCTGTTAACATTGTAGATCGATCTTTACAGATAAAACTACTGACTCCTGTGGTCGTTGTGTTTGACCCCCCCCCCCCCCCCCCCTATTTTTTGGGATGCTACTGAGCTATAATGCTTCCAAATGTGATGGGTGATGAAACAATATGAGTATAAGGACATTAACAAATTTTTGATGTCTGGGGCTGAGGGGAGGACAAACTTGATATTCAATGTTTGGTACAGTGCTTTACCATGACAAATTACAGATCATTTCGAATTTCTGCTTGGCTTATTGTTTCTCTATCCATAGTCCTGATAATCAAGGAGGATTTATGTTGCAGTTGAGCTAATTCGAACTATACTTGGTGGTGGATTTTCACACTCCATCTTTCCCCAGGTGTTGAAGTAAATCATAATATTCAAACCTTTGAAAACTACTAAAGGCCTCTAAGCGGCCCTGTATTTCCTATAAAATCCCTGTATATTTGACAACCCCCTATAATCCCTATATTTTTCTCCTGGAAATGGCATTTTCCCTATATTAACCCTGTTAATTCCAATTTGTTGAATTTTTTTTTTAATGTGATCATTTATAACTGTGGTTTCTGTTTTCCATCATCGTAATATATTCACCCAACCCCCCTTAAAAAATGTTTATTTTCTTTTTATCATCTTTCAAGTCTTAATGTCTGACTGTGCATAGTGCAACAGCAGGATGCCATGACACTTTATATCTTTGTCAGTTACTGAGTGAAGTACAAGTAATGCAAATATAATGATTATGAACAGTTCCCAATGAAGAAAAACTGAGGGAATTTTTAGATGCTCCTTCATCTTGAAATTGAATCTCTGCCAATTGATATTAAAGATAGTGCTGTTTTATTAGCTCACCTGAGCTGAAGACTCAAATGAACTTTTTTTATCAAAACTTTCCCTTGTCCATCGTTGGCATTGCCTGTGTCGTTGTTTTAAACATTTCACATCTTCATCTTTTCTAGAACCACCAGGCCAATTTAAACCAAACTTGGCAAAAAGAATCCATGGGTGAAGGGGATTCAAGTTTGTTCAAATAAAGGGCAATGTCCTCTTTGAAGGGGAGATAATAGCAAAAAAACACTGATATTTTTGAAAATTTTTCTTGTCAGAAGAAGCAGGCAAATTTCAATGAAGTTTGGTACATATCATCCTTGGGTGAAGGCACAGGCAATTATATCGCTTGAGTTCAAATCTACTATTAAAGAGTAAAGGTATAGAATTCTAAATATAGGGTACCTAAGTTTGCCAATGAAATATCCGTAAACCAAATGGTATAAAATTCTACTCTGTATTCTAATATGATCACAGATAACCAATCTACATTACTACCAAAGTAAATTCTGAAATTTGTATACTTCCCAAGATATGCAGAAATGAATTCAGAAAAATGCTTATTATTTTTTGGTTGAGTTTTAGCTGGGCCCCTGGCACTGTACTGATCTATTTAAGGTAGATCTTTCATATCTTGTGTATATATTTCTTATTTCAAGACCTTTCATTTAAATATTATGATCTTTGACCTCTTGACGATGATCCTGAAGTTTGATCTACTTTAAAGAAAACATAGTGTATTAAATATATCGAGAACTATTTTAGATGGGACTTTCATATTTTGAATGGTAAGACTGTCAACAATGATGTTTGATCTTTTGACCTTGAAGTTTGACATACTTAAAATCTATTCAGTATCTCGAGAACTGTACAAGTTAAGGCTTTCATATTTTGTTTATAGATTCTTTATGGTAAGACTTTATTATTTAATGAAGTATGGTCTCTTGACCTTGGAGTTGGACCTACTTTTCAATCTCTGACCTATTCAATATCTTTTGAACTATTTAAGGTAGATCTTTCACATTTTCAAGAAAAACTTAGGAAAATCGTTTTTTTTTTCCCCTTTTCCTATAACTCGTTTATCAAGTAAGTTTTTGAAATGAATTTCACATATGTCATTGACATTACTTATCTCTAGAGTATCTTTGAATACTTCTTCAATATTCACTTCTGTTCGTCAATATTGAAGAAGTATTTAAAGATACTCTAGAGATAAATATTCATTTCCATTCATCAGGGGTCTCCATGGCAGAGTGGTTAGAGCACTGAGCTCAAAATCAAAAGACCTCTCACCTCTTGTCGGTGCGGGTTTGATTCTTGCTAGCGGCGATATATGTGAGAAAGTTTGCCAGTTTACTTTCGGAGTGTCATTGGTCTCTTCCCAGGTACATTGTATCTGGGTTCTCTCCTCCACCAATAAAAACTGGATGGTACCAGATAACTGAAAAATTGTTGAGTGTAGCGTAAAACAATAAACAAACCATCAGATATGTCCATTTCCAATTTGTAGGGGCTCTGTGGCTGAGTGGTTAGTGCATTGCGCTCAAGATTTTGTCCACCATTTTTCATCTAAATAGTTAAAGACAGGGTCTTGAAATTTTCAGGGATGATAGATAATGACATTCTGCTTTGTAATAATGTTGTCATTTGTCACTTGTGGTTGTCACTGAAAGTGAACAAATAAAACATGTTAAATTTTAAATTTATATTTTTGAAACAAAACTCGTACAGTTAAACCTGTATTAAGAGACTGTCCAATGGAGAATGGAAAAAATGTCACATATGACAGGTGGTCTCTTAATACAGGTTGCTTATTTTCCGCTGTAAAGGCATTTAACAAATGTACCAAAATAATTAATACAACAGAGAACTGTACATGTATTTTGAATTCATTAATAATATCAAGAATGATTTTAACAGTACTAAAATAAAATTAATGAAAGCTAAGCATCTGAAATACGATATGACGATATGTTGTTTTATAATTTTTAATTCATCAAAAATTGCATTTAATCTGTTTAAGAATCTCATTTATGAAATAGATGTAAATGTTCTAAAATTTAAAAACATTTTATTGTAAAGATCATTTATGCATACTTGTAACTAAAATTCTGTATTGCTTCTCTGGTCGTAAAAGATATTAAAGTGAGGAAGTGTTGCTTCTCCTTTTGTATAATAATGCTGGAAATCTGTTGTTCAATTTGAAAGATATTAAATAAATCACAATATCCATTGTGCATAGCTCATTTTTTTAAGTGTTGACTCAGGATATGTTGAAGTGAGGCGCTTGTCCCGGTCATGTTTGCACTTAGAAACCTTGGATATCTCGTACAGAAAAATCGTGAATACTCCTTTTATCTCAGTATTCCCCCCCCCCTCCAGTATTTACATGATTTATATTGTAATCGGGCTAATTTTCCACTCTATGGAACATAATGGTACACCAAGTGCTAGATTTTTACATCCGATCTACTCCGCACATCTCTAAATTTGTTGAAATTCACACCTTTGAAAACTATGCTCTTATTTCAGTGAACTTTGAATTTGTTAAATAAACAACAACTCAGTTTTTGTTAATTAACCCAACACGACCCTGCGTGTTGATTACACGCTAGTTTATTGATTCAGAGTTCTGACTTAACAAATCAACACCGAACTATTACCTATGCGCTTTAAAGTGAAAGTATTAGGGACAATAACTCCCAGAATAGCCATGCTCAACTGAAAGTGAAAGAAGGAATCACATTGTAATCGAAAAATGTTCAATCATTGAATAAATGTAAAATTGCATGAAAATACATGAAATGTAAAAATCATGGTTGTTGGTCACATTAGACAGGTGGTTGTTTAATACAGGTTCAATATAAGGTAACGCTTTGGGGGGAATTTTTATGGTCACATATGACAGTGAGTCACTTAATACAGTGGGTCACTATGGTAGTTTTGATTGTACAGAATAAGTAGGTCTCTTACGTAGTTTCAGAAAATGTGAGACTTACTGGAAGTTAAAAGAGCAACTTCTGGCTTTTCAAGAAAAACTTTGGAAAATTTGCTTTTCGTTGTCTTTATATATTTGGCTTATAAATCAGGTGTTTGACATGATTTTCACATATATTATTGACATTGTTAATCTTTAAACTATAGTTCAATACTTTTATCAAAATTCACTTCCATTCGTGAGATATATCCAATTTCCTTTTTCAAATAAAAAATTTTTTTTTCAGTTTTCTCAGAAGCGGTTGAAGATTAAGTTTTGAAACTTTCAGGAATGATAGATGATGACTTACAGATGTGACATATGTCTTTCAATTTGTTGCCATCTTTTCTGTCATACACCAGAAGTGGGATAAAAATCTGCAATTTTTAAAAATTTTTCATTTTTGAAATGTTGATAACAGAGTCAAACAAAGTACTTCAAGTCGCACCATTTCCACCAGAAGACAGTTCTACCAAACTGGAAGTTGTCCAAAAAATGAGCAATTTCTTTGAACTTTCAGGGACAATTCCTGCATGCTCGTAGTGTAATTTTCATTTGATGTAAGGATTTCCAAGAAACCGGAAATGAATAAAAAAGAACTGGAAGTTGTTTAAAATTGATAACTCTCATCTTTTATGTGATTTTCATTTTAATTTGATGAGTATATATTATTGCATTCATTTCTTGTCATTCTTCATCACTCAGATTATCACAGTCAAAATCCTATCTGATCAGAAATCGGACAGAAGACCAACTCATTGCGCGCAACGAGATTGTGTCTAGTTATGTTCCCCAATGAAGGTTGGGAACATATTGGTTTTACTCGGTTTCTTCTTCTTCTTCTTCTTATTTTTTCTTTCTTCTTGGGAGTTTTTTGTCCACAATTGTTCTCATAAACTACTCAAGGGATCAATATGAAACCAATGTAGGATGATAGTATACCTTATGTAAATGTGTGGAACGAACGTCATTTTGTCTGAAAATGCCTGCATGTGCATTGGATGTTTTGTTTACAAATTTTTAAATGGTCGTAACTTTTTTGTTTTTCAATGAAATCATTTGATATTTATATTGTAGGTATGCCTTGAGCCCCTTTATCGATGACTTTGGTCAAAATCACTATTCTGCACGTGCATGCATGTGTGCTTCGTTTTGATTGGATAATACAAAAATGTATATATCTCTCTTGTTATTAATGGTAATGAGGCATTATTCACAGCAAAGGTAGATATTTTTAATATCTAGAGGTTGATGATATATAATTTGCGAATGCGCATGCACATGCATCGTCTTTTAAAGTTTCAATTCTTTCAATAACCATAACTTTTGTTTTTTTTTGGTTTTTTGTTCAAATTTTTTGAAACTTGGATTGTGAATGTAGGTTTGTTTTCTGATTGCAAAAATTTAGCAAAATGACTTTGGCTCATATGCATGCACGTGCACTAAATTGTCATTGGCTGATTTTCAAATTGCCCTAACTTTGTTATAAATTATTCAAATGACATCAAATTTATACCATAAGTATATCTCTCAAATGCCTGTCGATTGGAATCAACACCAATGTTAAATCTTGCTCACGTGCAGATCTATGTACTTGCATTGATTTTCTGTCATTTTTTGGGTACAAAAATGGCCATAACTTTTGAATTAAAAGTTGAATTGAGCTGAGATTTTACTTGCTGGCATATGATTTAAATGCCTATTGAATGGTGTGAACAAAAATTTCATCGTTGAATTGGCGTGTGCATGAGCGCGCATGCGATTTCATTTTTGACGTCTCAATTCAAGTATCGGTCCATAACATTTTTAGGTTTGAATGAATGGTTTTGAAATTGATGTTGCAGATATGTATTGGGACTCCCTACTCAATGGTAGTGTCAAAATCACTTCCCCAAATGCACATGCACTAACTTCTGATTGGCCGATATTGAAACCGCGGTAACTTTCTTATATATGATGTAAATGACATGAAATTTATATTGAAAGTATATCTATGAAATGCCTATCGATTGACATCAACATCAATATGAGTCTTTCTCACGTGCATGTTTATACACATGCATTGGTTTTCTTTCTTTTTTAGGTACTAAAATGGCCATAACCTTTGAATTGAAAGTTGTATTGAAGTGAAATCTTAGTTGTGGGTTTATGATTCAAATGCCTATAGAATGGTTTGAACAAAAATTCATTGATCGAATTCACGTGTGAGGGAGTATGCGTGCATTGTCATTTTCCAGGTCAAATTCAAATTTAGTCTATAACATTGTTGTCTTTCAATGAATTGTATTGAAATTTGTGTTGCAGATATATTTTGAGACTCCCTACTCATTGGTGTTGCCAAAATCACTTCACCGCATGCTCATGCACGTGCACTCAAATTTGATTGGATAGTATTTAAATAGATATATGTCGCTCATGAATGTGGTATATTCAATGATATTGAGAAGATATGTACACACTACTAAAACCTGAATTATAAGATCATTGGATGTGCAGATATACACTCACATCCGCGTGTATGCACATGCATTGTTTCAGGTGTTTCTATCATCTACTCACTGTTAGTTTCTCATTTGTCATTGAAATGTTTTGAAAATGATGTTGTAGTTGCATATTTAGACTTTTAACATATTGACGTGTTTAAGTTACTAATCAACACGTTCGTGCACGTGCACTGAATTTTGATGGGTGAGTTATTAAATGTCGATAACTAATTTGTTTAACTACGAAATGGAGTGAATGTTATAAAATAGTTATATATTTAGATGTGATACGTTTCTTTGAGTCGAAATCATTTCTCCTGAAACAACTAACACCACTTCCTACTTGGGGGAAAAAAACATTGGGGAACGTGTAACGGTTACCGTTACAATGAGTACTAGTTATTATTATTATTTTCTTTTAATAGTTTACATATAATACAAGAAGTTCTAAAATATATCTCTTCTTAAAGTTAAACTGATACATGCCAACGCCAGTTACGATGTGATACACTGTGTCTATGTACAAATGATTATGCATGGGCACTCTAATCCATTCAGGATAACAACAAAGAAAGAAACACACCCGGGATAAGAAGAAAATATAGTTAAATTTAAAAAGTAAATGCGGTGAAGAATGAACACTGTATTTTTTTAAATACCGTATTCAGGGTTCAAGCTAGTAAATTTTGTCCTGGACTAACTGAATATCATTTATAAATAGTCTGGTTGACTACAGAAAAAAAATACAACCCTCAAATCATCAAAGTTCCTTTTTTCTTTCTTTTGGTCATCAATTTTCATTTAATTGTCTCCAAATTTACTAGAAATGGATGATTTCGCTTCTAAAATTGAAAATTTTCCAGGTAATGTCCCAAGCAGGAGGGAGAAATCCCCCTACTCCCCCCCCCCCCCCCCCCCCCCCCCACTCCTCGTTGCTTCCCGACTTACCGTATGCCTTTGGCAGCCGGACTAGTCACCAATCAGCAGGCCTAGTAAGTTGTAGAGTTTACCAATTCTTTTATCAAGTATGGTGAAAAAGTTTGTGTCAAACAATGTGTATTTTGCCTAATATGAATTTATACATTTGGTATTTAATATACATCCCCTTATTGGGCTTGAATATGATCATAAATTACAGTTTGTGTGTTATGCAACCAAAATTCTGAACAAGCAGTATTCTTTAAATCATCATTAATATCAGTAGAATTGTTGTAGAAATAAGTTTTAGTTGTTAACAAAGTGCTAGAATTTGCACACAACACTTCAAATTTTTTAAAAAGAAAACGGTCATCTTGTTGGTAATCTTCATTGAATATCTCGGCAACTAAAGCAAGCAATTTTGTAGCATTAGACTCAATATTTTCTTTGTTTAAACTTCAAATCAATTAAATAGCTGGTTAAAGAAATAGAATCCAATGTGTATATATCAAAGCATTGCCAAAGCTGTGAAAAATTATGTACAAAGGTATGATATACGAATGCCTTTGGTAATTGTAGAATTTACTTTATCATAGAATTTATTCTAATCAAAGGCACCCCGTGGGGATCTGGGTTAAGAATAAATTCTCAGTACCCCTTGCTTCTTCTTCTCATCGGTAGAGGCACCCAGTCAAAAACTTGCCTTGTCGTAAGAGGCGACTAAATGGGGCGGTCCTTCAGGTGAGACTGCATAAACTGAGGCCCTCTGTCACAGCAGGTGTGGCACGATAAAGATCCCTCCCTGCTCAAAGGCCTTAAGAGCTGAGCATAGGTATAAATTTTACAGCCCTTCGCCTCCAATGGTGACGTCTCCATATATGTGAAAGATTCTTGAGTGGGAAGTTAAACAATATACAATCAATCAATCTAATCAAATGCAATAATTTATTTGGTGCCATAAATAATACTAGTGCTCATTCTGTAAAAGCACTGCTTTGGAGACAGTAGTGAAATGAAGAATTCAAATATAACCATCCAATATTTTGCTGCATTTACATTAGATGGGTAAAGTATGCATATTCACAGACCCTTGAATTTTGTGCAGCATGCAGAGAGCCACAGATAGGAAGATTGCTTTGCTTAGTAGTGAGCTAATTTCCAGTTTTCAATACATACACATATGACAACAACTACACTTACCCTGAGGAGGTGCCAGTTAAAAACTGTACACAACAATGACTTCATAAAACTTGCTGGCTACTATCACATATTCAGTTATAAAAGAAGAAATCACATTGAATAATGAAAAAACTAACAAGATTTTGTGTACAAGTAAAATGTTGGGATGAAAAGTGTGTATCACGCATGAAAAGTTTCTTGTATAGTAGTTAACATCATTTTTATGGGAGTTCTGATGCTTAAATTTATAATTTCATTGCCCAGTTCATTGAATTGTTGAATTTGGAGCTGTGTATCACAGATTTGCAAATTTGAATTTAAATAAAAAAGATAGGGTCAGTGGGGGATAAAATAGGGTTGGTCGGGTAACCAGAAACAAAGCTATTTTTATTTTGGCCAAATCGTGATGCACAAAAAGACTGTACTGTAATCTGTAGGTAATATAGTAGACAAATGAGTATGGAGTCGGTGTGCAGAGCACCTCCTGTTTACCTGTGTCATGTTCAATAGTATTATTTGGCCTTGACTTAATGGGTCCATTGAACATCAATGGAAGCAAATGGGACAAGCTAGTATAGAAGAAGTGCTTGAGTAAGCCAATGCACAGTTATCTGACACCAAGCAGATACAGTAAAACTACCACCATCTGTTTGTCTGAAATTAAGCTAAAATTGTATTTAATAAATTATGATGATTAAAAAATGATGGAATAGTATTTCGCAGTGTTTTCATGTCGCAGTCTTGATTTAAGTGAAATTGTTTTGCCTCTCACCTCAGTAGCAGTAAATGTAAATGACATTTTGTTCATGAGAAAAAAGGGATTAAAATATGTTAACATTGGATAAAGTTGATGCTATTGAGTTAAAAATGATATTATAACAGATGTTGTACTCTGATGAATGTTATTGTAAATACTATATCACTATGTCTCATTGTCTACATCACTTCACTTGGTATTGATTAGGTAAATGCAGTCAATTCAGACCATTCAACACTCTATGGATTGCGTAAGGCCTAAACAATTATTGTATCAAATTATGAAGATAAGCACCTGTGGTCTTGATCTTTACATGCAGTTTCAGGAAACTTCAAAAGATATTACAAGGTCTGCATGCATGTTTATATTAAATGTCCCTGTAAACAATCTCTAATGTATCGATCATTTTTGAAAATGTCACACCATAGCATGGCCATCAAATAGTTACTTGAACTTGACAGCTCTCTCATTGTGAAATAGATTTGAATTGAAATGTATTTTTTGGTCACCTGAATTACTCATTTGACTTTTTACTATCCATGTTCTTCCTTCATTTTGCATCACTGAACTGCTGTACTCATTTTCACCAGAATTGTTGTAGAGCATCATTTGGAGTAGGGGAACATAGTTGTGAATTAGTGGCTCCTGACCTTTTAGGGCCTAAAAAGTAGACTGAAACTCCTAAAAATAGCACAATTTTGAAGAATCTTCTTTATTCTTGGGCATCTAGCATAAAACTGGATCCACAGATATGATAAGCTGGCACTGAAATTGTGATGTTTATCCAAGAGGAGAGTTATATGGATCATACAGTGAAAATGCATAAAATATTTATATGTGTTCTCTACTCCTGACCAGTTGGAAACAAGGTAGATGTGATACATAATGTAATAGTACTGAACTTACAGGCCTCTACCAAGTTGTGAAAATCATAACCGGTTATGGAACTCGGGGCTCTTTGGCATGTAAACTGAAAATACATTTCAACTTGGAAATACTCTTTACTCCTTAGCATCTTCCTCATAATTTGCTTATGACCAAACAATTTGTCGTAAAATAGAGTAGTCTTTATTTCAAGTTGGTATGGTAAAAACAAAAAACACAAGCTATATATATTTAACTTTTGACTGACTGTAAGAAATAGTGAACCAAGGTCATTTACACAGGCAAATGCACCTCGCATGAATTTCATGAGAAATTCATATGAATTTCATGTGAAAATTTTAACATGAATTTCATGTGAAAAGAGCATCAAATATGAATTCACATGAAAAGTTTTCACATGGAGTTCACATGAATTTCATCTTAACCTTAAATAGCAGATTTTCTGAATCCGCCCTTGAAAACCATTTCTTATAACCAAACTTAAATTGGTTAATGTGTTTAACCTTGATGTTAATTTTTTTTTGTGTGAATATACTGGCTTGAAATTCGTGTTCAAATTTTAGTGTGAATTTTGCGTTAATAGCTTTTCTTGTGAAATTTTGAAAGAGAATGATTATACCTTTTCATGTAAAATTCTTGTGATTTTTTTTTTATGTGAATTCAACATGAATAACATTTCAAGTGAAATTTATGTAAATCTTTTAATGTGAAATTCATGTGAATCACTGTTCACGATTTTCATGTGAATATGTTAACATGAATTTCACGTGAACTGCTGTACATGTGAATATTCTAACGTGAATTTCATATGACTTCCTGTTCACTTGAAATTCATGTGAATATTTTAAAATGAATTTCATGTAAACTGCTGTAGATGTGAAATTCATGTGAATATTCCGTGAATTTCACGTGAATCACTTCACATGAAATTTACGTGAACTTCATGTGAAAGGTTCATGTGAATTTTATGTGAACAATTCACATGAATTTCACGTGAGGCACATTTGGCTGTGTAAAGAAGGATAATATTGAAAAAGAAGTTTTGTTTCTGAATTTTTTTTTATCTCACCTTGAAGGACAACTTAAAGTACTATTAATTTGGACTTAACAGGACTAAATTTTAGAGGCTAGTAATGGTGAGGAATGAAGTCCACACAGGAAAGAATTACAAATATTGAAATTCAATGCCATTTGGAGGAGATCCTGTTTATTTGCTTCAAATCAACATGGTGTCTCTTGACAAACCAATATATCAGAGGTTAACGATCTGGCCAAACAGTTAGAAATTGGTGATTTATGTAGTAGCAGTTGTTGGGTGGATGGAGTGTTTTAAACAATGGTATTTTCTTGTCTGGCATTTAGTTGGCAGAGGGAGTTTTTTTTGGCATTGGGTACACTGCAGGCGTTGCTGAACATAAACAAAATTTAATATGCACCAGCAAATTGCTATTATCAAATTTTCCTTTTTAAATCAAATCTGTTCTGTTTTGAAATAAATATATCAATTGTATTAAAATATTGAATGTCAGGATTGACATGTTATTGAATCCTAAATGGAGACCAGAATTTAATGTTAGTGATTTTAATAAAAATTTAATAAAATCAAACTTTGACTATAAACACAAAATTAATGATTTTTAGCCCACCAGAGTAAGATATTCTAATCAAAATTTGTACATTGTCTTTCATTAGTGTTGTTATTATTGTAAACTTTTCATAATTTCATTTTCTCCTTCAGAACCACTGGGTCAATTCCAATCAAACTTGGCAGAAATCATTCTTGGGTGAAGGGGATTGAAGTTTTTTCAATATGAAGGTCCATGTCCCTGTAAAAAGGGAGATAATCCAGAAAAGGCAAAAAAATAGGGTGGGATCATGAAAATCTTCTCTCAAGAACCACTTGGCCAGAAGAGTTGAAATTTATTTAAAAAGAAAGCTTCCTGAAACTTTATGAAACTTGGATAGAGGTGATAGTTGTAATCAATAATTTGCTTGTGAAGATCTCTTTCCATGCATTTTGAATATCAAAACTGTAAATTCTGTCACTGACTTTCACCTCATAATCATGCAACACACAAAGATGGATGGAAACTTCACATACCAGTCTGACATTTTGGTGGCTTCTACTTGTCAATGATGATCTTAAATGCTTTATCATAGATAGCAAGAAAAAGTGTTTTACTGAT
Organism: Ostrea denselamellosa; assembly: GCA_024699665.1. NCBI lineage: Eukaryota > Metazoa > Mollusca > Bivalvia > Ostreida > Ostreidae > Ostrea > Ostrea denselamellosa. The sequence goes on from JAMZEH010000014.1 coordinate 19,893,562, forward strand.
TCAATTGGTAAAATCAATGTTTACATGTATGTCAAACCTGATGTTGAAAAGATAAGTAATTTGACAAGTGACGAATATTACAAACTTTTTAATTGATGGAAAAATAAAAAAAAAATAGAAATAATGTTGCCAGTAAAATTTTTCCAGTAGGAATAATTTTAATGAGGCAAACAAACTATAATTTTATTTTGGCCTAAGGGATCAAAGTTATACATGATACCTTGGAGATTGGCCCAAATTTCAAAACTTTTATTCTTACTCATTATGTTTGAATGATGTATGATATGGCTCTCAAATTTCATATATACATTTCCTTGTGAAAGAACCCTTTGTTTTCGGTACCAAAGTTTCTAACCCCATGATACTGAAAGAAAAGATAACCTATTGAATATCTCCTGAAATATTTAAGATAAGGCTTTCACATTTTGTATATAGATTCTTTATGGCAAGACCTTTCATGTGATACCATGTTTGACCTTGGAGTTTGACCTACTTTTAAGAAAATATAGTCCATTTAATATCTCATTAACTATTCAAGGTAGAGCTTTTGTACTTAGTATCTTTTTTTCTTTTCATTATATCATGATAATGACCTTGTGACCTTGATCTTCATAACAGCAAAGTCATGTTAGTCATATTTGTGTTGAGGCATTCCCCTGTTGTGTGAATTTAAGTTTGGAAATGTTGTGACCCTTTGGGGCCACAATATACAGTGATGATTCTGTTCAGATATTTAGCGGAATTCCGCTATTTTGGATCCAGAATTGATTGATTGATTATATATCGTTTAACAACTCTCTCGAGACATTCATTTCCAGTTCCCTTTATCAATTTGATATCATCATCGCAATGTCAACAATGTTGATACGATATCAAGTTAACATTGGGTTTGCCTTTTGTCAACATTGTCGACATTGTAGACATTGCAATGTCGACGATGTTGACATGATGTCGAGTTTACATTGTCTATATTGTTATTTTTTTCTGTGTCGACATTGATAACATCACAATGTAGATTCGATATCATACAACATTGCGATGTTACTGATGTGAACGATATAAACAGGAAAAAAGGGTACACAATGTTGACATGATGTTGATTCTATGTTGTTTAAAATTGGAATGTTGACGATGTGAATGATGTAAACGGGGGAAAAAATGTTACACAATGTCAATATGATGTTGATTCGATATCATACAACATTGCGATGTTACTGATGTGAACAATATAAACAGGAAAAAAGGGTACATAATGTCGACATATGTTGATTCTATGTTGTTTAACATTGGGATGTTGACGATGTGAATGATGTAAATGGGGGAAAAAAGTTACACAATGTCAATATGATGTTGATTCGATATCGTACAACATTGCGATGTTGATGATGTAAACGATGTAAACAGGAAAAAAGGTACACAATGTTGACACGATGTTGATTTGATATCGTACAACATTGCAATGTTAACGATGTAAACATGGTAGGACAAAGTCGACATGATATTGATTCAATATCATACAACATTGCAATGTTGATGATGTGAACGATGTAAACAGGAAAAAAGGGTTCTCAATGTCGACACAATGTTGATTTGATATTTTACAACATTGAGATGCTAACGATGTAATCAAGGTAGGACAAAGTCAGCATGATGTTGATTCGATATTGTACAACATTGCAATGTTAACGATGTAAACAAGGTAAGAAAAATACAATGTCGTATTGATATCGACCAGCATTGCAATATTGACGATGTGAATGATGTAAGCAGGATAAGCGGAACACAATGTGTATTAAATACAAACTTAATATCATACAACATTACAGTGATTTAACCCCGTGGGGATCCGGGTTGTTAGAATAGATCCTCAGTACTCCCTTGCTTGTCGTAAGAGGCGACTAAATTGGGCGGTCCTTCGGATGAGACCGCAAAACCGAGGTCCCGTGTCACAGCAGGTGTGGCACGTAAAAGATCCCCTCCCTGCTCAATGGCCATAAGCGCCAAGCATAGGCCTAAATTTGCGGCCCTTCACTGGCAATGGTGACGTCTCCATATGAGTGAAAGATTCTCGAGCGGGACGTTAAACAACATTTAATCAATCAATCAACATACAGTGATTTATAAACATATATATGAAAAACAATGTTAATTCGATATTGAATCAGCATCATTCATTGTTGCGATGTCAACAATATTGATAAAACATCGATCACTGGATATACCCCGCTCGAGAATCTTTTACTCATATGAAGACGTCACCAATGTCGGTGAAGGGCTACAAATTTTAGGCTTATGCTCGGCGCTTATGGCCTTGGAGCAGGGAGGGATCTTTAATGTGCCACGGGGCCTTAGTTTATCCAAAGGACCTCCCCATTTAGTGCCTCTTATGACAAGCAAGGCAACAAAAGATCTATTCTAACAACCCGGGTCCCACGGGGATTGGATCCAGGAATCCGATATTCATGAGTGATCCAGGAGTCCAATATTCATGAATGATCTAGGAATCTGATATTCATGAGTGATGTACAATATTTCGATGCATTCTAGTTTTACAGCAGTCAGTTTTTTAGTGAGGTCATTTAGTCCGTATTCTTAATTATTTGTCTTAATCAGTGTGTGTGTTGTAAAGCTGCTAACTGATCTAATCCGACATTGACATGGCGGTTCATCCAACCTTTAGATCTAATTGTAAAGTTGTTGACAAAACTATTAAAAAGTCATGTTAGCGATGGTAAAAATTATTGCCGGGTGTCAAAAGAGAGAAAATGTCAGAAAATATAGCGAAGACAATCAAACCAGGGACAGCTAGATATATTTTGGAAACATAAACTAAGGGAGTCAGTTGAACATTTACTTCCAAAGCTTCATACTGAGAATAAGTTTGCGTGGTAAGTTACAAAAATCGTTCGGTAAGTTGTAATGTTAAACAAGAGGCTCATAGGCCTTAACAGTCACCTAAGTATCAGAGCCCATACAGGGAGTCTCGCATTTCTATATAAGCCTCAATATATGAGCTTTCAAAATACATACAATTCCTATTCAATTACAGAAGAAGGAGAAATGGAAGTTTGAAGCATATATATCATTTTAACGTTCCTTAATTATTTTGATACATTTTCATTATGTGGCCATACACTAGGACCTGAATCCCTGACCCAGGAGCAACGAATTTCACAAGTTAGGTAGAAAGCTTCATGAACATCATAATCATGGATTTAGAGATTTAGTTTTACTCATTCTCACATATGTGTGTGTATATATATATATATATATATATATATATATATATATATATATATATATATAAATTATATATATATACACACACACAAACACACACACACACACACACGATGGGGCCTTAAGGTGATCCCCAAGACCCTCAGTCTATTTCAGATATTTTTGAAACTTCTCAAAATCATCTCTGAATAGAGGATAAAAATTTTTCATGGGAATAAAGATTGAAAAAAAAGTCTTTTAAAAATTACAACAGCTAAACAACAGCAGGGCCAAGGTGACTAAACTGATATGCATACTACATATATGAATTTTACTGGTCCTGTGAAATGTCAGCATCTGAGGGTTTACAAAGGAATCTGTTAGAAAATTCTCAAGATGCACATCCTCATGTATTGTAGTAAAATATGTTCACAAATTGACCGATTATAGAAAATTGAGTGTTGCATTTTAAAAGTCTTCTCAAAAAACAAGAAGTCATTTTCTACCAAACTGGACACAAAGTGTCTCATGGTCAAGAATAGACATTAACTTTTTATCTAATTTGCCCTTCGGACAAGTAAACTCAATCTTCCACTTGTCGGAATGAAAAACTTTGTTTTCTGAAATATTTAACACTAATACACCTATCAACAATTAATATTAATTATCCCCTCTTTATAGGGTCAGCCAAAGGTCAATCACTGAATAGTCAAGTTTTCCTTCTTTACCCTACCATATGTAAGAGGTTACAACTATGAATTATAGATAATATCAAGTTTTCATAGAAATTTAAGGGTAATTCCACCCTGGAGCATTATTTTAACTGTAGGTGACTGCAACTGATGAAAAAATAACAAATGTCAAAGTTCTAGATCAAATTGAAGTCCAATGTAGGGAAACCAAGATCTCTTCGCTGCAAAGTAGTGGACAAGAGACGTAATTGAGGTGAAGTGTCGATGGGTGTATTTGATTTAAGTGCTTATTGTTTTATTTCAATTGATGGAGAAATGCTACACCAGAACAAATTGATGTGAATGATGTACAAAAATATTTTGAAATTGAAAACTTTCAAATTTACTTGAATTCAAGATGAACTAGTGTGGCATGTACATGATCACATCACCACGTTGATATTTATAATCCCACTAAATCACTGAAGCTCAATGACAACACAAAATTGAATTTAACTTTTTATTAACTAAAATTAAGATCAATATTACACTGGTAATGGATAAGAATAACTGCAAAATTTTTTTATAGGAATCTTCGGAGACAACAAGTATAGCAATGAATGGTGGGCAAAACTAGCGGCACTGCTTTGATGCGAGTGCCAGGAAGGCCCCAAGCTTAACATGGAACCACCGCATGTTTTGTATTTCAAACCAAGCATGGTAGCCAGGTACACGGACCAATTTTTTTGTCTTTAGCTTACTACCATTCCACTTTAATTCCAAGAGGCTTGTAGCCTCTCCTCCTTTTCATAGAGGTAAGGGGAATCCTAGCTCTGAATGGCATCAAACCCCCAAGCATTAACTAAAGCTAATACTCCATGACATATCACCTAGCAATGAGTATCCCTCTTGCTTTGATAAAGATGAAGAGGCACACCCAGGTTAAGCATGAGGCCAGGTCCTGAAGATAAAATTTTTTACCATACTCGTACTCAAACTCCAAATCCTAACTCTTGAGTACCAACTTGATGGAGTATCAATTTGAGGTTATAAAACAGTTGGAGTATGTACTCTACAGATTTTGAACTTGAATACTGGCAGTGGGATTCTTCAGCTTTTTCAGGTTAGAAACTATATTAACATTAGGACCTATAAAAGCATAATATATACCATATTGATGCATATATAAATGTAAACAAATATCTGCTCTCCAAAATTCTGAAATGTAATGGAGAATCAAGTAGTGACAGCCGCAGAGAATCCAAATAGAAAATGACACGGATGTGAAGAGATGGCATAAAAACAGTATGATGTGGAGAGAGAGAATGATTTACTTGGTGAAATAAAGGGAGTTGGTGCAAAGAAAAAGGCTGCAATAAAGAGATTAAGCTGGGAAGATATTTGCAGCATTTTGAACTCGTAAGGAAATCTCTTCTTAAACCTGTGTGATTTCATATGGCTATTACATTATAAATCATCAAAATTGTAGTAGTGAAATATTGTAACTTTGTGTAGTTGCCATTTTGTTTCTATTGTTGTGGATGTCTGTGTTCTGATTTGTTTACAAAAAATTCATTTGCAGGTAATTATGTAGATATATCAATGAATTTATCAACTTTATAAACTTATATAACAAATTGTGTTTTAAAATAGGCATTTTTCAACAGTCAAACCAGATGAAGAGGAAATAAAAAAATGAGTACTTCAACCTCAAACAAAGGTATTCAATATTTGTGTAAAAAAAAAATTCCTCTATTTGAACTTATATATGAGCTAATTGCAAATGTGTGACCGTATTTGTTTGCAGATGACACTTGAGATTGACTCTGAGGTTGCTTCAAAGCATACTTGAAAATTCTCGATATGTACTCCACTGGCTTGACTTTAAAGTTGAGTATGACGTGCGAGTATGGAGTTGGAATTTGAATATGGAGTATATACTCTTAAAATTTTCATAACCTCAGGGCCAGCTGTTGTCTCCCTCGACTCTGGCACTGACATTGATACAGTGTCCCCCACAAAATTGTTTATATTTTGGTCGTAATGCTAAGCTTGCTAGTGGTATGTAATGTTATGTATGTTATGCTGTATTATGCAAATTGTGGAGAGAGGATTTTGCCCTATGCATTTTAAAATGAAGTGCAAACCCCCTCTATAAGTATTTAAGAAAGCATTGTTGCCTGAATTCAGTACTTGGGTACCATCTGGTCTGAAGAACTGGGCGTGCTGCACATCAATACTGGTCCATGGAACCCTGGTTACCCCCATGGTCCACTGCCCTGGAATTTGCATGAGAATTGGGGCTCAGATCTTGTGCTGGCATACTGCCCAATCAGTGTGTTTGAAAACTGTGGTAATAGAGAATTTAAAGGTGAATAGTCTTTTATTTTAAAACTGATTAAAGTAATGTATACAAACCGCATACAACATAGATCATGTGTGGTGTAAAATTATTTGATAATCCAAGTTTTATGATTGTGCTATGCATGCATCCTAAATCTTAGCATTTAAGCAACATTATTACAGGAAGTTGCCATTATAATCAAAATTGAAATTACATTAGTGCTCCCTAGGTAACCGTTATTGTGTGCCTTAAATTACCAGACTCTGCTTGTCGGAGGTTTACGGAGACAACCAAGTGTCTGGTTGAATGAAAGAGGAAGTGGTTATAAATCAATGGTCAACTCCTACAGCTCTTTGGTATTGTTATTTGATAACTTGTACCTTGATATGTCTCGCTGTTTTGTGTGTAGTATGTTTTGTCACTCAATTAAAAGAGATTATCTCGTATTCATTTCAATAATCCTTATTATTTAGTCAAAAAATACAGATTTAGAAGAAAATAATTTGAAACCTCAGCTGGACTCGAACCTACTATCTACAGCTAAGCAGTCGACATGCTAACCTATTGAGCTACTCGGTGCAGGGTTTGACATTTACTTTTTTGAGCATTAGACCACCTGGGATACTTCAAGAGATTTTTATTAGACCTGACCTTACATCCACCAGTCCTGATCAAACTTTCAAGAAAAAATTAAGACAGTCTGATGGCTTCTCCACTTAATAATCTATTTAAATACCTATTGCAAATCACAAACAACACTTTCTCTGTTAAGTTTAAACTGAAATGTATTGAATTGTCTCAAAGAAATTTTTAGTCTCATCAATTATACTTTTATTATGAAACACATTTTCTGCTCCTTTAAATTCAACCCAGCATGAAAATTCTTCAGTCCATTAAAAATAAAACGTGTACAGCTTTGACCATTTTTTTTTTTTTTTAGGTCACCTGAGTTTACTTGGGTGACCTATTCATATTGGTTGTTGTCCGTCATTTGTTAACAACTGAACATTTTTATCTTCTTGATAACTATCTTCCCAATTCTTTTTAAATTCAGTATGAAGCATTTTATGGACAAGGGGGACATAAATTGTAAATTTCAGGACTTCTGCACCCCTGGAGACTTTAGGGACAGGGCAAAAACAGCCAAAAATTGACAAATTAAAAAAAAAAATATCATCTTCTCTACAACCACACATGTGTAAGAAAAACTAAATGCATAGTGATGTAGAGCAGGATGGCCTCCCCTAAATTGTGAATTTTATGATCCCAGTGGCAGAAGTTATGGCCCCAGGGCAGGCTAAACTTGGTATATAGTGTTGATGTGTAACATTTAAATAACATCTTTTTTAATGCTATTGATACTACATTGAAAGTAAATGGATGTTTAGAAGGAAATGATCTCAAGGGTAGGGGTTTTGGTATTGGGATGGGAACAAAATGATCAGTGATTGAATGTGTTAACAAATGAACTTTTTTAACTTCTTGGTAACTACCATTCTAATTCTTTTAAAATTTGATGTGAAGCATTTCTGGGACAATGGGGAATTGTAAATTTCAGGACTCCTGGGACCTCATGAAAAATTGGGTAATTCTTTTTTAAAAATTTCTGTTTACCAAATTTATCCAAACTTGGCAAAAACATCGTTGGGTAAATAAGAGTTGTGTAAAGGGCCATGTTCCTTTCCCAAGAAGGATGATTAAGAAATAGTAAAAATAGATGGGTTTTGTTAAAAGTCTAAAACCACTGGATTTGTAATTACAAATTATCATATAGTGTAGCTTAAAGTTTTTTTTTTTAAATAATGGCTTATGATCTTGGAATGAGACCACTGTTGGAGAGGGGGAATTGAAGCTTTCTGAAAAAGTTTGAAAATTCACTTTAAAATCTTTTCTTAAGCAACAAAACCATAGCATATATCAAGTAAAAATAAATGCTTTCTTTTGTAGATTATTTTTTAACTCACATGAGCTGAAAGCTAAGTGAGCTTTTCTGATCGCACGTTGTTCGTTTTTCATCTGTATGTCAGTGAACTTCTCACATTTACGACTTCTTCTCCAGAACCACTGGGCCAATTTCATTCAAACTTACTACAAATTATTTTTGGGTAAAGGGGATTCGCATTTTTTGAAATGAAGGGCCATTCCCCCCCCTTTAAGGGGAGGTAATCACAAAACAAGCAAAAATAGGGTGGGGTCATTTAAAAATCTTCATAAGAACCACTGGGCCAGAAATGTTCAAATTTACATGGAAACTTTCTGACATAGTGCAGATTCAAGTTGTTAAAATCATGCCCCTCCCCCCCAGGGGTAGGGTGGGGCCACATTAGGGGATTGAAGTTTTACATGTATATAGAGAAAATCTTTAATATGGTTAAGGTGAGCGATGTCGCCCATGGGCCTCTTGTATTTTAAAATGTGTGTTGTCATTGTCCACAACATATCTTAAAAACTAATTAACAGATTTAACAAAATTTGTGTGTGTATTATGTATGTAATGAAGTTGAACACCTGTCATTTTTATTGAGATTCTTTAACATTCAAGAAAGTTATGGACATTTTCTTTTTACAGTTGCTTTTTCAACTTTTTGGACTTTCTTTTACAATTTGTGATGACCTGTTCTCTCACAAAGACTACTGGATGAGGGAGAGGGTATAATGGAATCATCAATCCAATTGTCTGTCTGTCTGCTCACCTTCCTGTGGGCTTGATTTTGTTGAAAGATGTGTCATTCATATGTGTTGAATACTTAACCATGAAGTAATATTCATAAGTTATAGTAAGGATATCTGAAGTATTCTGAGTAATGCTGCACTGCCGAATATATAATCTTGCATTTACATGAATTGCTCTCAAGAAAACACGAGATCTTCATGTCAAAAGGATATGTTTATTCTTCAGTGAGCACAATTTCACTATTTCCCACTTCCAATGTGTCCTGCGGGGAGTATTGGTCTCATTAGGGTAGTTCTAGTATTTCATTTACATTTGAAAGCAATGAATTATTTTGCAGTATTGCATGCCTCAGAGGGGTTAAGGATCACAGAAGCTTTAATTTTTCAAATCAATAAAGCATTTTTATATTAGTGCTGTATGATAAACATATTTGAATTTGTCAACTAATTTTAATATATAGGTCATGTCATATTACTGTTTGAGATAAAAATTTAAAATTTCATTTGAATTTATAGAGTTCGACTAAGGTAAGGATGGTTACCCACGGGCCTCTTGTTTTCCTTTTTTGTAAATGCTTGGATGCATGACAAACTGGCACACTCATAAATTTCCATGACATTAGGGAATTGTATATGTGACAATCATTCCAAAAGTAAGAATTTTTAACATTTGTCATGATTTGCCAAGAGGATATGCTGCATTTCTATAAAACTAAATTAGGAGACAGATTTTTTTTACACTAGTGGTTCTTTGGAATCACGAAGTACAAAAATACTATACTGTTTTGTCAAGATGTGTACATCATAACCTTCCTTTGGGATTATCTTTTCTTGGAAAAAAAAGAAGATAATGTTTTGGTTCATGTCTGTTAGAAAAATTTATATTTTCCATATCCATGGTAATATTTTACTAGGTCACCTGAGTCACTCAGGTGACCAATTGGATTTTGATCTTCATTTTTCATCATCCATCATATGTTAAAAATTAAACATTTTCAACTTCTTGTTGATAACTATCCTTACAATTCTTTTCAATTTTTAAATAGTGAATCATGTTTAGGAAAAGGGAACATAATTTGTAAATTTCAGGACTCCTGCAGCAAGGAGGCAGAAGGTGTGGGGCCCAAAATTGCCACATTTTCAAAAATCTTCTTAACAACCACACACTAAATGCATAGTTGTGTAGACCCATGGGGACCCGGGTTAGAATAGGTCCTCAGCACCCCTAGCTTGTCATAAGAGGCGACTAAATGGGGCGGTCCTTCGGATGAGACTGCAAAAACCGAGGCCCCGTGTCACAGCAGGTGTGGCACGATAAAGATCCCTCCCTGCTCGAGGCCCTGAGCGCTGAGCAAAGGCCTAAATTTGCAGCCCTTCACCGGCAATGGTGACGTCTCCATATGAGTGGAAAATTCTCAAGAGGGACGTAAAACAACATACAATCAATCAATCAATCATAGTTGTGTAGAGCAGGAAGACCCCTACCAAAACTGTAAATTTCATGGTCCTCGGGACAGAGGTTGTGACACCATGGTGGGGCCAAACTTGGCATAGTGTTTATGTGCAAAACATTAAAAGGACATTTTATTTTAATGCTATTGATACTAAAATGAAACTTGATAGATATTTAAAAGGAGCAGGTAGCCCTTTGCAAAAACTAGATTTCATGATCCCAGTGATTGGGGTTTTGGTACCAGGGAAAGACCAAAATTATCATAGTGATTGTATAAATCATTTTAAAGATTCTTTAATTTTGTTGATACTGTATAAAACTGTAAATGGGTATTTGGAAAAACAGAAAGGGATGTACCAAGATAGTGAGTTTTGCACCTCCAGAGTTCTGACTCTGGGGTGGGTTGGGTCCAAAACTGTTAATTTATGAAACATATACCTCATCTACTTGCATATAAGTCATTTTGTGTGTTAGTTGGGGACCCTTTTTTTCTGAGAATTTTTTAGGAATTTCACATTGACCCTAAGACAGATTGAATTTTTAATAAAGTTCTCCAACTTGATACCTATATTCTAGCAAGAGTCATTTCTCTTTGATGATTAAATTTTCTGAACATCAATCATGATCTTTAGTACTAGTAACTCTATTTTGAATCTGAAAATAATTTTAAAGAGTTTATTTTATTTTTGTTCCTTTTTTTTTTTTTTTTGGTCTCTTTGGCAGACCTATAATTTTATCACATAAAACTGGATATCTGAAAAATAGAAATTAAGTTGCGAGATGCTCATTGCTCAAGTTGTTTAATAATAGAGGTGCTCACAGCCCAAACCATCCCTTCAATAAGATGTAGTCAAATAATGGGATAATAAATTAATTACTGGAACATAATATATAAGAAGAATCCATCCCCATGTGGTCACTGCTTTTTTCGTTTGAAAATGGTGTACCATACTGAACTCTGTGTATTGATATGCACCCCTATTTAACATGATTGTTACAGGGAAATGGAAGAATAATGCTGCAAATTTTAATATGGACTGAATATCTGGCAGACCCAAACTTGGTATATAGCGTTTTTGTGTAAAGCAGTTGAGAAACAGCTTTAATGATACTGATACTGAAACTAAATGGATGTTTTGAAGAAGTAGGTAGTCATTTACTAAATTTGTAAAATTCCTGATCCCAGGGGGAAAGTGTGGGGCCAAAATTATTATCATAATTATTATCTCTATTGTTTGGAAGTTGCTGGTATGTTATAAACACTAAATGCATATTTAGGAAAAACAGAAAAGGATGTACCAAAATTGTGAATTTTGCAACCCCATGGTTTTGAGTCCAGAACAGGTCCATATTAGTCATTGTATGGTCCGAATTTTGACAAATTTTGTCCACCTGGTAAAAACTCTGTTAAATCATAGTACATACATATGTATGATGTCTGACGATGTGATATACATTATTTCACCTGTTGTAACCAGAATTGTTTGGTTTTAAATCGGTGTTTACAAATTAACAGTTGTCACATGGCCATTTCCAATTTCTGATACATACATCAGAAATAACAGATCTTAACAGATCACAAGACAAATCAAGTGACAGTCACATGTCCAGTTCAGACTTCCAGATCAATGCAGTCACATGTCCAGTGCAGACTTCCAGATCGATACAGTCATGTATCCAGTTCAGACTTCCAGATCGATACAGTCATGTGTCCAGCGTAGACTTCCAGATCGATACAGTCACAGGTCCAGTTCAGACTTCCAGATCGATACAGTCACGTGTCCAGTGTAGACTTCCAGATTGATACAATCGCGTGTCCAGTTCAGACTTCCAGATCGATACAGTCACTTGTCCAGTGTAGACTTCCAGATCGATACAGTCACGTGTCCAGTTCAGACTTCCAGATCGATACAGTCATGTGTCCAGTGTAGACTTCCAGATCGATACAGTCACGTGTCCAGTTCAGACTTCCAGATCGATACAGTCACGTGTCCAGTTCAGACTTCCAGATCGATAGTCACGTGTCCAGTGTAGACTTCCAGATCGATACAGTCATGTTTCCAGTGTAGACTTCCAGATCGATACAGTCACGTGTCCAGTGTAGACTTCCAGATCGATACAGTCACGTGTCCAGTGTAGACTTCCAGATCGATACAGTCACGTGTCCAGTGTAGACTTCCAGATCGATACAGTCACGTGTCCAGTTCAGACTTCCAGATCGATACAGTTGCGTGTCCAGTTCAGACTTCAGATCGATACAGTCGCGTGTCCAGTTCAGACTTCCAGATCGATACAGTCACGTGTCCAGTTCAGACTTCCAGATCGATACAGTCACATGTCTGGTGTAGACTTCCAGATCGATACAGTCACGTGTCCAGTGTAGACTTCCAGATCGATACAGTCACGTGTCCAGTTCAGACTTCCAGATCGATACAGTCATGTGTTCAATGTAGACTTCCAGATCGATGATCTTATCTGTGTAAAGATGTGTATTTTGTTACTACAGTCGTGTCTTTCAGAAAAATAAAAATATCAAGTACCTCTTGTAATTTGTTGTTTTGCATTCTTTGAACTCCAAATTTAGTCAGTTACTTCTGAGTTATATACCTCATGTTGGGATTCCCCTAATGTGTGTGGAGCTATTTATAGACACTTAACAGATTTGTATTTGATGGGTTCCCACTAATATTTACTTTATAATTTAAATGGTTTTCTCAATGTTTTGTTTCACATGCAAATGTTTTCAAGCCTGTAATTAAGGGAAAGTTAATACCTTTATGAACTAATTCATCTACTTAAAGTAATTCTGTACAAAAATAATAGATGAACATATGACCATACAGTTTTAATGTTACATATATTATATTAGGTAAAGTCTTTCATCAATATAGGCACTTTTGGGGGCATTATATTAGAAATTGGCTTAGATATGTAGAACAGGAAATTATTATAGATTTTATAGCTGTTGGGGCTGGTGATACTTTTAATTAATACTCAGGAGACCGATAAAGCCCATAGGCTTCTGGTTGACAGATATGAAACTTGGTTCGTTGGTCCTACAAAAGGAGTAGATGACTCCTATTGATTTTAAGGTCAGAGGTAAAAAATTCTAAAAAGTTTCTTGTTTAAGATAAGCATTTTTAATGAGGAATCTATGAAACAGTTGATATTTAAAGAAGAAAGAGTAATGTTAAAGATCATCTCCTATGACCTTAAATAACTTTTGAGTGCTTTGAAATATCAGAAACAACATTTGCAAGACTCAAAGTAAAGAAATGTATCCAGTCTAACATCTAAAGAAAATGTTGCATCTATACGTGATGCAAGCCACTTAAAGCTGTGTATGCTGTAATCTTATAAAAAGCATGTGTTTTATATCAAGCTATATAAGTTATACACTTAATGCAAATTATGCAATTTAACTCAATTAGATTAAAAAGAAATCAAGCTAATTTCCTATTTAATCATTTATTCTCCAAGTTGGATAGTGAATGCCCCATTTGGAAATATTCATGATCATGTGTATGTAGAATTTTGAAAGTATACAATTACATGGTGACATGAAAACATGGAAGGCTTACAGACTGTTGGTGGGACATGTTCAGTGATAAAAGACAGACGAAAAACAGGGTAGAGAGAACCACTTTGAGCAATGTAACAGTAGTTAAATTTCATGTGTAACATGAAGTCACCATTCAGTACAACTACATACTGTTAATAAAATCCTCATTTCCCATGATGTTTCAAAAAATATTTTTCTTGCGCTTGCACACATCCACTGTAAGTGTCATTCCTTCATAAATATGCAACTAGAAAATTGCTGTTTTTCCCTTTTATTAGGTATTCGTCCATTGTTGTCCATAGTGCATTAACAATCGAACATTTTTAACTTCTTGATAACTACGATTCCAATTCTTTTCAGATTTGGTATGAAGCATCTCTGGAACAAGGAGGACATAATTGTAAATTTCAGGACAACTGCTCCCCTAGGGCACTAGGGGCGGGGCCAGACCAATCTCAAAAATCTCCTTCTGTAGAACTGCACATTTGTAATAAAAACTAAATGCAAAGTTAATGTAGAGCAGGGAGGCCTCTACCAAAATTATAAATTTTATGATCGCTGGGGTAGAGGTTCTGACCCCAGGGTACGACTGAACTTGATATATGATTGCACCCACGACAAAAGGGCCCTTATGGCAGTTTTTACCCATTTTTACTTTTTGGCAGATTCAGATATATAATAGGTAGAATATTCAAAATATGAATTATGGCTTTCCTTCACTTCGAAATCGTATTTTTTTTGTATTTGAAGCACTGAGATATATTCTATAACATCAGTGTAACATTATGACATTCTTAATGTCATTCCAGAGAACTATACAGACCCATGTAAATCGTGCAGCATGCAGAAAACACACAAAGATTACAACAGCTACTTTTAAGGGGTCTAGGAGGTCAAAAGCACATGAACACAAAAACTCTCTTTCTCTCTGTCTCTCTCTCTCATTCTCTCTTAATGTGTAGAATGAACATGTTAACTTCCCACCTGCTACTGAACATTTCAAATTACTAATAAATATACAACTTGCAAGAAATTTAGCATCAATTTGATTTTTGTCAATCAGTGTTCTTGAAATTTACCAGTCCGAGGGATTTCATTGGTTAAACTTGCATCGGACCAGAAAAAGTTAACGTGCATTTAATTATTGGAACTGATGACATCTTGGGGTTTGATACCACAGAAATAGATTCCAAGAACTTTGGTCAGTGAAACACCCAGTCAACCAAACCACATGCATTCTGACACACGTGCTGTTATCAACCACTCTGATGCAGAAAACAACCCCCCAAAAATACTTAATCAAACATGACCGACATAAAAGTATACCAAACGAGTAGCACATGAAGACAATCAAACACATGAGAAAAATGTTGTCAATGCATGTTTTATTGTCGATATCATTTAGTTCAGTAGCGAACGGTCTGCAAAATGGGGTAGATGTTAGACTTGTACCAAAATTGGGTTTATTATTTCATTGTTACTGTCATATTTTTCCCCTCTTTTCAGTAAGTATTTGCATGTGATATCATATTGTTTCCTGAAAAGGAGTGGGGGGTCCCCACATTTTCCTTTGTTTTTACTTGCAAATTTAGTTGTTTTCAAATGCAAAGTAAGACATTGACTTTCTACTTTAAAGAGTAAGAATATAAAATGGAGCTTATGAATCTCATCCATTTAATGAAAGACGAATGTACCCCTGCCCCTCCCATTACAGTAAGATTTTGAATTCGAAGTTAAGGAGTAAGAACATTATTAAAGTTTCATTTCTTATTAATTGCATTTATTTATCATTATTATTAATTTTTTTAACAACAATTG
Source organism: Ostrea denselamellosa (assembly GCA_024699665.1). Taxonomy (NCBI): domain Eukaryota; kingdom Metazoa; phylum Mollusca; class Bivalvia; order Ostreida; family Ostreidae; genus Ostrea; species Ostrea denselamellosa. Next base: position 19,909,302 of record JAMZEH010000014.1, read on the forward strand.
TTTGAAAATAAAAAAAATTGTGAGGTCCATTTCTTCTCCGTTATTTAGTTTTAGCTTCAAAGGAATTTATAAAACTGTAAAGGAATATGAATCCTAAATATTTGTCAATATATTTTGATAAGTTCACGATCTTTTCATATTTGGTTAAATTAACATATTAGATTTTCCCTTTGGGTACCCCAGCAGCTAGGCTCCTGTCAAAGAGGTATCTCTTGGAGATTTATAAATAGATTACCAGCTATACAAAATTTTGATACAGAATCTACTAAGCTCAAAAATATCCCAAATTTTTTCATGACGTATTACTACCTTGTATATTTTGTATAGGGAATTATGATTTATAATAGTGTATAATCTAATAAACTGGAGATAAATAACAAATCGTTGGTTTGACATTGGCTTAACAGTATAAACATTGCAAAAAATAAGGCGGATCTTGCATTTTTAAAAAAAGGTGGATTCGACTTTTGCATTGATAATTATGAAATTGTTTTTACCTCAGACTCTTCCAAGATTAATTGTTCAAAGAAATAAACATAATCTTAGATGAGCCTTTATGGAATTAATATTTATATACTTTATATTTGTCTGTAGGCCTCTAGAAAAGAAACTGATACAGCATAATTAAGATTTTGTGTATCATAAATATCATTGAATAATTCTATTACTATTTCATTCAAACATACTGCTTCCAAATTGACTTTATGGTTTGGTTTACAGCGTCGATTATTCTGATTATTATTATTATTATCAAACGTGTTGTTGAATCAAGAATGCATGCATCTTTACAGCACAACGTAACTTCAATCTTTGTGATGTTATTTCTCTGTTCTGTTGAATATGCAATAGGGACCTTTTGTCATGGGCACAATCATTTGGTATTTATGGGTAAAAGATTTAAAAAACATCTTTAATGCTATGGACACCAAATTGAAACTAAACAGATATTAAAATAGAGCAGGTGGCCTTTTATCAAAATTGTAAATTTTATGATCTCAAGGTGGGGCCAAAATGATTAGTGACTAAATGTGTTAACAATTGAACATTTTTAACTTCTTGATAACTACTTTTCCAATTCCTCTGAAATTTTGTATGAAGCATTTTTGGGACAAAGGGGACGCAAATTTCATATTCCAGTGCTCCTGCTCACCTGGTACCCTAGGGGTGGGGTAAAATCTCTTACAAGAGGAATGTATATTGTGAAATTGATGATCATAGCAAAAGTTTTAAAAATCTTCTCTACTTCCACACATGTGGGAGAAAAACCAAATACATGATTGTTGTGTCCATTGAAGCCCTTTACCAAAATTATAAAATTCATTGCACCATGGTCCGGGAAATATTGGCTGATTTAAATGCTTCAAACTTCATTTTCCCTTGTATTGTAATAGGAATTGTATGCATATTTAGAAAAATCATAAAGCTGTGAACAGAAGACTCCAAAATGAGTCTTAAATGCAAATATGAGACTCCCTGACAGGTTTGTTTATGGACTTTGATACTCGGTTGACTGTTAAGGCCTGTGGGCCTTTTGTTGATTAGACCAGTACCCCTTTAATACCCATATATAATTTGTTGAAATTGTCAACTATTATTTTTCATAGTCTATTATATTGATAGAGAACATGGTCTGCTTTTTAATATATAAATTTTAACAAAATACTGTTTAACACAACACATACCTTTAATTGTGATAAAAGATTTGGAGAATCCCTCTCACATTGCATTTCAATAAATTCTAGACCAATAAAAGTGATTCCTGGTACTATCATCTGTTGGGGGGGGGGGGGGCATAGCCTTCATTTAAACAAACCTGAACCCCCTACATAATTATTCTGTGCTGAGTTGGATTGAATTAAACCAGTGATTCAGAAAGTTAATGAACAGATGAGTAACTATCTTTGACAAAGAAGTTCTCAAGCATTCTTGGCAAAGGAGAGTAATTTTATTTTTATTTTTTTTATTTATTTTTTTTTATTTTTTATTTTTAGAAAAGTTGCATTATTGATATATTACTAGAAAGTTCTTAAAATAACTATAAAGTGGTCAACCTTGGGATGGAGGAGACAGGATAACATAGAAAAATTTACAAAAGTTGGTTATGCTCCATATCATTGGTACGTTTTTGAATAGAAAAGATGGGCAGAGGACTTGAAGTCTAATATGTTAATGCTTTAAAAAGTTTATCATGAAAAGTAGACTTTGAATGTGGTATGCAGGATTTATGAAAATTTTGCAAGTGTTCTCAATATATAGTTGTTAAGCTTGACTGCATGAAAGAAAGTTGACTCCGATGATTGTTAGGGGCCATTGGTTCTCTTACATTGTAATGATTTATAAAATTATTTCGATACACATTTAAGGAAAAACTGTTGAGATATTTTTAAGCATGATACATGTAGATATTCCTATGTATGTGTATTGTAAGAAGATGTAACAGTTGATTGTTTTTTTTTCAATTTCAGAGAACATTACACCTGATATTTTCAATAACAATTGGGATGGGACAGACTGATGATCAACTGTTAACAAACAGCATGACAGGTAAAAATAGCATGGTGTCATCACACATTTCCTTATGAAAGTACATTTCCTGAAAGTCATATTTTCTTTGCAGTAATTAATTGAAAAAACAAAACGCATATATGTCTGTGACCTTGGCATATCTCATTTTTACTGGCAGGTATTCAGAGAACAACATTGAAAAATAAATAGATACATTTACACCAATGTCTCTTCCAGAAAAAAGACACAGATATTGTACATGCAGTATAACAAATAAATTATTCAAATGGACAAATAGTCATTGGTGGATTTTCTGGTAAAATACACAATTAATACTGGCCATTGTTCTGTTAGTGACAGGCAGATAGCAGGGCCTGTCAGTTGTGCTGAACTATTGTCAGTCTTGCTTCATTCTATTGATTCTGAAACAGATTAGCAAATTCAGATGTGCTTTACTTTAAGAAGTTTTGTATTTGATGTGTTTCATCACATCAAGCTTATTGGTGGCTTGGTAATGAGATAAATCTGACAAGGACAGATATGGTCATCTCTGTGTAATAACTACTGGACATTAAATTAACATTCATTGATAACATTACTGATAAAAAAAAAAGTTCTGAGAGAATACAAAACTACAACAAAAGTTTTTGTTGTGGCACTGTTGCTGTGTTTTAAATGGATTGATGTCTTTACA